>JACEFZ010028023.1:0-72500 GCA_014155875.1 Cepaea nemoralis
CAAAAAAAAAAATGTTAAAAAATTTTTTTCCCCGCCTGATGCCTTGTTGCTGCTGCTGCGTTGCGGTTCTTTACTGGTCCGGTGTCTTCCCTCCAGTAGTCAAGGTCTTGAGTATTGCTAGTTGACGTAAGCTCAAACGTCAGATAGATTTGTCAAGAAATTCTGGCGTTCTCTGTAACTTGAATGGAAAAACTTTAATATTATGTAGATTCACTGTGGTGATGTCGTGTTATTGTTCTGGAATGAATCGATATGTTGATTTCGGTTGTTTAAACTGTTCCATGTTGGTTGGAGACTAAAGTTGAATTTTGGAAAAATGTCTTAGAAAAAGTCTGATTCTTGAATCCAGATGAAAATAACTTGGTATACGACTGCTAGATGGTCTTTACCCTTCTTCCACATGTAGTGATGATTATCTTTGTCGTCTTTAATTATTCAATTGAAATTTTGATTGTCCCTCAAAATCGACTCAGTTGTCGCACTTCTTACTACTCATATACGTGTAGTTGCGAGATTTCAGCCAAAATTCAGCCACCATCGTTGTTTTGATATATTCTCGTATATGATGCGTTTTAACTGTTGACAGGATTGTCTGTTAGCACTTTGAACAACTGATCATGTGCCGACTTTGTATTTGTAGGTTCACTTTCTTGACTCTTTTTTCTTTTCAATTGTTGAATGTCTCCCAGTAATTCATGAGTCTTTCTTTCTAGACTTATTGACACTTAGTTCTTGACACTCGTGAATGTATTTGAGAGTTTATTCGGAGTTCACAACTCTAACGTTTTCTCAGCCAGGGTCAATATTTATCAAAATTAATATTTCATTTGTTGTGTTCAGCGTTGTGGCTTAAATGTTTGTATTATAAAGCAATAATATTGCCAATATTCACACCACGGTTTGATAGTTGAACTTGTTTGTTGACACCTTCATTCAAAATTGCAAATGGCGTCCAAGGTGACTTTCCTTGTTCTTTGTCTGAATGTTACCGAATTTTCTTGAAAGTAACTCTTATTTTTGGTGCTCCCGCTTGATTATATTCGAGCCTCCCACTTGCCAAGTAGCTGATTCCCGGCTCGTCTGTTCAGCCACAAGGACAGTTGTAAGCAGGAACATGTAACAACGGAGAATATCAAACAAACCAATGTCCTCGCCATTGTAGTCAGTGTTTATTCTCGAAAGTCATCGCCGCCGTTATACACTCATTACCAACAGGTGTGGGCTGACATGCGATGATTCTAAAACACTCTATCTAACGTTCACTACCAACTTACGGCTTGGCTCGACCTTGGCTTGACATCGGCGTGTGCTGAATTGATGTCGCTTGACTTCTGCACTCGCTTTTCACAACCGTCGTATACAAAGACCCTGGCAAGACTGATCCGGTCTTGCCGTCTGTCTCGTGTGCCACCCAACTAATGTCACGTGATACGCAACTCATTGGGGTCACTTCCCTTTCTTCATCATCATCTGTTGCTCCACCGACTTCTCTTGTAACCCTGTTCTTACTCTGTCCGTTTCCCGCTGTATCCCTCATATCGGTCCATGGCACATACATACATACATACATACATACATACATACATACATACCTACCTACCTACCTACCTACCTACATACATACATACACACACACACACACACACACACACATACACAAACACACACACACACACATACACAAACACACACAGACAGACAGACAGACAGATAGTCAGACAGTCAGAACAGAACAGACAGACAGACAGACAGACAGACAGACAGACAGACAGACAGACAGACAGACAGACAAACATACAAACGACGGCTCAGATACGACAGGAGAAAACAAAAAGGGTTTACAGAGTACACGGAGAGAGAAGGAGAGTCAACGACAACACGATTCATGTGAGGAGTCCGTGCGCATAGCGGTAGGAAGCTCAGGAACGGAGGAAAGTGTCAGAAGTTGGTAGGAGATTAGACGGGGACTGAGCGAACGAACGAATGGTCTTTATTTTCGAAGGGTAACAAATTGGGCATGCAGGCCGTCTTACATTCGACCCTTCCAATCACTCATCTTTCGTTAATCAATAATGCATAATACATTCACATAGGGAAAAACATTGTCAAAACCATTGTCAAATGAATGTTGTAAACATAAACAATGCACATTGCCATGTTATGGGACACATACCCCAACCACCCACCCACACATCCCCCACTCAACCACACACACACACCCAGACACGTATACATTCCCCCACCCATCCACTCATCCCCGACCCACACATCCCACACACACTCCCCACCTACACACATCTCCCCAAACACACATCTCCCACCCACCACACAGCTCCAACACACACCCCCACCCACCCACACACACCCCCGGGCACACATACATGCACACGCCCATCCATCACCCGCCCACACATCACCCCACCTACACACATCTCCACACCTGCACATAATCCTCCACCCATCCCATAATCCATAAACACTGACCCACCCATATATCCTCCACCACACACGCACAGACACCCAACAACCCAGTCAAACACACATCCCCCAACAACACATCCCCCACCCACACACACATATCCCCGCCAAGCCACACATCACGCACCCACACACATCCACCCACTATATATATATATATATATATATATATATATATATATATATATATATATATATATATATATATATATATATATATATATATATATATCATGGCCCAATGTTCTTTTGGGACCTCTTGGTACTTCATTTGGAACTTGAAGTTCTCAGACCAAGCTGAAATGGAATCGCCTTGGCAGAATGGTTTAACTATGCTTTTATGCTTATTAAACTTGTTTTCTTCTTCCTTACTTTTCAACTTGGTAGTTGCAATAAGCAAATGTGACTCATCCTCTAGTTCTTTCATTTTCACCTGCGTCAGTGCTTCTATTTCTAATTGCTTTTCTTTCAACTTGGTTTCTTCCGCGCTTTGCGCTAATTCTAATTCTTTAAGTTTGGTAGCTTCAGCTAGTTCTAATTCTTTACGTTTGGTAGCTTTAGCTAATTCTACATCTGCTAATTCTTTCTTATGTAAGTGTTCTTGTGCTCTTTCTTTTCTTTCTCTATCCGTATGTTCTTTATATTCCTTCTTTGCCCACTCTTCTAGTTTGTCCCCAGTGTAACCTAAAGTTTTCCCTGCCTCAATGCACTCTTTTAAAGTTGACATTATTCTAGGTTATAGTTTACAATTTCAATGTATAATAATGACAAAAATGTACAAAATACAATGGCAATAATATTCAGAAGTTATTTTACAACAATTATGAAAAAAATAGAGTGCTACTTTAAAAAGCAATATCGAAAAGGGGTACTTATCTGAATTTGCTAAACTTGTGACTTCCCAGTGCCACTAGCAGATGACTTTATGCTTGAGTTCTTCACACTGTTTTGGTAGTTGACCTGTTATTCACATTACATTCACAACTCCTGTTTGTTTAGAGGAGCAATAATTATTATCACACAAAACTTTTGTCTGTCAAGTCACGAATTTCAGAGGAAAGATATGATGCGGTATAATAATTAGTGAGTTTTGTCCGTCGTTTGTCTTCTGTCGTAATGTCGTGTTTTGTTATGTACTAGTAGTCTTTGACCGCCTTGGAACTTCAGCTGAAACGTTTACATGCAAATATCAACATGTGAAATTCATTGCATTTAATTTATGAGATTTAATACTCTTTAATTTCTGCCAGCATTCGATTTACTTTCTCTCATCTAGTTCATTTTTGGCTGTGCGTTTTTATTCATACGCTCAATCAATTTTACATACTCTTAATCTCTTAGGTTAACTCAATCGTTAGATACACTCAAACCGTAGGTTCATTCAATCTTTAGATTGCACACTTCTGACATCAATAAATTTTTCACCTGTCAGCGTCTTACACGCACACAGGTATTCAATTCTTCATACGCACTCACGAAGACATCAGTCGTACGTATGGTATACTCAATGTTATTCAGGATAATCTGATCATTTCACAATCTACATACAATGCGATGAAATCATTATGTACAAAATGCCGCCTTACAAACACTTAAAGCACTCAGCCAATACACAAGCCCTACACACAATTACTCGCTATCTTCAACTAGCACTCCCGTAAAAGCTATACACTCGCTCCAGAACACACAACGATCATTCCTCTAAAACTGTCTGAGTCCCGTCTGAGGTTTTCAAACTGGTCAGTTCGTCTCGTGGTTCTGGACCACGTGTTCCTCGTGACAACTCGGGCTGTCTCAACAGTCACGTAGTGCATTAGTCCACCCGTGTTGTGTTGGGTCGTTCGGTGTAATCCCGTCTGGTCAGTTCAGGACAGCGTCCCGTGAACTTATGTCCCCTCATATCACTAAGCCTTGTCCTGTCAGTGTCCTGTCTATGACATCTCTGTGTCCCCACCTATGTCCTGTCTCTAATCTCTCTCTCTACCGTCCAGCAGATGTCCTGTCTTATGACATCTCTGTACCCTTACCCATGTCCTGTATATCGTTATTTCTGTAGTCCTTGACTCTATTCTGTCCCTAGTCCTCTCTATTTCCTGTCCCTATTTCCCCAAACACTCTTACAATACTCTTATAAAATCCATACTGGAAGGCAAGGTTGAGGGCAAGCGAGCAAGAGGTAGACAACGATACAAGTGGGAGGATAACATCAAGAGATGGATGAACATCAGCCTGACAGAATGTACAGTGAAGGCGAGAGACAGACAGTGTTGGAGATCCATTGCAGCCAACCTTCATTGCGGAGACGGTACCTGATTGATTGACCCGATATAGAAATCAAAGAAACTAGACAACCCAAGTTATATATATATATATATATATATATATATATATATATATATATATATATATATATATATATATATATATATATATATATATATATATATATATTCTTCAGCGTTCCGAGCCATTGAGGTTCTTTGCTGCAAATACAATCCGTCTCCATTCGTCTCTCTGGTGGACCTTCTCTTGCCAGTCGTTGATTCCAAGTGCTTGTAGGTCTGTATATGTATTATCTCTCCACCGTCTTCTTGGTCTACCTCGGGGTCTACGGTCATTTATTTCCTGAGTGTAAGCGAGTTTTGTTTCCCTATTATCTTCCATTCTTTCTATATGCCCCAGCCATTGTAGTCTATTAGCCTTCATGATACCAGTGATTAGCGGGGACTTAAACAGATCATAAATGTCTTTGTTACTTCTTCTTTTCCACTCTCCACTTTGTGTATCCCTAATGGGTCCAAAGATGCGTCTTAAAATTTTGTTCTCAAAGGTTTGTAACAAGGCTTCGTCTCCTTTCGTTGTACTCCAGGTTTCAGAGCCATACAGCACAACTGGTCTGATCAGTGCTTTGTATATTGTGATTTTGGTGTTACGAGATAACGCCTTTGATTTTAGTAGATGTTGTAGTGCATAGTATATCTTATTTCCAGAGTTGATTCTAGTTTGTATTTCTTCCCTTATGATGTTGGAGCAGTTGAAGATTGTACCCAGGTATTTGTATGTTTCGGTTCTTTTAATGGTCATATTATCTATTTGTATGTGGCCAGAGTTTTTAGCCATTCCGTCTCTTGAAATTACCATATATTCTGTCTTATCTTGGTTGATAACCAGCCCCATCTGTTGGGCTTTTTCCTTTAAGTGAGTCAATATTTCCAATGTCTTTTGTTCACTTTGCCCTATAATAGCTATATCATCTGCATAACCAAGCAGCTTGGATGTTCCTCCAATATCACATTCCTCCTTTATCTTCCTTACAACTTTCTCTAGAGCCAGATTGAAGAAAAGCGGCGATAGTGCATCACCCTGTTTCAAGCCAGATGTTATTTGGAAGGGGTCTGATTTCCTGCCTCTATATGTTACTATATTATAAGTATCTTCCATGCATAGTCTGGTCATGTTGATTAACTTCCTTGGTATTCCAAATTCCTGCATAGCATTCCATAGACTATTCCTATGGACACTATCATAAGCCTTTTTAAAATCCACAAAAATGTTATGGAGATCTCTTTTATATTCCCAATGTTTCTCAGCTACTTGTCGTAAGATAAATATCTGATCTATTGTTGATCTGTTTTGTCTAAAACTCGCCTGGTAGTCACCTAATATGTCTTCTGAATATGGTTTTAGTCTATTTAGTAATACTGCGAAATAATATATTTTGGAACTTGTCTCCTTTCTTATATATATATATATATATATATATATATATATATATATATATATATATATATATATATATATATATATATATATATATATATATATATATATATATATATATATAAAAGGCAATGTGTATCCGTATGTATTTGATGCGTTCTTCTTCTTCGTTCATCCGGAGTTTGTTTTTTTTCCGGATGTGATTGCGTTGTGCCTGTTTACAGCATAGCTGCGTTCTTGCGCCGTTAGGCCGACACATCCGACTTCTGCTGGCATTTGTTGACCGGGTTAACCTTCCCGGGTTTTGATGCGTTCGATAACGGTCCATCCGATTGAGATGAAATTTTCTACACGTCTTCTTTTCATTCCCATGCAACCGACTGTCATAGTATTTTAGTGTAACATCGACTACTTACTTACAAAAATTTAGAATTTTATTTTTCATTATCATTTCCATATAGCAAGGGGACTTAACATAAGAAAAGTTATTTCAAGGGGCATAACTTTTAATAACATTGCTATATACTTGATAGTGTTATTGTTGCATCGTTTTCAAAGATTTATAAACTCTTTGTCTATAGTTATTTACAGGCATATGAGTTATAATAAATAATGATATAATCTTTAAGGCATTTTCATAGTTTTCATACAAATAATGCATAATGCATAACATTGTAACTCATCTTTTTATGTTTAAAGAAGTTATCTACAGTCGTGTAGGTGTTTAAAAACAGTTTTCATTATAAATAATGTATGGTGTGTGGAAGGACATTCTTAAGTTACTTTTTTTTGTTATATGAATTTAATGAGACACTCCCCGCTAGGAGCTGGGCGAAGCCACGCCGGGTCAGATAGAGACAGACAGACAGACAAACAGATAGTCGGGAACGGGAGCTTATATGACTACTTATATGAATTAAACGAGATGCTCCCACCAGAGGCTGGGCGAAGCTGGGCCGGGTCAGACAGACAGACAGACAGACAGACAGACAGACAGACAGACAGACAGACAGACAGACAGACAGACAGACAGACAGATAGTCGGGAACGGGAGCTTATATGACTACTTATGTGAATTAAATGAGATGCTCCCCACGAGGAGCTGGGCGAAGCCGGGCCAGGTCAGACAGACAGACAGACAAACAAGCAGACAGACAGACAGACAGACAGACAGACAGACAGATAGATAGATAGATAGATAGATAGATAGATAGATAGATAGATAGATCCCCGCCAGGGCCTGGGCGAAGCCGGGCCGGGTCAGCTAGAGTATATATATATATATATATATATATATATATATATATATATATATATATATATATATATATATATATATATACACTAGCTGACCCGGCCCGGCTTCGCCCAGGCCCTGGCGGGGATCTATCTATCTGTCTGTCTGTCCGCTTGTTTGTCTGTCTGTCTGTCTGACCCGGCCCTGCTTCGTCCAGCTCCTGGTGGGGAGCATCTAATTTACTTCATATAAGTAGTCATATAAGCTCCCGTTCCCGACTATCTGTCTGTCTGTCTGTCTGTCTGTCTGTCTGTCTGTCTAACCCGGCCCGGCTTCATCCCAGTCCCTGGTGGGGAGCATCTCATTTAATTCATATAAATAGTCATATAAGCTCCCGTTCCCGACTATCTGTCTGTCTGTCTGTTCTGTCTGTCTGTCTGTCTGTCTGTCTATCTGACCCGGCCCGGCTTCGCCCAGCCCCTTATGGGGAGCATCTCATTTAATTCATATAATTAGTCATATAAGTTCACGTTCCCGACTGTCTGTCTGTCTGTCTGTCTGTCTGTCTGTCTGTCCGCCCGCCTGCCTGCCTGCCTGCCTGCCCGTCCGTCCGTCTCTCCCTCCGTCTATCCCACCTTCTCTATCTATCGGGTCAGATCTATCTATCTATCTATCTATCTATCTATCTATCTATCTATCTATCTATCTATCTATCTATCTATAGCCAGGGGACTTAACCTAAGATATAGCAATGCTACAAAAAGTTATGTCCCTGTATATATCTTTTCTTATGTTAAGTCATGTAATTACAAAATTAAATTTTAGTAAGTAGATAGTTGATGGTACAGTACCAAACTATGACAGTTGGCTGCACGGGAATGAAAAGAAAACATGTAGGAAATTTCATCTCAATCGGATGGACCGTTATCGAACGCATCCAATACATCCCTACCCACATACATACATAAATACATTCTGTTATAAGGGGCATTCAGAATCTGACCGTGGTCCAGGGTGGATCGGTCTGAAGACTGATAATGGGAATGGCAGTATTCACCCTGACGCCACTTGTAGTTGAGTGTAGTTATATTACTTTAGTAATATTAAGATAGAAACGTTTTAACCAAGAGTGGTCATTATCATCACGTGCCATGCCCATAAGCATTGTCGGTCATGGTTTGCCATCTGACACGATCACTAGGTCGTGGATCAGCACCGTGTTTCTGTCTCGACCAAGCCACGTGGCCAAGCCATCCTGGTATTTACTTCTCGGTCTTTCCCTTGGTCTCTACCCTTCGATCTTGCCAGTTGTTACCAAGTTCTCCAGTTCATTTCTTTTCATTACATGCCATACTAATTTTGTCTGCCTACTGTCTCTAATCAGTTTACGATCTTTATTTGTTTCTTGAAGGACTTGTTTATTGGAATTTTATCTGTCGATGGTATTCTTTGCATTTTCCCCAGAAACCACATTTCCACATCAATCAGATGTTTGTTTCTTTTATTATTTTTTTTTAAATAACTTGTCTGCTCATTGTCCACGCTTCACATCCATACAAAAGTACATGTCCTATGTAGCACTTCAACATTCTTTTTCTCGTTTCAATTGACAACTTTATAATTGTCAGTATGTTTTTCATCTCGCAGAAGGTTACCTTCTTATTATAATCTCTTCAAGGCATCTCCCATCAGATATTATGACTGTTCCGCAATAACTGTACCGACTTACTTGTTTAAGAATATGCCCATTTACTTGCATATTACATTGTGGTATTTCGTTCTTCTTTGTGACGACCATAATCTGCCTTCTTAAAATTCAATTCTAACCCTAGATGCTCACTGTGTGCAACAATCGTATCTACTAAATGTGCAGGTCCTGTTCATTGTCTGCAATCAAGACTGTATCATCTGCATATCTAATGTTATTGCTGTATCGTTCCCCAATGTTGATTTATTCCATATCTTCTACATTTCTGAAAATATTTTCACTGCACTGTACAGGGAAAAAGATGTGGAGACATACACATCCCTGTCTCACACCTCTGTTAATAGCTGATATTGACTTACTTCATTATCAATTCTTATGGCAGCTTGTTGTTTCAAATATATGATTTTTACAAGTCTAAGGTCTTTTCCATCAATTTGTAGATCTTCAAGCATCCTTATCATGTCGACATGTCTAACTTTATCGAAAGCCTTTGTGTAGTCAATAAAGCAAAGACATAGATCTTTGTTTATTTCTATAGAACGTTCAGCTACTGTTCTTCGTATATACACAGCACCCTAGCCTTCTACAAACCCACATTGTTTCTCTCCTATTTCAGGTTGTATTTTCTTTCTAACTCTTTGCATGATAATTCTTAGCAAAAGCTTCATGATGTGACTCATTGTTCTAATTGTTTGATGTTGTTCAGATTCCAAGGCTCCTGATTTCTTTGGGATTTGCAATAAATAAAGAATTACATATTCACAAGGAGCGTCTAGCTGAGTGGCTAGAATACCCGATTCTCTTTCGGGAGACCCGGGTTCGAATCCTCGGTAAGGTGTGAGGTTTTTTTCTGTTGGGGGATTTAAAAAAAACCTCTAACCTCCATAGTTCGCAGGCGGCTGTACTAGCCAGGCGGCCTAACTTCCTGAGTCTCAAGACCACCCTGCCATACACCGGAATGTACTATACTGGCAGTAAATTACAGTTTTTTTTTTACATAATTCATGAGGTGTATTTCCAGCATCATATATTGTATTCAGCAGTCTGGTAACTTTATCTATTCCATATTCTTCTATTGATTGATTGATTGATTTAGGAACCGACATCACAGCATTCGGGGCATTCCCATAAGCGCCCCGTCCCCATCCTCAGAAGCCAGCGAAGAATTCCAACCCCAGTAGTACCAGTAGCAATCTGATTATATGTGCGTCTCACCTTTCATTTAAGCGTCGAGCATCGGCCAGATCCCACGTCACTCCTCGCTGTCGCATTATTGCCAGACCATGGTGATCCATTTGCTCCTCCGAGGTGTACACGTGCTCCCACAAGGCCGCAACCACGTCTGCCTTATCATGCATCAATACTCCACCAAGTTTTGCAGAGCCAGCCAATCTGTCTGCCTGTTCATTCCCAAGCACACCAGCATGCCCCGGAGAAAAGATCCAGAAGATGCTTTCCACCCGTGACTTCCGAAGCGAAGCAAGCCACTCTGCACGAAGCTTGCCTGTCCTCACCCTACTCAGCATGCTTTCTGAGTCTGTTACAATCACGATGTGTGTGTGTATCGTATTCTCCATCCATCGGAAAACTGCACTGACTGCCTCCAACTCCATTCTTAAGCTAGATGTTGTGGTATCATATGCCAAGCTCTCCTGCACCAAACATCGACCATTAGCCTTTGCCAAGAACCCCCAGGGACTTCTAATATTTCTCAACACCAAACCATCTGTGTAGATAATCACATCACCCGGGCGAGCATTATCCCGAATTAGTTGCTGGATGTCCACTTCCGTGGCCCCTGCTGGCCACTCCCTGCACTCCCGGCTCAATGTGATTATAACTCTGCACAAGTCTAACTGCTCCGCTGGCACTCCGACCCACTCCTCTCCTCACCTAATGTTCTCCAAGATGCACACCTGTCTGATCGTATCCTCCGCCTGAGCCATCCATGATTTCCCTCTTATCAGTCGCTGGCCCTTAACTGCGTCCAGAGCTTATGCAACGGGTAATCTGTGTCAGCAGCTACTCTAAGGTATGCCTTCGCCTGCATCACCTTGAACCTACCAGCAACATTCGGCAAACCAAGGATGTAACGCATACACACCACTGGGGTGTCTCTGGTGCATCCCAGAATGACCCGCATAGCCTATATTCTTCTAAAGCTTTAACAATTTCTGTTGTGATTCTGTCTAAACCGGAGGTCTTGCCAGTTTTTATATAGAGCAATTTGAATCTCCATCTTCACAATTGATCTTCTTCTTCTTCAGCATTCCGAGCCATTGAGGTTCTTGCTGCAGATACAAGCCGTCTCCATTCGTTTCTCTGGTTAACCTCTTGCCAGTCGCTGATTCCAAGTGCTTGTAGGTCTGAATGTATATTATCTCTCCACCGTCTTCTTGGTCTACCTCGGGGTCTACGGCATTTTTTTCTTGAGTGTAAGCGAGTTTTGTTTCCCTATTATCTTCCATTCTTTCTATATGCCCCAGCCATTGCAGTCTATTAGCCTTCAGATAGCCCCAAAGTGCTCATCTATACAGATGGATCTGTTGTAAAGCAGCAGAGAAGTGCGTGGGCATTTACAGCCCGTTCAGCGGGCCGAACCGTTCAAGAATCCAGTGGTGCCCACTCTATGACCACGAGCAGCATGACGATGGAGGTGATGGCAGTTACACAGGCTTTCATATGGCTGGAATCACAGCATTATACCAACGTGTGTGTACTAAGTGATTCAATGAGCATGATTCGGAAGGTCGAAGCTGGATCTGTACGTAGACAGTGGACTGAGTCGCTGCGGAAGTCTGTTGTCCGTAAAGTCACCTTCATCTTCATCCCGGTACATGCGGGAGTAGAGGGAAATGAACGAGCTGACAAACTGGCTGGCTCTGCACCCCCTGTAGATGGCCAGCCCATAGATCGTGCCGATGTTATTAACGTCCTCAAAGATATGGCGAGAACAGAGGACTTTGACGTCAGTGATTCCACATCGCTGTCCAGGATGAAAGACCTGGGAGTAAGAATCGGCACAGCCAGACGCGAGAGGTACATCGGGAAAACAAAGCGCCTCGTCAACCAACACAGAACTGGCACTATTAGCCACCGGACGCTGATGCATATGCTGGTGGAGGATCTGAGCACCTATGGACATGTCCGGAGTGCAATGAAGATACCCCAATGGATAACTGATAACTGATAGCCTTCGTGATACCAGTGATTAGCGGGGACTTAAACAGATCATACATCGCTTTGTTGCATCTTCTTTTCCACTCTCCACTTTGTGTATCCCTAATGGGCCCAAAGATTCGTCTTACGACTTCGTTCTCAAAGGTTTGTAACAAGGCTTCGTCTCCTTTAGTTGTACTCCAGGTTTCAGAGTCATACATCACAACTGGTCTAATCAGTGTTTTGTATATTGTGATCTTGGTGTTACGAGATAGAGCATTTGATTTTAGTAGATGTTGTAGTGCATAGTATATCTTATTTCCAGAGTTGATTCTAGCTTGTATTTCTTCCCTTATTATGTTGGAGCAGTTAATCGTCTTTAGAGATAAATTTGTCGAGAAAGTCGTAATAAAAAGCTAACATCCGCAACTTGGCATACTGATAGACAAAGAATCCAATCTGTAGAGGTAGATCCTACACCGTTTTTTTCTTTAACATTTAAACTTCGAAAAGATCATCTGTAATACCAGTCACGCTTTTGAACCTGGGGTTATTGAGTAGTTTGATAGTGTCTTTTCCCTGACAGTAGGAGACGTCGGTATGTTTGGTTTTATTGGTTAGTGTTTTGCCGTAAGCGGCGTTAGCTAACAATTTCATAGTGTCGGCTGTAAAAGTCTCGGTGGGATTTTTGTCCCTTTGGCGACGGGCATTAGACACTGTTTCCCCAAATTGTTTAAAACAACTAACCGGTCGATACTCTATTGTCTGGTAGATGAGGGTAACTACCAACCCATGAGCTAGATACCACTTTAAAAGAGGGGTGGCTAATAAAATTTTCTTCCCGAAATAACTACCAATCGATGTCCGTCGTGGGGTAATCAGTAGTTTATTTTTTATGGCGCATTCTTTCATAAATTCCCTAATGTCGTCTCTTGACACCTCCGTGTTCTTGAAAATAGGGGGCATTTCGGCAAAGGACTTTTGTACATAAGCCGGGGTCTCAATATCACATTCAACCAACCCGAAAAATGTATCACTTTTTACAGCCTCGAGGATCTGTTTTTCACTCAAAGAATCCCAAGGTAGCTCTGACGGTGGATACTTCTCTTTCAGGAAACGCTTTAATGTTGTGTTTTCAACTCAACCCAATTCCATTCAACTATATATCTGATTGACAGGTTTCCGTGTGGTACTCTGTTTTACTAAACTTATCGGCATGGTAAAATTTACGACATTCGACCACGTTCAGCGACATGGCACATGGTACTTGAAGAATTACTTACCTACACACACAAAAATACCCATCTAATTTATGTAAAATTAATAACTAAGCTGGTAGTGTTTTGTTATGTTTTCGTTACAAACTGATATAGCTGAGTTACAAGGCTTATCGACACGACAAAGACAGTTAAATTCATACAAGAGACAATAATGCAGTTATAGACATATTTCAAGCGAACGAAAGAAGAAGAAGAATCGACACGACACATGATAATGATTTACCCAGAGCAACATAGCTTACCGGCATGACACATAATGTATTCTGTATGCGGCGTTACAAAGTGTCTATATTGATACATTCTTCGCTGTGATGTGTAAACGAAAGAGTTACTAAAAAAGAAAATAAATAAACAAAAATAGTAGACAACGGTATGGTATTGTGATGAACCGCGTTTGAGTTTAAAGCGTGCGAACAAATTTATATTTAAAAAAAAAACAATCTCACTTTGAGGGTCGAACCAGTTTCGCCCGGACCGGAGTCATGTGTTCTATCAACTTGACTAACGATTCCGTGATGGGAACGGCACTCTTACGACCCAAGAGTATAACAGTAACCTTTCAAGTGTGATATATCGGAGATGGTAAACACGAAAAAAAAAAAAGAATTACAGCGATAGACAAATCATATTTCTAGAACAGACAGATTTATAAACATATACGGGTTAAACAAATATATACATTACTCCCTGTATTAAATTATGTTTAAACACCGATAAAGTATTGTTTTCAGTTGTATAAAAAGACACATAATTTATCATAAATTTTATGATATGTAAAAAAACTGTGTTATGCCCGCTTGGGGAAAATTATGTTTTAGTACAAAATAACAAACAGTTCCCGAAATGAACCTTGTAATATTTAATAATATTAAGTTGTGATTATTTTAAAAGGTAGTATATCATAATAAAGCATACACGTATATTTTTAAAAATTATTCATGTAGGCAAAATCGCAACAGGCAGGCCTTGTATGACGCCTTAAAATGTGAAATAATATAACTTATACAGTTGAAAAGTATTAAAACTTATAGTGAAATGAAAGATTATGATGTCTTTGATATAGAACACCAATATTAATGTTGGTTTGCGAAATATATAAGAGAAACTGATATTACAAACTCAGAATTGTGCACATTTGTTGCTAATTCCGCTCTGCTTGTGGGTTTGTCGGCGAAATGTTGACGACGTTTTCTCGGATGTCCGCGCACGTTAACAAAATAGCGGAACGTTACGGTGTCAACTAGATAGAATTGCCAAATGGATGGAAAAATGGGGCTTCCAGATCAACACAGACAAAACGGTCAGTATGATATTCAACGCGAAAAGAAAACGAAACTACACGGACGGGGACATCAAGATCCAAGGGAAGAATATAAAGAGAACAAAAACACAAGATTCCTCGGGATGACACTAGACGAACAACTAAGTTGGAGAAAACATAAAGACCAGACAGTCGAAAAAGGCAAAAAGACAATAAATATTCTAAGAGTAATTAAAGGCAGTGGATGGGGAGTCCATACAAAAACGATGCTAATGCTATACAAATCTCTGATCAGAGGAAGAATAGAATACGGAAGCATAGTATACGACGCTGCACCGGAACACAACAAAAGAAGACTGGACTCAACACAGAACCAAGCGCTGGGCATTATCCTAGGAACAGGCAAGCAAACACCAAGGGAAGCTCTAGAGGTAGCACTAGGAGTACTTCCACTACAACTGAGAAGAAAGCAATTAGTGTACAACTTCTGGATGAAGGCTGCGAAGGATACAAGACACCCTGCATTCAGTGCATTCGAAGAAAACAGAAGCAAATGGGGAGGAATACCCATACAAAAGACACAAACACCAGCAGGATGGACAGCTGCACAAGAGATGAACGCGGACGAGAAACTAGCCAGGACACTGGCACGAACGAAAGTCCACAGACAAACAACACCCCAATGGGAGCTAGAACTACCATTGACGGATACGACACTTGCGAGCATAATTAGTAAATCAACAGAGGACAGGGAAGCCAAAGACATAGCGGAGGAATACATAAGACAAATAAGCACGGACAACCTCACTATCTACACAGACGGATCAAAGAACGAGAATGGGGAGGTAGGGGCAGGAGTAGTAGTAGCATACCGGAACATCCAAAAGGAGTACAAAATAACAGACAATACATCGGTATACACGGCAGAACTAGTGGGTATTATGAAAGGACTAGAAATAGCAACAGAGAACCCCCCTATAAAACTAACTATACTGACGGACTCACTATCTGCAGTACAAGCACTAGGCAACCACACTAAAGTGAACAGACAAGACCTGAAAGAGAAAATGCTAACACTAACAACAAAACTAAGAAGTATGGGATGCCAGGTCACAATTGTATGGATACCAGCACACAGAGGGATAACTGGCAATGAGAGGGCAGACAGGGCCGCAAAACGCGGGACAAGCAGCCAAAATATAGTAAACACAGGACTCGGCATTCTGGAGGCAAAAAGCATTATCAAACAACAAGTAATCGACAAATGGAAACAACAATGGAGAGACAGCAATAAAGGACGACACGCCTACCACATGCTCAGAGAACCAAGTATGAAAAGTCAAGTGAAAGACAACACAAAAATACCAACGTACAAGAAACTATGGAGATTGAGAATCGGGAAATGGAAAGATAAAATCACCCGACCACTTTGCATTGATTGCCTGGAGGAAAACACTATAGAACACTACCTACTGTCGTGCACAGCCTATGCCCAGGAACGCAGGGACCTAGTAGAATACTTCCAAACAAGAAACACGACGATGACGATGAAGGAATGCCTACAGGTGGAAGGTGACAAAGAAGTACAAAAGCTTACAAAACAATTCATTGCAAGAACAGGGAAAGAAATATAACCAACATAAAATTAAGCCAACAGCAAAATAAAAATAGTGAGGAAAAACTCGACCACACGAAAACCAGACAATAGGAAATATATAGGGATGTATTAAAACTCTCAAATGGCGGACAATAGAGAGACGAAACGACCCTCTTCGACGCGGGAGACAAGGAGAAGGGTGGAAATTGCTCCAGCGATGGAGAAGACGATGGGAAACCTCCCTGACGATGGATAAGAGGGACGTGCAGGAAACCCCTCCGGCGCGGGACAAGAGGAGACGGTAGGAAACCTCCCCAACGATGGACAGAGAGACGATACAATCCGACCCCTATGCTTGACAAAAAACCGTTGAACCAAGCCCCAAGAAAACAAGCCCAGACGATAACAGGCGCCCCACCCCCCCCCCCCCCCCCCCCCCCCCAGGACAAGCCTAAGAAACCGATAATGATAGCAGACACACCAGCAACAACGTCAAAAGCAAAAAGGATGGCAAAAAAGAGGAACTCGGCCAGACAGGCAGTAATAGAAGCTGTCCAACGCACAAAAGACCATAAAACCTATACCGCACTATGAACCACCACAACTATAACCAACGTCATTGAGACGGGTTGAACGAGGTGGAAAGTTTCTTTTTTTTCGACAAATCGGAATCGGAATCGGTGTTCATTCGCCAGCCAGCCGATTTGATGTGAAACAAGTGTAAGTTTCGTTATGTGTAACCACTTACACGATAATCAGATTTAATTTTGATATCATTATCAGAATAAATCTAAATTTCGCCATATTCTGAGTGTAAACAGAACGAATGGTTATATTAAAGAAAGAAAAAAAAGACTTTCTTTTAACTCTCCTTAGTACAATGCCACAGTCGCACATTCTACCTCTCGTTTCTTGCTCTCACGTGCCCGACACAAACGCCACACATAGCTGTTTTCTTTTTAAATTTACCTTTCACAATGGGACATGTCTGCAACACATGATGCATTCATCATCAAATGCCCTGGTGTAGGCATTCATGGCGCTGTCGGTCTTTAGTGTTCTGGAATCAACTCTGCTGACATGCTACTGTTGCAATCCATCCAGCATAATTTCTAGTCTCGGTATGTTACCCCCTTTCTTCCTCTCGAGCTTTCCAGTTGTCACGATGTTCATGCGTCTCTTATCATTACATGACTAAAGACAGCTCTTTGTCTCTTTCTTTTCCTGATCTAGCTTCATCTAGTTGTTAGTTACTCTGGCAGGGAATTCCCAACATTCGTCTTACAAACCACATCTCTGCTTCTAATTTCTTCTTAATTTTGTTCATTACAAGATTCGCTGCCATACACCAAAACCGGTTCTATATAGCACTCTCTTACATTCATTGTGTAAGATACTATTCAATTCTGAAATTGCAGCTTTAGCTTGCCCTATTCTGTTCATTAATCTCTGTTGTACATCTTCCATCTGATAACTACCACTAGGTAGTTAAAATTATCCACTTGGTTAAGAATTCACCTTTCTATGTCACATTTTGGTGTCACCACTTTCTTTGATGCCGGCTTCCTGGCCTAGAGGTTAGCGACTTTTCTCCGTAATCTCGTATACTCTCGTAAGAAACGTGACGACTGTGAGAATCAGTACTAGTTCGAATCTCGTCGGTAACTTACGGAGGTATGTGAACCGGCCGCCCAGAAAGCAATGGCAAACTACTGAGCGTAATCTTGCCAAACAATCAACAATCAGCTGAAAGATGGTGATGTTGACAGCGATGTCCTGTAAAGGATATGCAAAACATTTATTTATTTATTTACTTTTCTTTGATATTACTATTGTTATTGTTTTCTATTCACGGAGAGTCCTTTGCACTCTCTCTTACTACAATGTCCAACAATTGTTGTAGATCTGTTGCATTATCTACCACCAATACTGTGTCATTATATTGTTTATATCTTCCGATTAGTATTCGTGGCTTCTTTCTGGTTTTTCTTATGATAACTTCGGTATGTAGGAAGAAGAGATCAGGTGACAATTCTGTCACAAGTTCTGTCGTATTTTATCTGTTTTTACTTGCTCTCTTTATTTCCCATTTTAATTGGTTTTACAGTATTTGTTTTCGTTACCTACATTTCAAAGGTACAGAATGTAAAATAGCGCAAAAGTCATCTACACGGCCGCATGAATAGCTCTGTAAAATCACGAATAAAATGCAAACACAATAGTTTTAACACACAATAAAAGTTTAAGTAAAAAACAAAAAACAACACTAAAACAGGTGTGAATGTTTTAAGAGTCATATGTGTAAGGCTTTCGATAGTGTAAGGCATGTCCACAAATTAAATATGTTTGTAGATCTACAAATTGCTGGGAAAGACCTTAGACTTGTAAAAACATATATAGAAAACAAGCTACCATAAGGATTGATAATGAAATATGTAGATATCAACCTATTAAAAGAGGTGTGAAACAGGGATGTGTAAGAAGATATGAACAGACTCATCATTGAAGGACGTAACATCAATAACAATTGATATGCGAACGAATCAGTCTTGATTGCAGACAATGAATAGGTCCTGCAAAATTTAGTACATGCAGTTGTCACACACATTGAACAACTAGGGTTAGAATTAAACTCAAAAGAAGACACAGACTATGGTCGTCACTAGGAAAAAGGAAACACCACAATATAATATACAAGTAAATGGGAATATCCTTAAACAAGTGAGTCGGTACAATTATCTCGGAACAGTCATAATATCTGCTGGGAAATGCCTTGAAGAGATTACAAGAAAAATCACCATGGCGAATGTAGAATTTAGCAAGGTGGAAAACACACTGACCAATAAATAATATTTAAAAAAAAAAAAAGATATCAATTGCAATTAGAAAAAGCGTGTTGAAGTGCTCCATGGTGTTACTTTTGTATGGATGTGAAGCATTGTCAATTGAGCAGGCTGAAAAACATCGGATGGGTGTGGAAATGTGGAGAAAAATGCAAATTCCACGGGCAGACAGAAAATAACCAATGACCAGGTGTCAAGGTGTTAGAGACCACTAGGGTAGACTAGGGACAGAAGAGGGGCAAGGACTGATAGGACATGGAGATAGGACATCTATAAAGGGATAGACAGAGTAGAGACAACACCCCAGCTAGGACTTAAGAATAGTTATGAGACCAGACTCGGGTGGGGACACTAACGTGTCATACTTAGGACAACAGAGGGACCAACCCCAAGGATAGGGGATGGGGACATTAGGTCACGGAGAATACCCGTGACGACGTAAAACAGCAGTAGACCTTTAGGGTGAACAAGTACTAGACGAGAGTACTACGTGACAAATAGAACAGCGCGGAGAGTTGCTGACCGCACGGGGGATTGTGACCACATAGGCAAGCGACGGGCTGAGTTGGGTCAGACAGCGACGAGACGGCTTCCCGACAGGACTTGTGTTTTCCGACAGCCTTTATCGAGTGTAGTGAACGCATGTTATATTAGCGAGAGAGTTGATTGTGTTTATTGCTATATATGCTGTGTGAAGAGAGGCGACCATTGAATTCATTTGACAGGCCTATAACGCCTTGTCGCAAGTGTGTGATTATCAGGCTTTGCCTGTAATAAAATCCTTGAAACCATCTGTACAAGTGAAGTTATCTGTGAGGTATAGATGAAGTCGCGAGAATGCCTGTGCGTGTAATGTAAGACTGTGACAGGCAGCGAAATATAGAAAACAAAATGAAAATCGTAAATAGATTAGAGAAATTAGACGTAGATTGTCAAAATTTTGTTGGGCATTTTATGAGAAGAAATAAACTTAGTAACAACTAGCAAGATCGAGGGGAAGAGAACAAGGGGAAGACCGAGAAGTAAATACATGGATGGCTTGGCTACTGGGGTATGGTCGAGGCCAGAGCTGGTCCACGACTCTAGTGATGGTGTACAATGTAAAACATGACCGCCCACGCTTATCGACATTATGGATAGATAGATCTGTAACCACTTACATGATAATCAGATTGTTCTCATTATCAGAATAAAGCTAAATTTAATTCACCATATTCTGAGCACAAGGATTGTCATTGAAAAGTAAGAATGTAATGTTGTGATGGGAACACTTCCGGGCCGTGTGCATAATTTGTTTGCTGTTTCATTTATCTGTTTGCATGAGAGCTTGTTAATAGTTTGTGTCAGTGTTTGCTGCTACGACTAAAGGGACGTGTATGACTGTCAATCTGTGTGCTTGCGTGTCTGTCTATATGTCTCTATATCTATGTGTCTGTCTGTATGTCTGGCTGTCTGTGTGTAGATATGTATGTAAATCTGTTTATTTGCCGTCGGGTTTGTGTGTCTCTATGTGGATATACTGGTATCTATGACTGCGTGTCCGCATGTGCGTGTGCGTGTGTGTGTGTGTGTGTGCGTGCGTGTGTTGTTGTTGTTGTTGTTGTTGTTGGTGGTGGTGGTGTGTGTGTGTGTGTGTGTGTGGTGTGTGTGTGTGTGTGTGTGTGACTGGTCGCTCTAAGACCTATAATGTTAGCACAACGATCGGGCAACATGTAAACATATCACCATGAGAGCGCGCGCGTGTGTGTGTGTGTGTGTGTGTGTGTGTGTGTGTGTGTGTGTGTGTGTGTGTGTAATATCATTCTGAAAGATTGGCATAAAATTTACTTGTGTATGGTAGTTAGTCCGGTTTGCAGGGTATCCCCTATCAAAGGAGATGTAAGACACCTCCGTTATTCTACGGGGCACTCTTGGGTGGAGTATCCGTATAGCCCAATCAGGGCTATGTGAACCCATAGAAGCAGGTGGATGAAGTGTGACAACAGCCGACATATTGTTGTTGGTTATGGTTTGCAATCTGGGGCGAAAGGCAGATGATCTCATTAGTACGGCCACCGACTAGTACAGTCACTGTCCAGAAGGAAAGTAATGGCAAACTGCTTTCGGCAAACCTTGCCAAGAAATCCATAACAACCATGGAGATGGTGGAAACTTTCGAATATCTTAGGTCATTGATTACCAACAACGGTGACACAATGAAAGAAATTAAACGACGACTGTCAGTTGCTCTTCAAAGACTAAAACAACTTAATAAATTATAGAGTGGGGCAGATAGAATTACAAAAAATTAGCAGTTTAGCAACTTACGACTGTGAGACCTGGACACTTACTAAACACCGCATAAATGCCTTTGAATATAGATTGGTTCTAAGAATATCTTGGGTAAAGAACAGAACAAATTCATCTATACTTCAAGAATATTGAAGATGGTTGGTTTTTAAAGACGATCAAAGAAAATTGATATATTTTGGTTACTTGAAACGTCATGAAAGTTTGGAGATAACAATAATGGAGAGGTATATCTCTTGGAAGAGGGGAAGGCCTAAGAGAAGATGGGTGGTGGATTATCTCCAGATGTGTGCATTGGACGCGGGACATCTTGGTTGTGATCAAGAATTTGTTTTGGTGGGTTGTTATGGGAACGAGGTTCTGAAAAGTACATGCTACTGAATGGTAGTTGTATGCCCTGTTTGTACGCATTTGGATTTCTGGATCAGACATGAACCTGCAATACTTTCTTATATACACTTATGTGGCGTCGCAATAAGCCTTAAGACAATGAATTTTCAAATTTCGCTAGTGAGGATACGTAACTACTTCCGGTTTTGTTATTTAAAAAAAGATAACACTTAAATTATTAAAAGTAATTTTGTTTTACTGTATAAAGTGAAAATAGTGCCACGTGTTAGAAGGGCTGCCATCAACTTTGATAATATTTACGAAACCGATCATCATAAGACCTGGGACTTTTCGATATATAGTTATTGCAAAGTAACCAATGGCATATTATAATGGGGGTTAGTGCTATATGTATGGTTTAAATAATATCGTCATACAATTAGTGGTATGTTAGAGATACAAGTCTCTGTCTCGGGGTTGTTATGGTGTTGGTCACATGGCCACATCTAAAGGGGGTTACACTCATTCAAAAGGCGAAGTAGATTCCGGTTGCAACCATAAAGATACATCTAGTACTCGAGGCTAATGGATACAACCGAGTAAAGTGGGCGTGGTCTCAGGTCACATGGCATACATCGGGAACATGACATTTGTGATTTGTTATGTATTTATCAGTTTTGTGATTGGTTGATTCAAAATGTCACCAAGACAGAACATTTGACACTAACGGAGATATGACATTTGTGATTTGGTGTTAATTACTTATACGTTCTCTGATTGGTTGATTCATAATGTCACTCAGACAGAAAGTTGGTCATTACAGGAAATATGACATTTGTGATTTGATATTAATTATTTATCCGTTTTCTGATTGGTTGAGTCTGATTGACAGAACGTTGTTCATTTCAGATATACAGCTCTCACCCATCCAAGACAAGTTGGTCATTTTAAATATACAACAAACACTCCAACACAGTCATTTCTCATTTTCGTGGTCAACACGGAAGGATCTTCAACATATTTTTCTATTTCCTTAGACTTTAACAGGCGTGTCTTCTGATACAGAAAACTACTCGTATAAAACTGGTTACAATTTGTACGACATGGACGTCACTTTTGTACAACGAACCGACTAGTTTCTTACTTAAATATCTGCCCAAGGACATTAACACTATTAACCAACCACAATTGCATCAGACAATAAATCATCTGCGATATTCTCAAATACATGCTTGATCAGTTGAAATATTGTTTACAACAAAGTCAAACAATGTCTCATGTTTACAAATCTAATAATTTCGTCATCTTACAAACTTCGTTGTATGCCTGGATAACATTCACAAATACTTCGGCCATTTTATAAACTATTTGGTTATCGAGAATGTCAGCTACGCACAGCAACAGATGTCATTTGTGTAATAAATCCTTCACATTTGGTACTAATCTACGTCGGCATTTAAAGACAACTTATTCTACACAACAGTTCACTTGCGATTTTTGCGATTACAGTTACAATAGATATGATAATTTACGGAGACACATAAGGACTGAGCATGAACTACTATACAGTGGCGTGTCGACCACTCAATCAGCAGAAAGCGACGTGTCTGGTAATAATCTGCAATCCACAAGTCGCAAGAGAAGGAGAGAACCGACCACAGATGAACAATATAATGGTAAATGCCGGATGTCAACTAAACAACAACAATCGAATGATAGTGTGTCGCCAGTTACAGATACTCAAATACCATCAACTAGCACGTCAACACAAGCAGCATCATCTAGTGCCTTACCAAGTGACGCAGAACTAACAACCTCTACTGTTAACACATCATCACGTACCACACCGAGTGACGCAGCATCATCATCAACACCAAGTGCCTTGTCGACATATGGTCAATTATCATCTAATACATTACTGAGTGACGGTTCATCAACATCTAGTGAGTTGTTGGCAGATGAGCAACTATCATCACATGCCTTGGGTAGTGACACCCAATCAGCAGAAAGTACCACAGCGAGTGACGCCTCATCAGCAACAGCAAGTGCCTTGCCGACAAATGAGGAACTATTATACATTGGTTGCATCATCAACACCTAGTGAATATCTTTCATTAAAAAATTACCCCCGGATGTTCGGGTTGTGTACAATGATCACTGGGACACGATTAGATCACATATACGACACGGGCGCTATCTATCTGAATGGACATTCTTTAACAGACCAGATAATCATATGACGACAGATTGGGGCTCTCGTTTATTCCCGCTCTTCAATGCTCAAAACTCTCGCTTCAAAATAATCCCCGAGTCAGCACACAATCTTGAATATCGAGAGACACAAGCCCTACGGTTCTACCATGCAAGCCCAAATAATTCTTCATTGTTCGATTTACCATTTTTAGTGAACAACAGGTATGATTTCGAGGCCTTTGTGACCAAGCTAAACGCTGTTGATTTGGTCAATTCAGCGACACTAACCCGACCAGATACTAAATACTATGTCGAAACAATTTCCAGTATTACTTTTTATGTTTATCAACTGGTAGAGTTCCCTGTTGGTTGTTGTTTAGAAAAAATTCCCTCCCGTATAAGACAAAACAAATTTATTAATACTCTTCAGAACGACGAACACGGTAGGGTTTATAACGATAATAGGTGCTTGTTCCGCGCGTTGGCCGTGTTTAGAACAGGGTCTGTCAGGAATATACGAAAAGATACACGAACACTGTTCAGCCAATGGGTGCGGTATAAAGGGTTGAAATTCAACATTCCTTGTACCGGGGTCAATTTAGTTGATGTACCCGCTCTAGAAGAATGTTTTAAAATACAAATAAATGTGTTTGCATTTACAGAGGAGGAACTTCTAGTTAGGAAAATTAGAATTACTAGCTCCCATCGTGACATACTGAATCTTCTTATACACGAAAACCATTTCATGTATATCGTTGATATTAACAAGGCCGCCCGGTGTTTTACCTGTGGGAAATGCGGCAAGCTGTTTAAAGTGTACTGTCGACTGACACGTCACGAACTTACGTGTAAAGGCATAGCTACAACTGAAACTTACAAAGGTGGGATTTACCGCCCGACTGAATCCATCTTGGAATTGCTCTGTGAACACGGGTTTGATGTGGATGCCAATTTTATATTCCCATATAGAGCGTGCTACGATATGGAGTCTTTTTTCTCCAATACATATTTACCAGCTGACTCAAAGTCGACGAACTTCATTGCGAGACACGTTCCTCTCTCGTGTGCGGTCGCCTCTAATGTCTCTGGGTTAGACACCCTAAACGTTTCATCACCACAGGTGATCCACAGGTCCTCGTAAATGAAATGTTGGACTATCTCCATGAAATATCTGCTAAGTCCTATGAGTTGTTACTCAAAAAGTTCGAGTCAGTCTTTGCGGAATTAGGTGGCCACCCAAAATTAAGTGAAAGGCTCGAATCCTTTCTGAAAGCGTTACCTCTGATTTGGGTTGAATAGCAGAAAGTATGACATTAACCTGATTAAACCTTATTTAATACAGTATTTCCTTGATCGAGAGGCTAATCCTTTCAAGTTTATAGTCAAAAGAAATAATAATTTCATGTGCATAGCGACAGAAAGGTTAAAATTTCTTGACGTCTCCAACTTTCTGGTCCCGGGGGTAAATTACTCTCAATATCTGGCCTCTTTTGCTATAGAAGAGACAAAAGGCTTTCTGTTCTATGACTATCTGACCGATCTCAGTAAGTTAAATGAGACAGCCCTACCACGACATGCGGCCTTTTTCTCAACACTTAAAAATCGTAACATTTCCGAGACAGAATACGCCGTTTGTTAGAAAGCGTGGACCGACAATAAGATTAATACCTTGAGGGATTTTCTAATTTGGTACAACTCAAAGATGTGTCTCCTTTTCTAAAAGCCCTGGACAAACAAGTAGCCTTTGATGCCGAGTTCAATATAGATATGTGTAAGCAAGCCATCTCCGTCCCCGGCATTACATTACAGTATCTATTCAACACCATGAATAAAGATGTTTCCTTTGTTTTGTGTTCGAAGAAGGAGGAGAAGTTGCACAAGTTGTTACGAGATAACGTGGTGGGTGGGCCAAGTATTATATTTCATCGTTATCACGAGGCCAATCAGGGCTAATAAGGTGGTAAAAAGTATTAAAGGGTTTGATGCAAATGCCTTATACCTTTGGTCTCTTATGAATCATATGCCAACAGACTTCCCCATATATCGAAGTCGCGAGGACGGTTTTAGAGCACACAAATTACACAAATACACACGTCAGAATCGAGAGTGGTTAACCTGGGTTTCACATAATAACAACATACACTTAAAAACCCAATTCAATCGACATGAGATGCAACTCGGCGATCGGTATATTCGAGTAGATGGGTGGGATAAAAAGAATAAGACAGCTTACCAGTCAGAAAAGTGCCCCAGTCGAAGGAAATGGTTACGAAAACTGTCTGTAGTGTAGACAAAAGTGGAAGAACGTCTCAATGACGCGAAATGGAACGCACGGCGAGCGAACCTATTGCGTGGTCCGAAGTCAAAAGCAAAAGCTTACCGAGTGGATGTCACTCGCAGTCTGACCTCTCCTGGTGTGTGCTTGAGCGACCAGTGGCAAGCGAGATGCCCAAGACATGGAAGTGAGGAACTAAAGCAGCCATGAGCAGGACGTGGCAACTCCTCGGGTGAGCCCAGTCTCAGAGTAATATGTGCCGGCTCTGCAATTATGGAAGCCTCTTTGGATAGCAAGGGAATGCCCATGGTCTGCCCCTGCCTTCCCTTGAGGGCCGACCGCGATATCGTTGATCGTCCTATCTTGACCAGCTGAGATGTGGGCGACATCACAACAGTCTAATGTGCCTCGAAAGCCGAGGAAGGCTAACCTCATTAAAAATGCCCACCGGAAGTCGGATGTATCGTCCTACTGGTGGCAAACTAAAAATTGGCACTACGCAATTACGTCCGAGTGAAATGTCTGGTCCGAATGTCTGTCGTGCCTGGAACAGCTTTGACGGGCGCAACGACAAGCACATGTCCGAAAACTCGCTGAGTGGATACCGTCTGCAAACCTGTCTGGTTTGTGCGGGTATGGCCCGGGGCAAGCGAAATAGATTGAAGTGAGGATTTAAAGCAGACGTTAGCAGGATGTGATGATTCCCTCGGTCAACCCAGCACCAGGGCGCTATGTGTCGGCCCTGCAACTATGGACGCAACCTTGGATGGCGGAAAATGCAATGGACTGTCCCTTCCTTCCTTTGAGGGATGACCGTTGTCTCCGACCGTTCCAACTTGGCCAGCTGGGTTATAGATGGCACCACAAAAGTGAGTCTCCCAGGAATGCTACCTGGTCAAAAAAGCACGCTGTAGTCGGATGTGTTGGCCTACGGGTTTCGGTCCAAGGGCGCATAACAGACACACCGCAATCACATCTGAAAAAACACTCCGGATGAACGAAAAGAAGAAGAAACCAAACATACCGACGTCTCCAACTGTCAGAGAAAAGAAACTACCAAACTACTCAATAACCCCAGGTTCAAAAGCATGACTGGTATTACAGATGATGTCTTCAAAGTTGAAATGTTAAAGAAGAAAACGGTGTGGGATCTACCTCTACAGATTGGATTCTTTGTCTATCAGTATGCCAAGTTGCGGATGTTAGCTTTTTATTACGACTTTCTCGACAAATTTATCTCTAAAGACGGCTACCAACTCACCGAAATGGACACTGACTCTCTCTACTTGGCTCTTAGTGCCGATTCACTCTCTGAAGTTGTTAGACCACACCTACGAGAAGAATATGACAGAGTCTACAATCAGTGGTTTCCGTCTGAAGTCTGCCCTGTTCATAGAACTAGTACCACTATCTGTCAGGACTGTCTGGATATGAAAGCCTATGAAAAGAGAACCCCCGGGCTTTTTAAATTAGAATACGAAGGGGAGGGGATGGTGTCACTGTGTAGTAAGACGTATATTTGTGTCGGAGATTATGATAAAATCAGTACCAAAGGTCTGATCAAAAATCACAATGTCTTGGACAAGTACACATTCTTGAATGTTCTCACCACCCAAGAAGCGGGTGGGGGAACCAATATAGGATTCAAGACCCACGGGACGGGTGTGTATACATATCAGCAACATCGTGCTTCGCTGTCATATCTGTATATAAAAAGACAGGTTCACAATGATAATTTATCAACTACACCGCTACTTATTTAATTGTTCAATATGCCTTGTATTGTTTTGTCTGTATATGATTTATTAAAATTATTATATATCTTACTTGACTCGTTTGTTTGTTATTTTAAATGTTGTACACTACACGTACCTACTCTGATGAGCCACTTGACCGCACCTACATCGTTGAAAGGGAAAAACACACCGAGGAGTTATTGCTATTTGAGGATCAGGATCGATATATGGTTGATATATATAAGATCCTCAAAAGGAGCGGATAATGTACTTATACACTACTTATATTCCATCCAACTATCATGTACCATGCCGATAAGCGTGGGCGGTCATGTTTTGCCATCTACCTCGATCACCAGAGTCGCGGATCAGCTCCGTGTTTCTGTCTCGGCCATACCACGTGGACAAGCCATCCACGTATTTACTTTACTTCTCGGTCATCCCCATAGTCTCCTCCGCTTGATCTTGCCAATTGTCACCAAGTTCTCCAATTAATTTCTTCTCATAAAATGCCTAAAAAAGTGTGACTGTCTACGTCTAATGTCTCTAATCAGTTTATTATCTTCATTTGTTTCTTGAATTACTTATTCTGTGAATTTCTGTCTGTGCATGGTTTTCTTTGCATTTCCCTCAGAACCCACATTTCTGCAGCCATCAAATATTTTTCAGCTTGTCTTCTAATTGTCCACGCATCACATCCATACAAAAGGGCAGTTTCTATGTAGCACCCCAACACTCGTTTTCTCGTTTCAGTTATCATTTGATTGGCGAGTATGTTTTTCATCTTGCAAAAGACTACCTTCTCTATGGCAATTCTTGTTCTTATCTCTTCAAGACATCTCCCATCTGATGTTATGAGTGTTCCGAGATAACTGTACCGATACACTTGTTTAAGAATATGCACATTTACTTGTGGTATTTCCTTCTTCCCAGTGACGACCATAATCTGTGTCTTCTTACAATTCAATTCTAAGCTAGTTTTTGACTGTGTGCACGACTAAATGTTGTACGTTCTGTTCATTGTCTGCAATCAAGACTGTATCATCTGCATATCTAATGTTATTGATCTACGTTGGTAATGAAGATAACTAATATAATAATACTTTTAAAAAAAAATAATAATAACTAAAAATTTTGCAAGAAAACGAAAGTGCTTCATCCGAAGAAATAGAACGAAAGGCTCAGCCTATTACAACACACACAGACATCTTCTCTGGTTCAACAAATCATATTACCGTTGGGGCTGCAGCCACGTACATCACAAAAAGAACATCCTTTCATGAAGACACTCACAGAACAACAAACAATGGAAATTAAAGAAAGGCAGGATAGTAACATGTAAATAATGCTTAATGTCACACGGTGATGATGAAATGCGTGATGAAAACCCAGAGTATCAAAATTATTTGAAGAAAATAATGTGTTCACAACAAGCTAGATCACATCGTTATAAATATATGACCAAATGCTATGTGTATGAAACCTACGGCCATCTACAAAAAATTTGTAAGGGTAGAACAGATTTTAAGCACTTAAATGCACTCACTTTCGACAGTAGTACACCAGGTAGTGAAACATACGAGGAAGAAATAGTTAATGCTGCCGCAGTAACTGTCATGTAAAGACTTGTAACAAGATTAAAAATAAAGAAGCCAATGCTTCTACACACCTTAATGGGAAATTAAAAATACATAGCGGTTTTGTCAAACGATTTCAATCGACACAGGCGCTACGGTAATTGGCTTACGCCAATCATTAGTAAACAGCAGTGATTTTACGGATGAACATATTATATGTAGAACGTTTTCAGAAAGGAAGGAAAAATACATGCTGGTGTGGGCTACAAGTACATTACCGTTTCTTTATTAATTCATTCAGCTTCTTCTTCATCTTCTTCTTTCGTTCGCTTGAAATATGTCTATATCTGCAATGTCGTCTCTTGCATGAATTGAACTGTCTTTTTCAGTTCACACAGTGAGTTTATCTTCCACTGTCGTCTCTCTAGGCCAGAAGGTTTGCCTAGATATGTTATATTTTGGGCAGTCTTGGAGTATGTGCTCTGCTGTCTGCGACGCCAATCCACATGTGCACATGGCTGTTTCACCAATCTTGAATTTTGTATACATGTGGTTGCGTAATCTATTATGTCCTGTTCTGAGGCGCAGAATAATGACTTGTTCTGGTCTATCCATAACGTGGTAGTCATCTTGAGCAGGTTTTGATGGCTTTCTGACTGATTTGATCATTCTTTTCTTTTGGTGGTATGTAACGGGCACATCAGGCTGTTCTTCTTTGGCTCCTTCCTTAGCCAATTGGTCAGCTCTGTCGTTTCCGGGTACTCCACAGTGGGATGGTATCCACTGTATGGTGACCTTATGCTAACTGCTAAGTTCAGAAAGTAGTGTCCTTAGTACTGGCAATTTCCCAGAGAGGATCGCCTCGAGTACTGATCTTGCATCTGTCAGTAGCACCACAGGTTGTGTACCATTGCCGTTATTTAGTAATTTCTCTGTTGCTATCTTGATTGCCTCAATTTCGGTATCATAGTTATGGCAGTACTTTCCTGTCGGTACTCTGGCTGTGTCCCTAGTATTATTTGGGTATTCTATGTACACTCCCGTTCCTCTATTTCCAACAGCATTTTGTGCTGACCCATCTGTGTAGATTCGGATCCAGAGGTCCTGTGGGTATTCTTCATCAAGGAAGCTGAGAGTGGCTGTTCTGCGCTGCACACTGTTCTGTTCTTCCTTGTCAAATATTTCTCTCACTTTTGTCTGGATTTGTAACGATAGTCTATGCTCATCTTTCCATGGAGTTCGCTCTGGAATAGTTGTTAGGGGGATACCAACTGTGGGCAGATCAGTGGTTTCTCTGCAGAGTCGTTTGGCCTGGTGGATAAAACAACTTCTTTTCATACCGCCCCATAGCTAGCTTTTCAAATCTGTTCTTCATAGAGTGGCCTGGCAAGCTGAGGAACATTTCTGCTTGTATTAGCGTTTTCGTATCTCTGCGCTCACTCAGTGCCTGTGTCCTCCCCATCTTCTCCATTTCCACTATAGAGGTTGACCTCATCCCTCCTGTGGTGACTCTAAGTGCTTGATTTTGCACCTTGTCCAGCTCTTGTAGTGTGGTTTTTGATGCTGAACACCACGCAGTTGACCCATATTCCAAGTGTGGTCGTATGCTCTGTTGGTAGACTTTGCTAAGTATTTTCCCACTGGCTCCCCATGTGGTTCCACTTAGCTTTCTCAGGATGGCTATTTTCCTTCTGGCTTTTGCTACTGAGTACATTGCCGCTTTAATTCCATGCGGTAGGTTAGCAATAAGATCATTGATGAAGATTAGAAAAAGTGTGGGGGACAAGACTCCGCCCTGAGGAACACCGTGACGCAATAGTACTTTCTTGCTCTTGAGTCCGTCTATCTGCACTCGGGCTCTTCTGTTGTGCAAGTATGCTTTCACCCATTTGTACATTCTTCCATTGACTTTGCAGTTTCTCAGTTACTTCATCAGACCTTCTTTCCAGACTTTGTCAAAGGCTTTCTTCAAATCCATCCATGTCTCAAGCACCAGCTTCTTATCTTGGAATGCATCCGTAATTTCTTTAGAGAGGTAGGTTTCTGATCTTCCGTAGAGTAGCACTGCCTAAAGCCAGCCTGCTGTGGCACAAGGATGTTTTTACTTTCAATGTACCACTGCAGTCTGTGATTGATGACGCGCTCCAGTGTTTTGCAGAGACAGCTGGTGAGGCTAATTGGTCTGTAGCTAGAGGCAATGGAACCATCTTTCCCTGACTTTAGGAGGGGTATCATGATTGCTTCTCTCCAGGCTTGTGGAACACTGCCTAAGGTCCAGCTGTTATTGAAGATCTGCAACAGCGTTGTTTTGGCCTCTGTTCCTAGGTTCCTGATCATTTCATTGGATATACCATCAGCTCCGGGTGACTTTCTCACTTTCAGTTTTGATATGGCTAGCTCCAGTTCGCTGATTGTGATGGGTGCCTCCAGAACCTCATGTACTATTTCCTTCTGTCCTGTATGTTGTAGTTTCTCTCGAATCTCTTATTGTTTCTCTGGACTAATTTTGATATTGTTATCTTGTGCGAATGAGTCCGCAAAATAGTCAGCTGCTTGCTTTCTTGTTAATATGTTTCCATCTTTATGTAGCGCAATTTTTGAGTTTCTCCCTGTGCCCTCGTCATTAAGTTGTTTTATTAGCTTCCACAATTTCCTTGTGTCTCTTCAAAGTTCAGAGACTCAGGTTTCTAACCAGTATGCTGGTGCGATGCTTGTACATTGCCCAGTCTGCTTTCTTGTAGTTCCACCTCGAGAGGGTGCTGCTTTCACTTACAAGCTCATATTCTACGGTTAGAAAGACTGGCCGATGGTCACTGCCACCAAGTTGTTTCCCAACAATTCGTGTAATGTTCCACTCCAGGTCTGGTGAATGAAAAGCCAGGTCAGGTGTAGTTGTAGTGTGTCATGATCTCGAGGAGGAAGTATGTGGGTCCGACGGCTTGTTAATCAAGATAAATCTATTCTCATCCTGCCAGTCTTCCAGTCTCTCTCCTCTCTGGTCCATGAGATCATAGCCCCAGCTCTGCGAGTGGCTGTTGAAATCGCCACACACAATCATTTTTATTTTAGTGGTAGTGTGTCCAGTGCCTGTGGGCTGTCACTTGGGCGGTAGTAATTGATCAGATGTAGGTCTGTATTATCTGTCTTAAGTTTAAGTGTCTGATACTCAGCCCCTTCCATGTAGACTTCGATTTGGGAAGCCATGATGTTATTTTTTACAAGGGTCAGTATCCCACCTTTTCGCCTGTCCTTTCGGTCAGATCGGTAACACTGGTAGCCTCTGATTTTGAAGGCTATATTTTCGTTGAGGTGAATTTCTTGCAAGCAACATATGCTTATTTTTTCTTGGTCCAAGATTTTTTCTAATTATATTTTTTTGTTGCTGACTCCCTCCGCATTCCAGTGCATTATTTTAAGTTTCCGTTTAGTAAGCCAGTCGTTCTATTCTCATGTCCCTTGGCTCCACAAGACATCTGAGAAGGACCTCCAGTAGTTGGGGTTGGACCCTTTCGAGACATAGGGCCCGGCACTGCACCTGCCTGGGGGTCCAAAGCAGGGCGAGCACCATAACATTTAGCAGTAGTCGACATATTCCATTTTGCGTGATTGCGTGGCATCCTGATTTATGTGGTGCGCCTCTTGGCTGGTTGCCTCCGTCTTCAGCACCTTTCTTTGCTAGAGCAGACTGTGGTCTCACTCGAGTGTAGATGTGTATGCGCGCACACACCTGTCTGCGCATGCATGTACGTGCATACACATCTAGAGCATACTAGTTATTTTCCGGAGCCAGAGACTGGCCGTCGCCCCTTCTCCTGTTAGTTTAAACAGGCCCGCCACGTGAAGGCCAGGAGTTGGACTTTTGCTGCATAGGTTATGTATTCACGAGCCATTGAGGTATTTAAGCAATGTTGGGCGCTCACCCCAACACTGCGCCTCGGCTACATACAGCAACATTTGGAACCCAATTCATTCAGCAAGTAGCACGTCCTTTGCAGAACCTCGCTCCCATAACAATCTTCCAGAAAACCTCTCGATTATAAGCAAGATGTCCCGTGTCCGATACACAAACCTGGAGATCATCTTCCACATCCTGCACCCATCTTCTCTTTGGCCTTCCTCTTCCTCTCTTCCCAGGAATATAAGCCTCCATTATTAATCTCTTCAAACTTTTGTGACGTTTCAAGTGACCAAAATATTTCAATTTTCTTTGTTTTATCGTCTTTACCAGCCAGCCTGCTTCAATATTTAGCTCTTGAAGTATGGATGCATTTGTTCTTTTCTTTACCCAAGATATTTTTAGAACTCGTCTATAACATTTATATTCAAAGGGATTTATGCGCTGTTCAGCTTTTTTAGTAATTGTCCAGGTCTCGCAGGCGTATGTTGCAATAGGAAAGATGCATGCTCTTAAAAATCTAATTTTTGTAGTTCTGTCTGTCCCACTCCATAATTTATTCAGTTGTTTTAGTCTTTGAAGAGCAATTGATAGTGGTAGTTTAATTTCTTTCATTGTATCACCGTTGTTGGTAATCAATGACCCAAGATATTCGAAATTTTCCACCACCTCCAATTTTTCCTCATTAACATATATTTCTTTCTCCATAGTAGTCTTATCTGTATGCATTATCTTTGTTTTTCTATGTTAAAATTTAAGTTGTGGTTTTCACTATTCAATCGGATTGAGGCTATTAGGTTTTATATACAATTCAGTATTGTGGATAGCAATACTGTATCATCAGCATACCGAATCTCTGGTATGTCATGACCACCGATATTTAGGGCGTCATATAGCTCCCAAAGAAATCAGGAGCCTTGGAATGTGATCAACATCGAATAATTAGTGTAATGAGTCACATCACGAAGATTTTGCTAAGAATTATCAAGCAAAGAGTTAGGAAGAAAATACGACCTGAAATAGGAAAGGAACAATGTGGGATAGTAGAAGGCAAGGGTGCAGTAAATGCTGTGTACATACTGAGAACATAACTGAACGTTCCATAGAAGTAAACAAAGAGCTACATCTCTGCTTTATTGACTACACAAAGGTTTTCGATAAAGTTAGACATGTCGACATGATAAGGATGCTTGAAGATCTACAAAATGATGGAAAAGACCTTAGACTTGTAACAAACATATATTGGAAACAACAAGGTGCCATAAGAATTGATAATGAAGTAGGTCAATATCAGCCTATTAATAGAGATGTGAGACAGGGATGTTAATGTCTCCACATCTTTTCCCCCTGTACAGTACAGTGAAAATATTTTCAGAAATATAGAAGATATGGAATTAATCAACATTGGAGGACGATACATCAATAACATTAGATATGCAGATGATACAGTCTTGATTGCAGATAATGAACAGGACCTGCAAAATTTAGTAGATGCGGTTGTTGCACACAGTGAACAACTAGGGTTATTATTGAATTGTAAGAAGACACAGATTATGGTCGTCACTAGGATGGAAGAAATACCACAATGTAATATACAAGTAAATGGGCATATTCTTAAACAAGTGAATCGGTATAACTATCTCGGAACAGTCATAACATCTGATGGGAGATGTCTTGACGAGATTAGAACAAGAATTGCCATGGCGAAGGTAGCCTTTTGCGAGATGAAATAAATACTGACCAATAAAAAGATGTCTGTTGAAACGAGAAAAAGAGTGTTGAAGTGCTACATGGAACCTGTACTTTTATATGCATGTGAAGCGTGGACAATGAGCAGGCAAGCTGAAAAACGTCTGATGGCTGTGGAAATATTGTTTCTGAGGAAAATGCAAAGAATACCATGGACAGAGAGGAAAAAAAAACAATGAACAAGTCCTACAAGAAACAAATGAAGATCGTAAACTGATTAGAGACATTAGACGTAGAAAATAATTATGCATGTTATGAGAAGAAATGAATTGGAGAACTTGGTGACACCTGGCAAGATCGAGGGATGTAGACCGAAGGAAAGACCGAGAAGTAAATACCTGGATGGATTAGACACGTGACATGGTCGAGACAGAAACACAGAGCTGGTCCACGACTCTGTGGTGATCGAATGAGATGGCAAAACATGACCGCCCAAGCTTATCTGCATGGCACATGATGGATGGATAGCTCCCTGTTTATATCATCTCTTACGTTTCTCATTATATTTTCGGCGTACAGGTTAAACAAATAGCCGGACAGCACACATCTCTGACGGACTCCTTGCTTAATATCAAACCAATATGATTCTTGCCATCTATTCTAACCGCTGCTTGTTGGTGGTCTAGGTAGAGCATTCTTATGAGTTTTATTACATGTGATGGAAAGCCCATATTCCTTATGATTTCTCAAAGTTTCTGATGTTGTAACAGTCAAATGCCTTTGAATAATCCACAAAACATGAGAATAGGTTTACATTAAATTCTCTACACTTCTCTATTATGAAACGTATGTTGAGAATGTCAACGTTGTTCCTCTACGTTGTCTAAATCCAGCTTGAACCACGTTTCTTTATGTGAGGGTGAAATGCGCAGCCCTTAAAGACTCGTATTGGGATATGATTATTTTAATCGCAATCAGTAAGAGATTTTTCAGACAGCGAAATCAATAAATGATACGAAAAACACAGTCAAGGTAATACTGTCACGAGAACAATGATCAAAATACAAGAACATGAAATCAAGATAGGAAAGCTAGAGTAGATCAGCCTTGTAATATTAACAAGAAATGCAACTTGAGAGCAATTCATTACCTTAAAGAGAAAAAAAAAGATCCGACTCTGACAAACTATTTTAAATTGATACACGAAAATTCACACACACACACACACACACACACACACACACACACACACACACACACACACACACACACGCGCGCGCGCACACACACACACACACACAAAACAAACAACGAAAACCAAGACTGTACAATTGTGTTTTGGTTTTAAGAACGGATTGTTGACCAGATTTTATGCCAAGGGTTTCTTCACTGTTCCACAAACTATGCTTCAACAGCAATATCACAGTAAAGCACTAGAAATGGCACACTACATTCCTTTCGCAAATCATATGGGCCTGGCCAGAGGAAAGGCGCGACCGCTTTCACAATTCTATTGGCCGGGGTACTGCAAAAGTGCAATCTCGATCTCGTCCAACGTGCCAAACGATGGTACAAAAAGGCAGACACACTATAGCCTATGTACAACCAACTGATCTTGCATCAAGGCAATTCCCAAAAGCTTCAGTAGACATTATTGGCTCCCTAAGCCACACTTCCAATAAATGGAATATATATATATATATATATATATATATATATATATATATATATATATATATATATATATATATATATATATATATATATATATATTTTTTTGGAGTCATATTTGTGTTGTACCGAGTTTAGTAAATTGTAATAGTACATTGATTCAACAATTTTCAGAACTGACACACATGTTTACAAAATTGTTGGTAAATAAATTAATGCACAGTTCAGACCTCGAAGTTTCACTTCAAAACATTCAGACATGCTTTTCACAGCCCTCAATTTATAAATTACGTAATTATAAATTATCATTCATTTTCAGAACAGATGCAAATGGCATCGCAGTGTCTGGTGTGCTGCTCCAGAGCTATGATGGAATTCTACACCCTACCTTGTAAGTCAGTCGGTAACTTCTGCCAGCGGAACAAAGATTTTCAACTCCAGAGCGGTCATTTTTGCGATAATAAACTTACCAAGTACCCCTTAGGAACTCATTTCAAGATTCAAATAGACAACAGCCCACTACTGGTATTACAAAATGGAAACCAAAAAGAATAACCGAACTGCCCAATGGGCGCTGATACTTGAATTTTTTTTTCGTCGAGATACAACACATCAGTGACAAAATCAACAACATTGCCGATCACATAACTAATAGTGTGTAAAATATTCGTTTCGACAACATTGAGAAGTTTTGACTGGAAAGAGAAAATGACATGTGTATTAATTTTTTTTAAAAAACACAACAACTATAGTATTCTTCTTCTTTCGTTCGCCTGAAATATGTCTATAACTGCAATGGTGTCTCTTGAATGAATCTAACTGTCTCTTTAGTTCACTCAGCGGTCCATAGTTTATCTTCCACTGTTGTCTCTCTGGGCCAGAAGGTTTGCCTGGATATGTTGTAGTTTGGGCAGTCCTGGAGTATGTGCTCTGCTGACTGCGACGCCAAACCACATGTGCACACTGGCTGAGTCACCTTATGCCTGCTAAGTTCAGAAAGTAGTGTCCTTAGAACTGGCAGTTTCCCAGATAGGAGCGCCTCTAGTACTGATTTTGCATCTGTCAGTATCACCACAGGGTGTGTACCATTGCTGGTATTTAGTAATATCTCTGTTGCAATCTTGATTGCCTCAATTTCAGCATCATAGTTATGGCACTACATTCCTGTTGGAACACTGGCGGTGTCCCTAGTATTATTTGGGTATTCTATGTACCCTCCCGCTCCTCCATTTCGAACATCATGTTGTGCTGACCCATCTGACTATAGTATTTTCATCAAAGAACCTTTCATATTTAATTCCAACAATGACATAATGGAAAACTGGAACAATGTGAACATTGCGTATGATCCAATGATAAATATAATTGTTGTATTTACGGACCTTTCTGTGTGATGATTCTAATCGATATAAAACGACGAATTAGATAAATTAATATGTATGAGTGTATAAATAACTTATTAAAATTGTACTAATTTTGTGTTAAGTTATGTTATGGATCAATGCTTGATATCCGTTTTCATAGGTGACATATCATGTGCGCTTATGGAAATAACGATACCCAGAGAATTATACTTAGGAAACTTAATGTTATACTGATATTTATTGAATAAATATAAAATTAATATCACCACATGAAATATACAACGATGAGATGATAGTTCGTAATTATATATCACGTATTTGTAAGTGACAGTATGCCCGAAGTCAATGGAAAGTCAAATCGCTCTCAATTAATATATGTGCACACGGAAATGTGTACCAACTAGAAAACTGAGGATCATACCACTGAGAAACTTGCACTTAAAGTTAGAATGGATGATAAATGATAAGTGGGAATGAATGCGTTATAATATCATATGGTGTATTTATCAACGTGTGAATGTATGAGACCGGGGTCTTAAGTGTCTGTCCTGTGTAGACCGGAAGACTCCTTGTCTCTGATGTTGCTTGAAAAAGGCCATGGAGCATTAAGCTAAACTCATTTAAAATCCTTCAGAGCTTAGATTTCAAAAGACAGAGAACACTAATTATCGAATATGGTAACACATAACCCATCTGTCTACGATTACTGTTATGAAGTTACCTCTCAAACGTATTGACTGGTATGACTGGTAATTAGACAAAAAAAGATGTGAAAACATTTCCAGGTAGTGCAAAGGCATTGTACATTGACAATTGTACAATTGACAGTACATTGACTTCGACTGCAAAGACAAGGGACACTACTTACAGTATGATGATAATGATAATATAAACATGTGACAGAAAAGAAATACTTCTCGTTGGTATTATAAGATGCCAAGGAGCGAGGACGTTTATATATATATATATATATATATATATATATATATATATATATATATATATATATATATATATATATATATATATATATATCATGTGCCATGCCGGAAAGCGTGGGCGGTCATGACTCGCCATTTCACTCGATCACCGGTGTCGTGGATTAGCTCAGTGTTGTCTAATTCTCCTTGTTCGTTAATTAAAATATGAAGACCAAAATCGTCCACTGCAATCAAACCTTTACAAGACGACGCTGGATAGTTTTCGTCTCACAATCCATTTTAATATGACGATCTTGACATGTCAGAAACAAAGCAGTCGTTCCACAGAAACTTCCAACTATACCTAACAACACATTATTCTAAACAAAGCGGCATAATATTAGCCGTGCTGTAGTGACAAGAAGCCACGTCCGACTTGGACGGCAGTTCAAGTCTAACTGATCTACCGTGACGTTTTCGTGCTTGCACCAAAACGTCTTGCACACTTTTCATTCTTCTTTAACTAATGCCGTGCAAATTGTGTCTTACAATCCATAGCCTGATCCAGGTATATGGCATTCACCCCCTCTACCTTTCAAAATGTTGAAAACATTTTGTTAGTTTATTCTGTTTGTTATACCTTGAAAGGAACGACAAATGTCTGTCTGTCCCACTTAACTAACATTCATTATCTATCTAATAATTATTTAATATAATAATATAACTAATCAGTTCCTAACAATCTGGTATTACAATAATCCAATAATAATGTAATTCGATCAGCGATGTTATAATAGCACAATAGTTCTCTCCGTGTAAACAATGCTCAATAGACCAATCGTATTTCTGTAATTATTCTTTTTTTCTCCTTTAAGGATAAATCTAATGCTTTTCATTTCTTTCTCCAGCAGGATAAATCTTTTCCTTCAATCAACTGTTGTAATATGGTACCATTGCCCAATGCTCACACATGTATGCAGAGAAGCTGACTCATAATGCTTTCATCTGTCTATTGGTGCTAGTAAAATGCTGATTTTATAAAATTATATGATTTCGTATCTATAAAATCATCCTTAACTCTCTGACGGTCATATCTCGGTATCATATAGACTGCCTTAGCGTATTAGCTCAAAGAGAGTTTCCCCAAACCTCTTAGTCTAATGACGTTGGTTAGTCCACAGTACACATCCATATTCGTCTAGAGATGTAACGCATATCTTGGTACAATTCTAGTGTACTGTTATATATGTTTAGGGGAGTTACTTCTATCCCAGTACACCGCACTGCACCCTCACATTATGTGTGGTTCTCTCTGTACCTTTACTACTTATCGCTGCAATTACCCTTGATAAAAACAAATGGCAAACATTTGCGGATGATCAAGCAGTAATAGCAAAATCCAATGCTGAATTACAAGACCACATGAATAGTCTAAATGAAATGTGTAGCTGTATAAAAAAAAATTAGCATAAGTAAAATATGTAAATACTTTCAAATCTCCCAGAAGAATAATATCTTATATCTACAGTTATATTTAAAATATCTATACGTGATGTAACACGATGATGTAAGACGATCACGTGCTGGTTTCACGTGCGAACAACATGAAATTCCTTTATTTGTGATGATGAGGTGTGTAACGTATTCTAATATTTAGCAGTGTTTATATGAATTTGGAATTTTTTCGACGAATTGTTGTAGTATCTTAATTCCATTCTCATAACACAATTCTCTGATAATATTTGTGTATGTTTTCCCTCAATTTAAAAACGTCGTGTGTTCATAATGTGTCATTGTTAAATGAATTGTTATCCATAGTTGACACAGAAGTAGTAGATTGTCTTCTAGTATCAGATATTCCAATGCAGAAAACAACTGAGGTGGAGTTAATGATTGAGTAATCAGACATCCATATAAAGGAGGTCTCAAAACGATGTATCCACTCATCGGTTCGGGTGATCGATTGGCCTTGATCGAAAAGTTAGTCTATCCTGAACACGTTGATCGGAATTTCTTCTGGTCTCGATATAATAGACGTAGATTAATAACCATTTGCGGATTTGGAGATTCAATGTCTTTGCGTAATTCCTCAAAAGCAGTAAGATGTGAGATAATACCCTTAAAGTTGAAAGATGCATTGATATCCTTCAGATTTGTAACCAAGGAAATTTGTCTTTTGATAATGAATGTTTGATTACTTCGGCCTTGACCAACCAGTACAATCTGGTCAATTGAATGTAGAATATTATCACTTCAGCACGTTTCGTGTACGCAATTCAGTCTTAAGCGAAGTATATATTATAAGATGTGATTATCATTTGATTTATTAACAACCCGTGTATTAGGTTCAGTGTATGTTTCGATAAGTTCTGTTTCTAAAGGTTGATGTAAAAATTGTTCATCACTGTTATGAAACTCGAATTTCGATGCAATCGACTTCTTTCAAGAGATTTCTCAAACCATGAAGAATATTTGAATATTTGAATTTTCTGAGAAACACTGGTTCATGATCTAGAAATAAGATTCAATTGATTTCATCCACGTGTTTGATTATCCTCCCCCAATGGTGTTTCCACCTTGTCGTGGTGGGTGAGCTTGAGTTTCTCAATGACCCTGAGAGCTATGCCGGCGGTAGCGTAGCTACCAGCAGGGCCTCCCAAGTCGGACAGGTCAAAGGGTAGAGAACAGACAAAGAGAAACACCCTGGTCCTCCAGGTTGGGGGCTGAAGCGTGGGGTTACCATCCCCACCTTTGTAAAAACCTTTCTTTGTTACGAAACAAATACATGAGCCTCAATATCGGACTGACTTATCTGGACAACGACCTTGGAACGTTAAAGGACTTTTGAGATTTGGAACATGGAATGTACGGACACTATATCGAGCTGGAGCGGCCGAAGAACTAACCCGGGAGCTGGTTGAATATCAAATGGATATAACAGCAATTCAAGAAATAAGGTGGCCAGGAGAGGGTACTTTAGAGCAAAATGGAATGATTATAATATATGGAGGAAACACCCAAAATAAACATGAATTATGAACAGGATTTGTCATCAAAAAAGAGTTATGGGGGAACGTTTAAAACTTTAAAACTTTTAATGACAGGATTAGTAAATTACGAATAAAAGGTAAATGGAAAAATATAACGATGATTAATGTACATGCACCTACTGAAGAGAAAGAAGATGATATTAAATAAGACTTTTATAATTATCTGGAAGATGTCATAGAAGAACCCCCAAACAGGACATCCTGATTGTGCTGGGAGACTTCAATACAAAAATAGGTAGAGAGCAAACTAATAAAAAAAGTGGCCGGTATGGAAAGCCTACATACAACTTCAAATGATAATGGATGGAGAGTCATCAACCTGGCAGAAGCCAAAGGACTGCAGATTAGCAGTACCAGACTACAAAGAAAGGATATACACAAACAAACTTGGAAATCATGTGACAAGAGAACCTATAATCAAATAGATCACATTTTAATTAACAACAGAAATGCATCAAACATACAGCAAGTCAGAAGTTATAGAGGAGCTGAGTGCCACAGTGACCACTTCCTCGTTGGAGCAAAATTTAAAATAAAACTTAAGAGAGCTTTCTATACTAAATTACAAAGATTACACCCAACATATAACAGAGAAAAACTACAAGACATTACAGTCAAAGAGAAATTTACAGATGAAATAAAATGTAAACTTGAAACTCTGCAAAACCCTTTGGAGGAAAGCGTTGACCAAACTTGGTTGAACATCAAGAATACAATTCAATCTACCGCAGAAGAATGTCTCGGTGTGTTAACCACGCATAGAAAGAACAGATGGTTCAATCAAAAATGTGAAGAAGCAGTCATTAGGAAGAAGAATGCCAGACATGTATGGTTAAATGACATCAATAACATCCAAAAGGAAGAGCATTATAGAAATGAATGTAAAGAGGCTACAAAAATAGTCAGACAGCAGAAGCGAGAATATATGAGTAATATAATCAAAGATATGGAAACTAATCACCAGAAAAATGAATCCAGAAAATATTTTAAAGAACTGAAGTCAATGAAACGAGGGCACCAACAAAACACATATGGTTTAAAAGACAAAAATGGGAATATGATAAATACCAATGAGGAAATGTGCAACACATGGAAAGAATATTTTATTGAATTACTAAATTGTGAAGCTCCAAGTAACATTTTCCCACAGGAAGAGGTTCTAACATGCGAACCACAAATTGAAGAACCTACATTTGAAGAAATCCTATATGTAATCACACGACTTAAAAACAATAAGGCAACTGGGACTGATGGAATTGCTGCTGAATTTATAAAGGCAGGTGGCCATGCATTACATCTAAAGCTATACGAACTAATAATAAAAATCTGGAGGACAGAAGAATTACCCCATGACTGGAAAGAGTCATTATTGATACCTATCTTTAAGAAAGGAGACAAGTTCCAATGTGGAAATTATAGAGGAATATCACTACTGTCCACAAGCTATAAGATACTATCCGCAGTATTACTAAATAGACTAAAACCATATTCAGAAGACATATTAGGTGACTACCAGGCGGGTTTTAGACAAAACAGATCAACAATAGATCAGATATTTATCTTACGACAAATAGCCGAGAAACATTGGGAATATAAAAGAGATCTCCATAACATTTTTGTGGATTTTAAAAAGGCTTATGATAGTGTCCATAGGAATAGTCTATGGAATGCTATGCAGGAATTTGGAATACCAAGGAAGTTAATCAACATGACCAGACTATGCATGGAAGATACTTATAATATAGTAACATATAAAGGCAGGAAATCAGACCCCTTCCAAATAACATCTGGCTTGAAACAGGGTGATGCACTATCGCCGCTACTCTTCAATCTGGCTCTAGAGAAAGTTGTAAGGAAGGTAAAGGAGGAATGTGATATTGGAGGAACATCCAAGCTGCTTGGTTATGCAGATGATATAGATATTATAGGGCAAAGTGAACAAAAGACATTGGAAATATTGACTCACTTAAAGGAAAAAGCCCAACAGATGGGGCTGGTTATCAACCAAGATAAGACAGAATATATGGTAATTTCAAGAGACGGAATGGCTAAAAACTCTGGCCACATACAAATAGATAATATGACCATTAAAAGAACGGAAACATACAAATACCTGGGTACAATCTTCAACTGCTCCAACATCATAAGGGAAGAAATACAAACTAGAATCAACTCTGGAAATAAGATATACTATGCACTACAACATCTACTAAAATCAAAGGCGCTATCTCGTAACACCAAAATCACAATATACAAAACACTGATCAGACCAGTTGTGCTGTATGGCTCTGAAACCTGGAGTACAACGAAAGGAGACGAAGCCTTGTTACAAACCTTTGAGAACAAAATTTTAAGACGCATCTTTGGACCCATTAGGGATACACATAGTGGAGAGTGGAAAAGAAGAAGTAACAAAGACATTTATGATCTGTGTAAGTCCCCGCTAATCACTGGTATCATGAAGGCTAATAGACTACAATGGCTGGGGCATATAGAAAGAATGGAAGATAATAGGGAAACAAAACTCGCTTACACTCAGGAAATAAATGACCGCAGACCCCGAGGTAGACCAAGATGGCGGTGGAGAGATAATACATGTACAGACCTACAAGCACTTGGAATCAACGACTGGCAAGAAAAGGTCCACCAGAGAGACGAATGGAGACGGATTGTATTTGCAGCAAAGAACCTCAATGGCTCGGAACGCTGAAGAAGAATAAGAAGAAGAAGAAGAAGTTTGATTATCAACGCTAACGCATCAGTTTGACTTCAACCAAAAACATATCGTTTCCAAGAATTCAACGTTGATTTATGAAAATTTCAAAGTTCAGTGTACTGTGACAAATTTATATGTAATTTATGTGGCTTCACAACTTAAAAGTACTTGATGTTTCATTAAGTTTTGTGTTGTCGTATTCCAAAACATTTCTTTCGAATGTTCTCGGTGAATAGCGTATATTGACCTCCTCTGACAACTGTTGTTTCTCTTTCATGACGTTTCATTCTGTGTAACAACAAACATGTTGGTACTGAAGAACATAGGTTTAAGCTTTCCAATAACAGTAACACTGATCAAGAACCGGAGAGAAAAATGCGAACTGAAATATATTGAATCCTGACATGTAGCCCTTACAGTTCAATGCCGTTTTATTAAGCATTTTTTTTTTACAACGTTAATATCAGATAATCTGTAGTTGCCTCTTTCGGAGTGCCTGTTAGACCAGGTCAGCATCCGAACTAAATGAGCACAAACTATGCAGATTTAAATGAATAAGTTGTAATACTGCTGACCATAGCCCTGATTAACATATACAGTTGATCAACATCTTCCCTCTCAACCTGTCTGTTTCTGTTATTTTGCCCTTTCCATGTCGTTCGTAACCAAGTTTATAACACATACGTCTAGTTGAAGTGAGTACTTTCGTGACAGTATAGTGTCACTGAACGCCTTTCATCCGATTCAACACAAATGTAACCTCAAAAGTTTATTTCTCAATTAATTTCTCGTTGAAATATTTTGCTGTATCTGAGAATCCAAATGGAAATTGAAGATGTGCACGATCAAGATAATTAGGTGTTCGGAAATTGTGTAAATTCTCCATCAGTGCAACCAATCTAATGTTTGTTCGAGTAAATGTACGTACTAAATAATGGTGGACAAATGAATCTTCAATGCCGACACTTCTTATTGGCTGTATGAACGTTCTTAAGTCATTTTCGTCTGTTAACTGTCTGTGACAGATGTTAAATTCTAATATGTGATACATCAAGCACAATAGTAAATGTATCTTCTCAGGCATTAATGCTGTAAAGAATGTACTCAACGTAGCTCGCCTTCAATGAACAGCGCTTTGGATTAAAACCATAAGAACAGATGAAATCGAATCGTTGACATGATTGTGTCAGAATCAATCTCTGTTTAATTTGATAAACAACTTATTAGTTGTAGCATATCATCCAATAGTCATCAAATTCTACCGTGCCTGGTGATCTCCAGGGCGGCCGGTAAGTATATATTTGATATCATATATTAAATGTTAGCTTGACAAACCTTTAAGTGACTTGTTCTTAGATTCACGATCTATGTCTTTCAATTCACCTTCCCTCCATTCCACAGGTCCATCTGTTGCCGTTCTGAATTCTCACTAAACAGGTTGATTCATTTTCAGCATGCTCTTCTGAGAGTGTGTCACAATATCTTTTCTATCAGTAACTGTAATTGTCGTTTACACAGTATTTCACTTTTCTTCATACTGCTAGACTACAGACTGTTGGATGACTGAATATCGTTTCCCGGATGTGTTGTACACAACCAAAATAATGACGTCATGCTAAGTTCTAAACGCTTTTGTCCATGTGTTAGAGATTATTCCACCTTGAGTAAATTATATATAATGACGTCATGATAAAAATCTGCATGCGACCTTGACCTTCACGAGTATTTGCTCGATCTATTGTATGAATGTTAAATTGTTACCAATGTGTCATAAATTAATAATAAATCACAGGTTCATAATTACCACTGCGAAAACCCCCATGCCAAGGAGCGAGGGAGGTTAATATACAAATGTTGTCTCATTCTCCTTGTTCGTTAATTAAAAAGTGAAGACCAAAATCGGCCACTGCAACCAAACCTTTAGAAGACGACGCTGGGTAGTTTTCTTCTCACAATCCATTTTAATATGACGATCTTGACATGTCAGAACAAAGCAGTCGTTCCACAGAAACTTCCAACTATACCTAACAACACATTATTCTAAACAAAGCGGCATAATATTAGCCATGCTGTAGTGACAAGAAACCATGTCCGACGTGGACGGCAGCTCAAGTCTAACTACCTTTATCGTGACGTTTTTGTGCTTGCACCAAAACGTCTTGCACACTTATCATTCTTTTGAAACTAATGCCGTGCAAAGTGTGTCTTACCATCCATAGCCTGATCCAGGTATATGGCATAAGACAATAGGTTTGTCACATTTCCAAAATTAGAAGGTGTAAAATGTGGAAAAAAAGGGGGGGGGGGGGGGGTGTCACAGCCCTATATATATATATATATATATATATATATATATATATATATATATATATATATATATATATATATATATATATATATATATATATATATATATATATCATCATTGGCACCTTGCCGTCTTGACAGACGATAGTTTGTGCTTTAAAAAGGCATAATAACTTTTAACTATGGCGGTAGCGAGTGTGACTGATAAGGCCAATTTGCGCTGTAAATGTCCGTTCACAGTGGGTGCATGTGAACACGTGGTCATTTCCACCATCATGCACCATCTTACGTCTCAAACGCTTGGTGTGTGACTTTTCTGCAATAATTTTCTCCTTTGACTTTATTCCATTTCTGATATTTGCCCTCCATGCAACACGTTCAGCGGCGACTTGCTCCCAATGTGCATTATCAATGCCTGTATCAATCATGTCCCGCTTACACACATCTTTGTATCGTAGTAGAGGCCGACCCTGAGATCTCTTACCCATCTGTAATTCACCAAAAAAGATATCCTTTGGTATTCTACCATCATCCATCCTCCTAAGATGTCCTATCCATCTAAGTCTACGAAGACTGAGCATGGAATAAACTGTCACACAACCTGATCTTTCCAATACTTCAGTATTTGTGATTTTGTCTTGCCACTTAATACCAAGAATTCTTCGCAGACACCGCATATGAAAGCTGTTTAAATTGTTCTCTTGGTGTGAGTAAGTTGTCCAGGTTTCACTGCCATAGAGAAGAGTACTAAGGACACAGGCTTGATAGACAAGGACTTTTGTTTTGGCAGTAAGCTTCCTGTTCTCCCAGACTCTTTTTCTTAACCTGTTCATTGTTGTTGCTGCCTTACCAATCCGGATGTTGATTTCCTGATCTAGGGATAATTTGCTATTTACCACTGATCCTAGATATGTAAAATGGTCTACTATCTCTAGTTCGGCGTCGTCAATAAAGATTGATGGTACCCCATGTGCACCTTGTGACATAATCTGTGTCTTCTTTTTGCTAATTGTTAAACCAAATTCAGAACAAGCATTGGAGAATGCAGATAGTAGACATTGCAATTCTTCCTCAGAGTGGGTCGTAACTGCAGTATCATCTGCAAAAAGCAACTCTCTGATCAGTACCCTCCTAATTTTGGTCTTAGCCTTCAATCTCTGAGCATTGTAGAGGCCGCCATCTGAGCGTGAGTGAATGTATATACCACCATCCTGATCACGAAATGCATATTTCAGTAGAAGTGAAAAGTATATTCCAAAGAGGGTGGGAGCTAGTACACAACCTTGCTTAACTCCACTCTTGATTTCAAATTCTTCAGAAGTTGCACCATCAAACTTGATTATACCCTTCATGCCTGTGTGGAACGATTCCACAATGGACAGAAGAGTTGGTGGGCAGCCAATCTTCTTTAGTGCCTTGAACAGACCCTCACGACTGACCAAATCAAATGCCTTTGTGAGGTCGATGAAGGCAATAAACAGTGGTTGATTCTGTTCACGGCATTTTTCTTGCATTTGTCGCAATGAGAATATCATATCAGTGGTAGACCGGTTCTGTCGAAAGCCACACTGTGATTCAGGGGTAGACTTGATCTCCTAGGACTTGAAGTCTGCGCAGAACAATTCTGGCAAATACTTTTCCAACAATACACTAGAAGTGAGATACCCCTATAGTTGTTGCAGTCGCTCCGATCGCCCTTGTTCTTGTACAGTGTTATGATGCTTGAATCTTTGAAATCCTGTGGGACTTGTCCTTCACGCCAGCATAGCTCTATTAGCTGGTGGATCTGTAGAGTGAGTGTGTCTTGCCCACTCCTGATAACCTCTATTGGAATCCCATCCTTACCTGGAGCCTTGCCAGATGCAAGTTCATTTATAGCACACTTAACTTCTGTTATGGTGGGAAGTGTGTCCAGGTGGTCAAGAGTTGGTAGAGCCTCTATGGCGTTAAGGGCATCATCCGCTAGTTTGGTCTCACTTGAGTAAAGCTCCAAATAGTGCTCTACCCATCTGTCCATCTGCTGTTTCTTATCAGTGATGACTTCTCCAGTCAAGGTTTTCAGCGGTGCACTTCTTTTGATCACTGGACCACAGGCTTTCTTTATTCCTTCATACATGCTTCTTATGTCTCCCTTATCACTTGCGATTTGAATGGACTCACATAACTTGATCCAATAATCATTTGCACACTGCCTGGCAGCCTTTTGCACATCCTTCCTAGCTTGCCTTAGCTCACTCAGAGTGTTACGCGTTGGTCTTTCCTTGTTTCTTAAGAGAGCTTTCTTCTTCTTATCAATCAAGGGCTGCAGAGTCTCGCTGTTGGCCGCAAACCAGTCCTGCCTCTTATGATCCACAGTGCCGTAAACCCCTACGGCAGTTTTATAAAGAGTTTCCTTAATTTGACCCCACTTTTCATTTACTGTACAATTTTCTGGTGTATCAGTGAAAGCGTCTTCAAGTTGCTGTTGAAACTGAAAGCACTTTTCAGGATCATGAGTGTTAATAATATTAATCCTGGGGCTCGATTTGTGTTTAGCTGTGTAGATTCTCTTTGGTCTCAGTCTAACTCTTGCAACAACCAAAGAATGATCCGTATCACAGTCAGCACTGTGGTAACTACGAGTCAATGATATATGGTTCAGATGTTGTCTCCGTGTGATGATGAAGTCCAGCTGGTGCCAATGGCCGGATCTTGGATGTTTCCATGTGACCTTATGCATCTCTTTTGTTTTAAAAAAAGAGTTTGTAATACATAGGTCATTACTGGTGCAATGCTCCAGCAGCCTTTGCCCATTTTCATTCATGCGACCGATGTTGTATTTTCCAAGGGACACTGGCCATGAACTCGAGTCCTTGCCCACACGAGCATTGAAATCACCGAGCATATAAATGTAGTCAGATTTTGGAACTGCCTTGATCACGGAGTCTAACTCCTCATAGAACAAATCCTTCACATCATCAGAGGAATCGAGTGTCGGTGCATATGCAGTAATAATGGTGGCAAACCCACAAGAGGTTGCCAAGCGCAGGGATAATAGTCTTTCATTTCCTCCTGCTGGAATTTCAATCATTCCCAGTAGCGAATTCTTCACTGCAAAGCCCACACCGTGTTGCCTTTTTTCTGCCTGCCCTCTACCCTTCCAGAAAAAGGTGTAGTTGTTTTCCCTGAGTGACCCTTCCTCAGCGAGGCGAGTCTCCTGCAGGCCAGCAATATCAATGTTAAGACGATTGAGTTCGGCATCAATCACAGCCGTTTTTCTCACATCGTCAATATTGGTCAAGTCAGTGGAAAATCCTGGACACATGGTTCTCACGTTCCAGGTTGCAAGCCGTAGCTTGAGGTTTCTATTTTTATTTTTGTTTGTACCTGGTGCATTGGTTTTACAGCCTGCGATTCAGATTTTGTCCTAGCCCCAAGCACCCATTGAAGCAGGCAGGCTGTGGCGGATCAGCACCCAATTGGCTGGGGGCTGCCCAGCTTGAGGCGGGCGGTAGCTGATCAGTGACACCTATAGGTGTCTCCCACCGTCAGAGGCAACGCGTGGCGCCCCATGTCTACGCCAACTGACAAGGACTTATAACCCGTAACAGTTGCCTCTCGCTTTGATTCCGAGACCAGTTAAGACCAGGGATGGAGTTATTGCCTCTCCATAGCACAAAGCCTGGGCTAAAATATAGAGATCATGTGTTGCCCATGCAGCATGATCCCTCTCTCGGCCTGCCTAGTTCACTCCAGAGGAAAGGTAACACCCCTACATCTGGAACAAGACAAGCTGCAGAAGCTGCCGGATCAGCAAAGCAATGCTCTAACTGTCCGCCTGTCGGAGCTTCGATCCTAGACCAGTCGCCAACCAAGGCTTAGGGCCTGGTCTGCCCTGCCATGACAATTTTGTCTTTAGCTTGCATTTCCTCGCACCAGGGTAAGGCTTGTACCCTCCCAATTGCGCTCTTCCGCCCGAAGCCGTTGGCACAATGTGGGGTGTCGGGTTTGGTAAGCGCCGCCCAACGTTCGGCGCTAACAGAAACCAGGTAGTACCGTCTACTGTTATACGGTAGCTCAGTCATATATATACAGTCAAAATTTTTTGGACATGTTATGAGAAGAAATGGATTGGAGAACTTAGTGAAAACTGGCAAGATCGAGGGGAACAGACCAAGAGGAAGACCGAGAGGAAAATACCTGGATGGCTTGGCCACATGGCATGGAAGAGACAGGAACACTGAGCTGATCCACGACACTGATGATCGAGTGAAATGGCGAGTCATGACCGCCCACGCTTCCCGGCATGGCACATGATGATTGATGATATATATATATATATATATATATATATATATATATATATATATATATATATATATATATATATATATATATATATATATACTGAAAACAACTCAGATAAGACAGAATAAGGCAGAAAATGGTTAACTGAGTACACCGACTAAGACAAGTGTATATAGTCAACAATTCACAATAGATGACGACGTGTGTTGTGACGAGCTCCTACGCATGACGGTAAGAAGAGCAGGAACGGAGGAAAATGTGAGAAGTTAGGTGGATATTAGACGGGGACTGAGCTCGGGCGTAAGACTGTGATGGAGAGAGAGAGAGAGAGAGAGAGAGAGAGAGAGAGAGAGAGAGAGAGAGAGAGAGAGAGAGAGAGAGAGAGAGAGAGAGAGAGAGAGAGAGAGAGAGAGTTAAACTGTAAAGTGCGATTGGGACAAAGGTTGTGTGAATGGGCGATAGTTTATTAAAAGTTAGTTAACTATTAGAATAGAAGCTCGGTGAAGGATATTGTATTAAATAGTTATAGGTTTAGGATGAGTGATAAAATTATGCTTCGGAGAAGATGACCAGTAAGTCAATGTAATTGCGGTGTAAATGATGTTCGCCTGTGAGTGAGATATATTAATGTATGCATGACCATGCTCGCATGCTGAGAGTGTTTGTTGTAAAATAATATTTTACTGTAAATAAAGTACATGATATCTTATTCCATGATATTAGAGTACAGTGCGTTAGTAAGAATGATTATTTATCTGTCTGGGTTTACTGGGCTCGTAATTGTTGCTCGAGTGTTTGGGGCTAACTAGCAGGTTAGCTGCCAACGAATTTTCAGTATTCTTCTATTAAAACACACACATGAAGCTTCTGTAGATTTAAAAAAATTATTTACTATTTATCCAGGATTCGGAACCATATGTTGAATTGGCCCTATGTCATTTACTGTCTTTTACTGCCAATATAGTACCTTGCGGTGTATGGCAGAGGGGTCTTTGAGCCTGAGGAATAAAGGCCGCCTGGCTAGTGCAGTCGCCGCGAACTGTGCAGGTTAGGATTTTCTTTTTGCCCCCGACAGAAAAAAATCCGACACCTTACCAAGGGATCGAACCCGGGCCTCCCGAATGAGAGTCCGGCGTTCTAGCCTCTCGGCCCTATGTAACATGCAATAATTCGTTTTCTAACTAACAATGTCAAGGATTGATTACATAAGATGTTCTTCTCTCCATTTGATAAGATGTCATGTTTTCTTACCTTATTATGTTATTTATCTCTGTGGTGCATCTTCCAACTGATGTTATCCATGTACCTGAATATTTGAATTTCTGCAATTGCTCCACAATAACGTTGTTTACTTTAGTTGTACACTTGGGCACGATCTGTTTCTTTGATATAGCCAAGACTTGTTCACATATTTCAAACTAAGGCCGATTTTCCCCCATTTAGAACCACTGTATTTATCATTTTATGCTGTTCCTAAGATCCTACTTAGATAAATGTGCCAATTCTAGAGCTAATGAAACCTGTTCGACAGGGGCTAAAAGTTTTGAGGGTTGTAAGTGGGGGAGGGGATGAGAGAGAGAGAGAGAGAGAGAGAGAGAGAGAGAGAGAGAGAGAGAGAGAGAGAGAGAGAGAGAGAGAGAGAGAGAGAGAGAGAGAGAGCGCTTGCGTCCCTACAGATTCAGACGCTTTAACTGTGGCTCTCAGCAGAGGGATATGGCTGAACTAGTGGCGATAGTTTGATTTGTCTTGTTCATTCATTCATTCATTCATTCATTCATTGGCATGTCCTTTGGAGAACCTTGCTCCCATAACCTTCGGAAAACTTCTCGGTCATAAGCAATACATCTGCTCCGATACACCCATCTGGATATCATCTGCCACATCCTACATCGGTCTTGTCTTTGACCTTGCTCTTTCTCTCTTCCCGTCCATTATTGTTCTCTCCAAACTTTCATCATTGGGGGGCGGAACATTAATAACATTAGATATGCGGATGATACAGTATTGATTGCAAACAATTAGCAGGGTATGCAAAATTTAGTAGATACAGTTTTTGCGCACAGTCAAAAACAAGGGTTAGAATTAAATTGTAAGAAGACACATAGTATGGTCGTCACTAGGACGAAAGAAATACCACAATGTAATTTACAGGTAAATGGGAATATTCTAAACAAGAGAATCGGTACAATGATCTCGGAACAGTCATAACATATGTTGGAATGACTTGAAGAGATTAGGAAAAAAAAAATCGCCATGACGACGGTAGCCTTTTGCACGATGAAAAACAAACTGACCAATAAAAAGATGTCAATTGCAACGAGAAAAAGAATGTTGAGGTGCTACATAGAACCTGTGCTGACCTTATCTGGCAAAGGTCTGACGAGAATAAGGGCAAAGCCCTTTTTGAATGCTATCTAGAGCAGAGCAACTAGACAGACATGAGAGGCCGAATTTTTGCCAAGGCGGTTACCTCAGATAGGTGTAAATAGGTGTAAGGCTTAGACCATTGCAGTTGAAGACACAGTGACAGTGAAAGAGATCAGGGCTGTGCTTCGACGAACAAAAAACAGCCCACCAGGGCTAGATGTTATAAGGTATGACAGCATCAATATGTGTACCGACAACGAGCTAGAGGAACTAGCAGACATGTACAACAACAGCATATGGAGTGCTAGCATCAAGGAAGAGTGGTTACACAGCTATCTGATTCCCTTGCCGAAGCCTGGCAAAAATCTCACAAAAATTCAGGGATATTGGGTAATAACCATGCAAAATACAATAGGCAATCTGCTTGAGAAGTTAATTGCCAGGAAAATATCAAAACAACTAGAGAGGCAAGGTTGTTTCCCACCTACCATTGAAGGGTACCGTCCAAACAGAGAAACCTGGACCAACGCAGCAGTTTTTGCCATGATGTCTATGAAGGTTTCCACTCAGGCATTGAAACATGTGCTGCAGCAATTAATCTTGAGGATGCGTACAACAGAGTACCATTTGATTTCTTAACGTTTCAGCTTCTTGAAATCAAGATAAGTCAATTCTTCCTTAGTTGGATCGCTGCAGCTCTCTTCCAGCGGAAAGTAGTTTTTAGATGTGGTAGTTGGACCTCTGTACCAACAACAATATAACCGAGCCTGCCACAGGGATTACCATTATCTCCTGGTGCTGCTCAACGCCTACACTGTGAGAATTACCGGCGAGCAGATCAGAGGATGCCGCCCTCCCTGGCCTAGGTGTTAACGTCTTTCTCCGTAATCCCGTATATTCTCTTGAGTAATGTAAACTGTGCGAGAATCGGTAGCGGTTCTCGCCGCATGGGTAACTTGCGGAATATGTGAGCCGGTCGCTCAGAAAAAAATGGCAAACTACTGAGCGTAATTTTGCCAAAAGATAAATAATCAGCTGAAAGATGCTGATGTTGATATCCTGTAAAGGATATGCAAACAAACAAAAGATCAGAGGATAGGGTAGGACATTGTCATATGCCGACGATGTAAAGGTGTATCGTCAGGGTAAGGATGGAGATCGAGTGGCTATGAATCTACAAACATAATTAAATCGGATAAGCACTTGGCGTGTGGAATCTGGGGCAATGGTCAACCCAACGAAGGCAGCAGTGACATGGTTCTCTTTAGTTAGTTAGTTAGTCAGTCAGTCAGTCAGTCAGTCAGTCAGTCAGTCAGTCAGTTAGTTAGTTAGTTAGTTAGTTAGTTAGTTAGTTAGTCATTGCAAATCGAACTATTCAGTCCATAAGTGCTCGGATCCCTTCCTCAGCAACTCCCGCAGTGTGTAGCGGCTAACGACACCAGTTCCGTGTTGGTTTATTAATCTTCTTTGGCTTCCTGCGTAGTGTTCTTGTTTGGCCACATCTCTTTTAACTTGCTGTTCTCGGAGCCTGACCATGGTTGTAGACTCATAGTAATCACTTGGTTCTTGTAAACGACTTACTTCTCGTAGAGCAATCAGAATGTCTGCCTGGTCCATGGCTCGTCCGCCTTCCACAGTAGCCCGACCTACAAGCCTGTCAGCCTGCTCATTTTCTTGTACATCCGCATGCCCTGACACGAAAATGAAAATAATTTTTGCTAACCGAGACCACTCCAGAGACAGCAGCCACTCTCTTCGGACCCACCCCATCTCTATCTTCCTGAGCATACTCATTGAGTCACTAAGGACATGCCCGATTAAATGTCTGTGTCTCGAGCCACGTTATTGCTTTACTTACTGCCATCACTTCCATAGTCAGGCTACTTGTGGTCAAAGCAAAAGCACCTTTGACTCTTCCTTCACAATTTTCCCTCCGGCCTGAGCCGTAAAGGCCCATAAACTTCTCATTCTTCGAACGATCGACCCAACCGTGTAAATGACAGCATCATCCTCTACATATTCTCGAAGATCAGAGCCTGTTGATTCCGCCTCCACAGCAGCTGGATTTTCTTGTCTGCATTTCCTGTCCAGTTGGATGCACACTGAAAAGGATGTACTGGATTCTGTTAGCACTTGTACCCACTCCTCGCCAGGTTTTAAGTCCTCAAGTGAACACACCTGCTAAAGAATGTCTTCGGCTTGACCCATCCACGACTTTCCTCTTTTTAACCTGCTGTCGTGTCCTCCTTTAAAGTGTCGTCCCTGGAGTGAGGAGAGTCAACACCCACATTATAATATTGTTTCCCTTATCAATATCCTGGAGAATCCACCAGCTTCCGTCCAACACACTCCATCAGCCCATGGACACCTTTTCCTATCACTCTCTCACTGTCGTACTATGCCCCCTCTCATACTTCCCCAACGCAACATACTCAACAACTCTTGCTTCTAAAAATTAATAAAGATTAATTTATTAAAAGAAAAGTGTAACGTATATGAGACGTGTATGCTAAGAAAATGTGTGTCGTGTATTATAACATAAATGTATATGTCAGCCCTCAAAGTTCAGGATCATAGTGCACACATCATGGCAAGGATTACACGACATCACACGAGTCAGTACAATAGACCTCACCGAAGTCGTATCCTTCTCTCCAGACATGTCCTCCTCCAGGAGTTCTGATGACCATGAGATCTGAATCCCATGTAAATATATAATCCGTGGAAAATACTATTATTGTTCCTAACACAACAGTTCCTATTAGTTCTGTATTTTCACTCTTAAACAGTCAATGTATCTAGACAAAAATGGCTTGCTTTATTCACTAGATATAGTCTGAAAGTTCTGATTTCCTTGATACGTGGAACAACTACACTTCAATGTTTGGTTTCATCTAATGTGAACATCAGTTCCTACTGATCTAGTTCCTCATGGGCTGAACATCCATCACTTCAGGTGTGTTAACGATTGGTATTCACTCATGTAGGATACATATACCATTAGGCTCCACCGAGCAATGTGTATTAACTTCTTCCGTTGCGAAAGTTGCTGGCCCATCTCTCTACATCATGATTTATCCGGGATCGGATTTTTCATTGGTTCCGGGTTATTATTCCAACCAGAGGAACCTGTAAAATAAATCATACAACTGGTGATAGCCTCCCCGTCACTGATCTCTATTGGATGATCGTGGCCATCGGCCTCGCTCAGAAAATAAAGTGAACCTACTCTGTCAGGGACAGATGACTGAACACATAGGTTAACATCAGGCCAAGACAAGAAAAAAAAATCAACAAACAGAATGCCGAACCCCGCCCACCAGGGACACCTACTGGAATATCCCAATTATCCCTCATTACTCAATTCTCAACTAGTAAAGCTTATCACACTTCACTAATCTATTTTCAACTAACAGAGCTAAGTATCACTCTCTAGTTTTAACAAGTCTACAGTCTATATTAATTAGAACTAATTATAATAGGTTCTACCTTAGGCAAAACCGCCTCATTCCGGGATGGCTACTACACTTTGCCATAACGACACATGCTAGTTAATATTAAATTAATCTAACACTGTAGAGCTCTCCCACAAACACGTTTTTGGTCAACTCCCCATATCCGATCATGGTTTTTGGCAAAACCTAAAATTGGTCACGTGACGGTATTGATGTCCTGCAGGTGTTATTTGGGCATATCATCCATTGTCAAGAATCCATTTTCCCTGGCCTAGTCACTGTCAGAGTTGTCATCACTTGTTTTGACATCCCCAACAAGCTAGCGAGTTACTGTATGATCCCAACAACGGGTTTCCCCAACAAGCTGCCAATCTTCTTGATGTCCGGAAACTATAAATTGACAGACGGACTGTTTTCTTCCGAGCTGAGTACTTCCGCTTCCAATCCGACCTGTTTCTAAACTGTCAAAGCGATGTATGATTCAGCTCACCCACTTCCCCTACACATCTGCAGCTGTTAACTTTGTTCGACCCGTGATGGCTGACATCCGATTGCAACCAGGATCCGACGGGTTCCATCTGTATTCAAATGTTGACAAACTGTCAAAGCGATGCAGGGATTTGTCTCACTCACCACCGAATGTTCCCAATCCGTCGACCAGATGTAAACACGTGCAGCTACATTTTCTGGATTTGTTGAAACAACCCTTGGCCTCGAACATCCGCTAATACAGAACGCCTTTATTCTCATAATGGTTAAATCACGTTGGTCCATCATGTGACACCTGCTGCCCTTTACCTTTCTTAATCTCGCTATGCGGTGGATGTTGAGTGTTTCCGTTGACTCTGACGTAGGCACGTGCTCGGCAAATTTGTATTCTGTCCCTCATGATTGGAAAACCAAGAAGGTAGCGGATCGCCCTGCATGCTGTATCTCTTGTACATCCAAGAATAATACGCATAGCTTCATTCTGTATCCTTTCCATACTTTCCATCTGCTTATGGCTGAGAGTTAGGATCGCCATCGCATACTCCAAAACAGAAAGGACCTGACTCTCGTAAAAAAAGTCATAGATTGCGCTGCTTTTACAGTTGCTGCCACCATCATCCGCACCGCAGCCATACACAGCTTGTCCTTTGTTATCACTTGATCTACGTGCTCAGTATAAGCGAGGCTTCGATAAAATCGTATCCCCAGCTAATTCATTGCCTGCGTTCTTTTCACAGTCTCTGAACAAAGATTTACAGTTTTCGTTGGGGTGTTGACAATATGGTTATTCAAAGAGAACCATGCCACTGTTGCTTTTGTTGGGTTGACATTGCCCCAGCTTCAACACACCAAGTGCTTACGCGATTGAGTCCGGTTTGTAGTTCCACAGCAACCTGATCTCTATCCTTACGCTGACGATACACTAAAACAACGTCTGCATACGACAATGTCCTCCCCGGTGCTATGATTTGCTCGCTGGCGAATCTCACAGTGTAGGCGTTAAAAGCACCGGAGATAATGGAGATCCCTGTTGTAGGCCAGGATATATTGTTGTTGGTTCCGAATTTTAGCTGCCACATCTAAAAACTACTTTCCGTTGGAAGAAGGCTGCAGCGATCCAACTAAGGAGGAAAGGACTTAACTTGAGTTCACAAAGCTGAAGCATTAAAAAACCCAATGTTATTCTGTTGTATGCGTCCTCAAGATTAATCGCTGAAGCACATGTTTCAATGCCTGAGTGGAAACCTTCATAGACATCATGGCAAAAACTGCTGCATTGGTCCAAGTTTCTCTTTTTGAACGGTACCCTACCAGGGTAGGCTTGGAAATACCCTTGCCTCTCTAGCTGGCTTGATATTTTCCTGGCAATTAACTTCTCCAGGAGCTTGCCTATTGTATTCTGTATGGTTATTACCCGATATTCCTGAATTTTCGTGTGGTCTTTGCCAGGCTTCGGCAAGGGAATCAGATAGCATCCTTGATGCTAGCACTCCCTATACTGTTGTTGTACATGTCTGCTAGTTCCTCTAGCTCGTTGTCAGTACACCTATTGATGTCGTCATACCTTATGCCATCTGGCCCTGGACAGCTGTATTTTATCGTCGAAGCACAGCCTTGATCTCTTTCACTGTCAATGTGTCTTCATGCGAAATGTTCTGGGCATAACCCCCCTAACCCATGAGGTAACCCACCTGGCAAGATTTTGCCTCTCATGTCTGTCTGGTTGCTCTGCTCTAGATAGCTTTGGAAGAGGGCCTTGCCCTTGTTCTCGTCAGACCTCTGCCAGATGAGGTCAGCACCTTGGAAGTCAGGAATACACTTATTCTTGATTACCCCTTTCATGCATTTATGTAGTCACCAGAACAATTTCAGTGACTTGTCTGTGCTTACACTTCAACATAACTCTGCCCATTTTTCACTTTTAACCACCTTAACAAGTTTTTGAAAGTAGCTTACTCTTGTGTGCGTCTCTCTTTCTAAGTGCACGCAAGGACTAGGATGGGCAACTCTGTTCTTTTTGGCGTGTTGCCATTTCCTAACAGCACTACGTTTATCCACCCAGGCCTTTTCCACCTCCAACTTCCACCAAGGTGGCTGCTCCCAGCTTTTTTTTCTGCCTGAAGCTTTCTGTGCTTGTCGCATCTTACCCTGTACTGTCATACTGGAAAGTCTTGACCTTTAGCTTGTGCTGTCTGGTTCTGCCTTTCTCCACCAATATGCTGCAAGGGTGGTGGTCGCTGCCGTGGTACCCTAGGACACCTCATCTACACACTGTAGTGAGTGAAGGAGAAACCAGCGCCAGGTCAATAACACTGCCCTCATCACCTGGACAACTTGCTATCCTGGTGATACAACCACTGTTGATACAAACCAGGTCAGTGGTGTCAAGTGCAGCCTTGAGCTCTTACCCCTGTGTTGGGGGAAATGTTTCCCCATGATCTGCCCTTAGCGTTGAAATCGCCACAGAAAATAATATTCATCTCGTGACCTAATATGTCACTTAAGCACTGCACTTGTGGGAATCCACACTCGCGTTACAGGCATAAACATTAACCGACACGAATGGTAGACTGGAATGAACTCTTACAGTCTGTATTTGTATATCGTCACTGTCCCATCTCGACATGTCCAGCTCTGAAACCACTATACTGTCGCGAGTGAGAATCGCCATTCCTTGGTGTCGCCTTTTCTAGAAACATTGGAAGCCGGCAATATGGAGTGAATTATCACACAGTCTCGTCTCCTGAAGCGCTACAACGTCGTTCCTGTCTTCCAGGTTTTACAGAATAGGGCCTCCTCGATTTACGCAGGCACAATACCAATAAAGAATACGAGTACTTTTGAGACCCAGACGGTCGCATTTGTGTCTAAAACGCCTTGCTCAACCTCGTCTGTCTTGTCGCTTACGTCCACCCCGTCCCTCCCCCCCCCCCCCCCCTCGTCGCCTTATTAGGTTGACTGCCCTCTGAATGGAGCACAAACGCTGTTCCGTCATGTTGAAAAACCGAAGACCACAGAAACACACGCTGCGAAAATTCACTCAAGGATTGCTTCGCTAAGATGCACGAACTCCGTTATTAATATTTCTAACTGTTAGAAATGTTTATATATTTATTTAGAAATTCCTAACTGTTAGAATAATTATTTGTCAGTACTTGGCATATGAATCTTTTCCAAAATTTATCCCAATTTCAGCCAGATTTCTTTAGCATCTTTGCATTTATTTACTATTCTTATCTATTCTGTTATCTTCTGCTTTATCTTGCCTTTTCGCAATTTATTTCTCCCCATACATCTTCTGCAAAATGTCCCGTGTCATCCAATTCTTTGTTGCGATTCTTTATGTAGGTGGACTGATTCCTTTTATGGCTGACAGAGTGGCTAAGAATGACGGGTTCTCCTTCGGGTGACCAGGTTCGAATCCTCGGTAAGGTGTGGACATTTATCTGTCGCGGGCAAAACGAAAATCCCTAACCTGCACAGCTCGCGGCGATTGCCCTAGCCAGGCGGCCTTTATTCCCTAGGCTCAAGAGACACCCTCTCCCCCCCCCCCCCCCTCCAACGTCTTACACCGCAAGATACTATAGGCAATAGATGAAAAGACAGTTTGATCGATTTCTTGTTATGATTCTCATAACATGCCCCATAATTCATCAGTAGTCTGTATTATCACCATAACATTATATCTATTATGTTCATTAAGAATGTTAGTTAGTTAGTCGCGGTTCCTTCTTCACGGCAACGGGTTTCCCGATAATGCTACATTCCTGTGCCAGTGAAAATCACACAAAATGCGAACAGTGGAACAGACAGAGTCTCGACAAATCAACAACCCGCACAGGTAGACTTTGCATAATGCCGCTGCCAGAAAGACAACACATAAGTCCGCCACGAAAAATACAGTTCATCTTCAATGTAAGCGACAGTCACTAGGAAACCATCAGATACACATTACTGCATAAGGGAAACCCATTTATTTCAGCAACCGTTGGCTGCCATTTTCCGAACATGAAGTTCACAACACAAACAGCCGCGGACAGATGTAAAAGCACTCAATGTGAAATCCACAGTTCACAGTGTCGCTCCACGCCCTCAACTCAGTAGCAGGGCACCCATGCACTATCAGTTCATCCATCCATCCATCCATCATGTGCCATGCCGATAAGCGTTCTTGCCCTCTCACTCGATCACCAGAGTCGTGGATCAGCTCCGTGTTCGTGTTCATAAGTGATGTTTAATGAAAGAATGTATGAGAGGAAATTGAGAAGAAGGGCAGAATGTCAGACGGGCCTGCGTGCCCAATTCTTAACCCTTTGAAAATAACGATTTTCGTTCGTTCGTTCGTTCGTTCGTTGTCTCGACCATGCCACGTGGCCAAGCCATCCAGGTATTTACTTCTCGGTCTTCCCCTTGGTCTCTTCCCTTCGATCTTGCCAGTCGTCTCCAAGTTCTCCACGTCATTTTTTCTCATAACATGCCCAAAATTGTTGACTGTCTACGTCTAATGTCTCTAATCAGGTTTACGATCTTCATTTGTTTCCGAAGGACTTGTTCATTGGTTGAACAAATAAGCTGCAATGCAAGCCTGATGATGTCGCAGAAGTGTTTTCAATGGTTGTTTACCTTTTTGATTATAATTATAGTCGACAAAGTCTATAAGAAAGATAATATAACTGTGAACGTACGGGTTGTTCCACGTCGTATGACTAGGTAAATCAAAATCAAAATCAAATCAAATCAACTTTATTAGGGTCACAAATTGGGCGCGCAGGCCCGTCTTACATTCGGCCCTTCCAATCACTCGTCTTTCGTTCATCAAGAGCATTATACATTTACATAGGAAGAAAAATAAACATTGTGAAATGAATGTTGTAAACATAAACAAGGCAAATTACCATGTTATGAGGCCCATCTCCCACCTACCCATACATCACCCCACCCACACACACACCCCCACCTACCCACACACACACCAAGGGACACATACATACCCCACCAACCGACCCATCCCCCACCCACACACACTGCCCTCACCTGTTCCCCCCACCAAAACACACTCGCCACCCACAAACATTCCCCGACCAACCCACACATCCCACGCCCACCCACATACACATCCTAACCCACACATCCTCTCCCCACCCACACCTCAAACCACCCATCCCCCAGCCTCATCTCCATCGACCACATATTCCCCACCCACGCACACAATCCCCCCACCAACCCACACATCGCACATCCACTCACACATCCCCAAACCATACACACACATCCCCACCAACTGACATCTCCCTACCCCCCCCCCCCCACACACACACACATCTCCCTAACCACCCATACATCCCCAATCCACTCACACACACCCCACCACCCACACATACATCCTCCACCCACCCACACATGCCTTAACCCAATCCCCCACCCACCCACACATGCCTTAACCCAATCCCCCACCACACAATCCCCCACCCGCACATCACATACATCCCCTACCACGCAATATTCCCAACCCACGCACCGCACACAAACATATCCCTCACCAACGCATCCCACACCCACATACCACCACACATCTCCATCTACACACCACACACATATCCCCCACCCACATACCACACAATATTCCCACCCACACCCACACAGATACCCTTACCCATCCACCCCACATACCCCCACCCACACACCACAAAAATCCCCATCCACACACACATACCTCACCCACACAATATCCCCAACCAACACACGACACACCTCTCCCCACTCACACACGCATTCCCTACCCGTCTACCAACACACACTCACTCACGCACACATCCTCCACTACGCACCCACACACTCCCACCCACCCACTCCCAACCAAACATCTCTCGATCGCAATACCCCTACCCACACACATCCTCCACCCACTCACGCATCCCACCCCGACACATACACATCCCTCACCCACCTACACATCCCTAAGCCACTCACACACCCCACCCACACATTCCCCATCCACGCACACATCTCCACCCACACACCCCCACCACCCACACATACTTCCCCCAACCACCACACATCCCCTACTCACCCACACATATACCCCACCCATGCACACATTCCCCGCACCCATCACACACATCCCCACACCACACACTATCCCCCACCCACACACATATCCTCACCCATACCACCACAAACATACCCCCACCCACACACCATGCACACATCCCCCACCAACACACCGCACACATATCTCAAACCCACACACCATACACATTCTCCCCACCCGCCCTTGCATCCCCAATCCACCCAACACAATCCCCTACCCACACAACCCCGCCACCCAAACATACTTCCTCAAACCATCCACACATCTCCACCCACATAGACACACATCACCCGCACCCCCATACACATATCCTCCACCCATACACACATCCCCCACACCCATTCCCACACCCCTACTTTCACCCCCACACATCCATCCACACATCCCACCAACACCCACAAATATCACTACCCACCAAAACCCACACACCCCAACCCATCCAAACGCATACCCCCACCCACACATCCCCCACCCACACATATCCCCACACACAGACACATCCTCCACACACACTCACACCTCCTCACATCTAGACACATACTAAAATGTCTCACGTTAGCATTGAAACTAGTATGAACAAACTCCCACACTTTACTCACACACATACACTGACAATTGTCATGAGCAGTCTCATAAAAATGTTAAACATGGAGAAAAATTTGTACATAAAAAGTATGTGACGAAAAAATAGTGATGATTCCACACACAGAGAAGGCAGACACACACACACACACACACACACACACACACACACACACACACACACACACACGACACACACACACACACACATACATTCACTCTCACGCTCACTCATTCTGTCTCTCATGCACACTCACTGACTCTCTCACTCAAACTACAGTAATGAACATGAGTTTATATTATGCATGATAAAATCAAATGGTATTTAACTGATAATATGACAGATGAAAACACACACACATATGGATTCGCGTGTTACATAACATGCGTGTTACATGACATGCATCTGCTCAGCTCTCTCTCTCTCTCTCTCTCTCTCTCTCTCTCTCTCTCTCTCTCTCTCTCTCTCTATCTCTCTCTCGCTCTCAGTGTATTTTTTCATATACACACACTCACACGCATGCGCGCGCACACACACACACACTAACACATCAACTCTCCCACTGTCTCACTCTCTCACACACAATCCTTCACACACACACTTACTCTCTCAATCACATTCTCTCACACATACACATACGTATGAACGCATGCACGCACGCACACACTCCTCTCACTCACTCTCACACATACACGTACGAATGCATGCACTGACACATTCCCCCACCATTTCTAGCTCAATCACTCTCTCCACACACACGCATGCACGTGGGCACACACACATTCACTCTCTCACTCTCTCTGACACCCACTTTCTCTCTCTCTCTCTCTCTCTCTCTCTCTCTCTCTCTCTCTCTCTCTCTCTCTCTCTCCCACACGAACACACATATGTAGTGAACAATTATAGTTAAACAATTATAATGAACAATTATACTGAACAATTATACTGAACAATTATACTGAACAATTATACCAGTAAACAAATTATGGTGGCATATAGTCGGTATGGATTAAGTATTGAAAAAGTTTTCGGTTAAATGTGTAGGGACTCATTGGAGTTTTCAGATCTGGAGGCCATAAGTGAGCACCAGAATAGCCGAAACATGTTTTGTATAGGTCCAATCTAGGCTTTGAGACATGTAACAAATTTAGGCGCTTGCTGTTCGTTGCATTAGATTGAATCAGCGGCAGAAGATACTCTGGGGTATTTTGAGATATAATTTTATTCACTAATTTGGCTTTTTTGAAAAGGAAGCGCTTTTGAAGTGGTAGAAGTCTTAGATGACTGTACAAATTATTACTTTCAACGTGCTTTATGCCAGAAACCAAACGAATAGCGCGGTTTTGTAGAGAACATAGTCGTTTTAAATTAGATTTAGGGCAACCATCCCAAACTGTGGAACAGTAATCGAGATGTGATTGGATATAGCATGTATAGAATATTTTTCGTGTGCTTTCGTCCAGGAAGTGCTGAATTTTAGCAAGTTGGTAAACTTTTTGTGTTGTTTTCTTGGTAAGAGCGTGAACATGAGAGCTCCAGTTCAAATGGCTGTCAATTAAAAGACCTAGTGTTTTATGTTCATTCACATTAGCTATAGGTAACGTGCCCATGCGGAGTTCGAGCGGTGATCCAGTTATGGCTAGTGTCTGTAGTTTTTGTCTGGTCGTTATTAGCATGGATTTGGTTTTGTCGATGTTAATTTGCATGCGGTTTTCATTGCTCCATCTAGTAAGATTATCAAGTTCCTTTTTGTAAAGAATTCTCTAATTTACTACGGTTTTCTTGACTAGTATATATAGTACAGTCGTCTGCAAATAGATCACAAGTTGTATTGATATATAAAGGAAGATCATTAATATAAACTGCAAAAAGCAGTGGACCTAGTATTGAGCCCTGGGGCACACCAATATGTGGGTCTTGATAGACAGTTGTTGAAGGACACGACTGTATAGGTAAAAGAACTGAGCTCCTCAACCAGAAAAGGCAACAGAGTGCAGCATTCAATCAATCATGTGCCATGCCGGAAAGCGTGGGCGGGCATTAGTGATTCAAATAAAAGTTATGGGAGTGTAGAAAAGAGAGGTTGATGATGCAAGCACACAAGATCGAGGTTTGTCGGTCAGAATGAGAATGATGTAATGTTAGTAGGGAAAAGGATAGGTTGGTGAATAAAATGGTGTTTGCAGATTAACTAGAATCAGTGATGTACTTGTGCTGTGTTGTTTACTGTTTATGCATGTGCGATGTCTGTGGCTATGACGTCAGTCGTAATATTATGTTTGTCAGAGTATTGAAACCCAATCAAGTCGTAAGATAGAAACGTTTTGTTTCTTAATGGATTTTGCGTGTTGTTTAACATACAAAATAGTCGCATGTTAAAGGAGGCAGAAGCCATCACCATTAATATCCCTAATCCAGTTTTGTGCAAACAGAAAGATTTGATAGTAAGTTTAAAATTGTATTGTTAGACATTTGAAATTACTGTGCGAATATGTGTATATGTCAGCTTGAAGGATTTATCTAATTACTTTAGTTTATGTTGTGTGCTTTCAACAGTATGTACCTGACGAGATGCAGCGAAATATGCCAGGCAATAAATCGTACAATCTATTGTTTGCGTCTTAGTTTTAAAATTCACTACGGAAAAAGATTGTTTTGAACCCCTGACTATATGTCATGGTTATTTTGGGCGTTAATTGGGTGTTACCATTTCTCAAGTATAACTCGTCAACCTGTTTAGTTAGGTGTTGCCTTTCTGGAGTATAATAACTTTTCAACCTGTTTAGTTGGTTGTTACTTTCGTTTATATGATAACGTGTAAACTTGTTAGTTGGTTGTTACCTTTCTGGAGTATAATATCGTGTCAACCTGTTAGTTACTTGCTATCTTTCCGCTTATAATAACTTTACTAACTTAGTAATTGGTGTTGCGTATAACAATGTCTCTACTTGTTAGTAATTTGGTAAATATCTAGGCATGTGTAGTTAATTGTTGTAATAGCTATTTGGCCGACCACGGCTTACTTGTATAGGAGTTTTATAACAGGATATTGTACAACTACTGATACTGATGTGAGGAAGCCATTGAAGTTTATCGATTAAGGTAGTACCGAGTTTCGCATTGCTGATTGTAATATGCATTTATTGTACGAGATGTTATGTCACTGTTAGCGATTTTCTAGGGCGCATTAAAGTTATATGGATGTTGTCTTTATTTCATCTGTTTGGCGTTGACTGTGAAGACTAGCCGCGATACATAATGGTCGAGTGTGTGCCTCATGTGTGGATTATTGTTGTTTTTGTTGCCTGGCTATCACAATAAAACTGTTTAGGGCTTAGGATTGTATTTCCCAGTACTCTGCAGAAGAACCTACACACTTGTCTTTCTTTTCTCATATATCCAGTGTTTGTTGCAAAGGAGGAAGAGAGTGTGTTTTTCCACTCTCCACAACTCTCTTCATCTGCTTTAAACCCCTTTTATTCTTCTTCTATTCCTTTCTGTACATCTACATCATCTCTTTCTTTTTCAATCCCATCTGTTTCACGAAAATGTCCAAAATCCGTTAACTATTCAAGATAGACATACTATTTGTGTATTGTTAGAAATCCACATTTATTAGTGAAAGCAGTAGAATTGCTATGATAGTAGCACTGTTAGTTCTGAGTGTCATTTTTGGTAGAATTACTGCGAAAGTAGCACTGCTGGTCGAATGTCCTTTTTGTGTTAAATAGGGTAAGATTATAAATAATATGTAAGGTGACCTATACGTTTATTGATTACGTAGCTAGTGGTATGCTGCATTCTATGTGTATTGTGCTGTGGTATTTCAAGGAAGTGTGGTGTTGTTCTATTCCAAAAGGGAAGTGCAGTTAACTTATTGCTATGAGTGTACCAATGCGATATTTCCAAGGAATGTGATACTAGGTATCTACAGTGATTGTGATAGTGATTTATTTCATGTATGATCATGGTGTAGATATTACTCGCAGTTCGGAAGGACGACGTATGGTGATACGACGCATCGCATTCGAGTGCCTTAGCGTGTACACAGGTGAAGAGAATTCGAGTGGAACGTTCTATTAACTACTCTACACCTCTCTCTCTCTCTCTCTCTCTCTCTCTCTCTCTCTCTCTCTCTCTCTCTCTCTCTCTCTCTCACTCTAAGCTCAATCCTGATAGTTGGGGAAACATACTAGGGGTAGGACGAGCAAGAGGAGGGCTTGGATATACTTAAGAGAACCATCAGGAATTAGGGGATGAGTTGCTAGGTGTCATTCTAAAAGGGAGCTTCGTGGCCTAACAAGCTAGTTAAACCGTTCAGACTTTGCCCACTGTCAATCTGGGGTAGGGGATCGGCGGTGGAGTTACACCAGCTACATGAGATGGAACTACATGTAGAAATGGAATAATACTCTTCTTTCAGCAAGAGGGGGCTAACAAAGAGAAGATCTCTATTTTCTGGGACGGAGATCTCAGGAGAGAAGCTATGGCATGATTGTTGATTTATTGATTGATGATTGATTAATTAATTTATTAATGGCTTAGGTAATTGATTGATTATTTAGTTTTGAGGATGATGAGGACAGACACTTCAATACGAGAGAAACCACTACATTTAAATGAGGTTTAGATGTATAATAAGGTTGATGATGGATAAAGGAGAGGGATAGCACAAGGTCACAGGATCCGATGACAAGGGTCAGACGGAAAATACCTGTAATTGCAGAAACCTTGCTGTCCCAGACGAGCTATTCGAATGGCTGTCTGATACCTGATGCACCTGCATGCCTGGACTTCTTGTTGAGAGAAAAGATTCAGTATCCCTTAATGATAGGGGAATACATTACTGACTGCATGAGATATTATTTATGTGCATGTATGTCACAGTTGTAGCCGAATGCTCTCACCGACCTACTCTCCTTTCAGGATTTGCCTTTCAGGTGATGCTCACGAAATAATATTTTGATAGAAGAATATGAAACAGCTCACTCCAATGAAACCACATCTGTTTTAGAGTGTTTCTATACTGGGATCACTCCAACGAGTTATTTAACTATCTGAGCACGCAAGTGAAGAGATTGATGACATATATATGCCATTACAATCGGACGCAGCAGTTGAGAGTCCGACGAAGTCTGAGTTGAATTATCCAGATGGGATCTACAAACCGTTCGTCTACTTCGACTTTCATCCTATGAATCTTATACGATTTCTCAAGATGACAACAGACTCTATTACCCAGAGTGAAGACTTATTGTGTGATTGATGTTACACTACTCAGGTTGAGTATCGCCTAACTGAATATTTGTTATGACTGAAGGGCGATGGAATGATTGAGAATTTTCCAGACCCAGCGGGGTCTACTTGCCTTTGTTGACTGTGGGGAGCTATCACGTTCCAGTGTTTGTGCTGCAGTTGAGAATATCTTAGGGGACGCCTGGAGCCCTAGGATCGCCATGTCAGTTAGTTTGTGAGAATCCTGTGATGTTAGTTACGTCACTAAGTGTCGGCATCAGTGACTTTGTGATGAGGACATTCTGCTGTAGGACATTAGAATGGCCGTTCAGATTTATTAATCACCTGGGACTTTGAGAACTCAGGAAGGGTCTACATCTTGGAAGGCCGCTGTACTTGGAGTTATCCCGGTGAGTGCACTGCAACAACCGGACTGACGCACATAATAGATATCACATGCTGCCTGATGAATATGGGTCATCTCTAGTTATTTTTGACTCTGTTATCCGTGCTATGTATATAGATCTACTTTCTTCCCGGTTTTTCAGCCTTCAGATATGAATTATCTTGTAAATTAAACTCTTTGCTTTTGTTACCATGTCTTTGTATGAGAGTACGACTGTTGTCTGGTCCGAGCCCCTTGTGGATGGGTGTCCATAGGTGGGAAGGGAAGATCAGGTGGAGTCCCGACTTTTTGGGGGACTAGTAGACGGATAATCCTTGTGAGTTGGTCAGGGCAGGTCGGGGATAGATAAGTGGACCTTACCTGTCAAAGCACCAGGGGTACTGGTGCACTAACTTGCTCTCCTGCCAGTTTATCTCTACTGAAAGCAAGTTCATTCTCATGTGATATCAATTTTCTCTTTCTAATGCTAATTTCTTTCTTTCATATCTTCCTCTGCAAGTAATATTTTCTCCTCAAGGGATAATTTCTCTTTTTCAATCATTTCTTGTGCAATATTTTTTTTTCTTGTTCTAGTCTCAGAATCTCTCCCGTGCTGTCAGCTTCTCTTTCTCTGCTTGTGCTTTCTCTTTCTCTGCTTCTCTGGCCGCAGCTATTTCGTCATGTTCATGCGCTTGGAATGCGCTATACTCAGCTTTAGCCCATGCTCATAGTTCAGGGCCTAATAACCCACACTTTGCTGATGGCAACAAATTCAGGCAGAAGTGACATGGTTTATTATAATGCAATTACTATTAAATATTTAAATATTTATCAATTTTAAAATAAGTTTATATTGTAGAGTCACATATTTACCACAAATAGCAGAACCAAGTAACTATTATCTAGTTGTGTAAGGAGGGTACTAAATCATGAATGTACTCCCTGTCACTTGTATATTTGAGTCGATTAATTAGGTCCTCTGAAATGGTGTAGTCATTGTAATGTGCTAATCAAATGTTTACACTATTAACTATAACAATAACAATAACAATAACAACACCTAACGGAAGTTTAAATCTAATTATCAACAATCTTACTCTGTAACAATCAACTAGAAACACCGATAACGAAATATTACAAAACGTAAACAATGTTAGTAACAATGATAACATAATATCCTTGACAAGAGTCGACAAACATGTAACAATTCCTGAAAAATAAATTATTCGGCTGTTATCAGGAAGGAACGTATCTTTGTATTAGTATCCAGGAATAGGAATACAAAGACAGCCCAGCCAACCGCCCACACTATTATTGACAATGATATAGGATAGACAGACTGAATGAGGATTTGGCCTGTAAGCTAACACATTCGAACCACTGAACAGACACGTAAACAGTTCACACAAGCCACTTAGCTTAAATGTGTCCGGTACTGAAATGCTGAAGGTTTCCTCCGCTGGACAAGCTGTACTTCTGGTTCTCATCTCATCTCATCTCATCATGTTCCTCTTGTACCTTGCGGTGTCGAGGTGAAGTATAAACAGCGGGAGAGTCCCATGGACTCTGTTATTCCCTGCGTCCATTGTTTACATGGTCAGCCTCTTACTCTGCTTCCCTCTGGTCTGTACATCATTGCTTGTTGTGGTATACTGTTAGTTGGTAATCTACTTGCATGGCCAAACCATTTGATTTGCTGCCTTGTAATAAAATCTAGTGCAGCTATAACCCCCACTTTAGTCCTGATTTCTTCATTTCTGATCTTATCTCTTCTTGATACATTGAGTATTCTTTTCAGGAATCTCATTTCTGTTGTTGTAATTTTGTTTTCTCTTTATCTGTCATTGTCCAGGTTTGGCATTGGTAACATAGAGATGGTAGGAAGATTGTGTTGTAAAGTGCTTTCTTAGTAGTTATTGATAAATGTTTGTTCTTTAGTATTGGTGCCATGTGTCCAATGAGTTGGTTAGCCTTATTGCATCTATTTTCGATCTCGTCTTCTCATCTACCATTTGATGATATTATACTTCCTAGGTACTTGAAACTCTTTACTTGTTTCAAAGGATGTTTGTTGAGGTGAATCGTTGTTGCTTTTTCTTCTTTAGTTATAGTCAATACCTCTATTTTAAATGTGCTAATTTTCATCTTATGTTCCCTACACATTTCGTTTAGACTATTCATGCGGTCTTGTAATTCAGCTTCTGATTTTGCTATTAGTGATTGGTCGTCCGCAAACAGGAGTTCTCTAGTGGTTAGATTTGCAGATGGTTCTTCTTCTGTGTTCTCGTCATGCGATGTTCTTGCGGTCTCTGT
>JACEFZ010028023.1:77500-260000 GCA_014155875.1 Cepaea nemoralis
AAATTCTCTCTCACTAACTCACGCTCCCTTACTCACTCATTTACTCGATGACTCTCTAACTCACACTCATTCACTAACTTTCACACTCTATCACACAGACAGGCAGACACACAACACACCCACTCTCTCAGATTCACTCATTCTCTAACTAAATCTCTCACACATATGTCCACACACTCACTCACTTTTACACTCACTCAGGCACACGCGCATGCATACTCTCTCACCCTCACTCATACTAATTCTTCCACTCACACTCTTTCTCACTCACTCTCTCACTCACTGTCTCGTTCACACACATACAGTGAAGAATGATAGTGGAAAAATGATACTAGTAGGTGACTTATGGAGGCATATAGTCGGTATGAAGTAAGTATTGAAAGAGTTTTCTGTTGAATGTGTAGGGACTCATTGGTGTTTTCAGTTCTGGTGGAAGGCTATTCCACAAGTGAGCACCAGAATATGCGAAACAAGTTTTGTATAAGTCCAATCTAGGCTTAGGAAGCTGTAATAAATTTAAGCGCTTATGGTTCATTGCATTAGATTGAATTAACGGTAGAAGATACTCTAGGGTATTTTCAGGTATAATTTTATTCACTAATTTGGCTTTGTTAAAAAGGAAGCGCTTTTGAAGTGGTAGAAGTCTTAGATGGCTGTATAATTTATTACTTTCAACGTGCTTTATGCTAGAAACTAGACGTATAGCGCGGTTTTGAAGCGAACACAATCGTTTCATATTAGATTTAGGGCAGCCATCCCTGACTGTGGAACAATAATCGAGAGGTGATTGGATATAGGATGCATAGAATATTTTACGTGTGCTTTCATCCAAAAAGTGTTGAATTTTAGCAAGTTGGTACACTTTTTGTGCTATTCTCTTGGTAAGGGCGTGAACATGAGGGCTCCAGTTTAAATGTCTGTCAATTAAAAGACCTAATGTTTTATGTTCATTTACATTAATTATAGGTAACGTGTCCACGTGGAGCTCGAGCCGTGTCCCAGTTATGGCTAGGGTCTGTAGTTTTTGTCTGGTCGTTATTAGCATGGATTTGGTTTTGTCGATGTTAATTAACATGCGATTTTCATTGCTCCATCTACTAAGGTTGTCAAGTTCGTTTTGTAAAGAGCTCTCTAAGTCACAAAGGCTCTCTTGACTTGTGTAAATAGTGCAGTCGTCCGCAAATAGATCACACGAAGTATTGAGCTATAAAGGAAGATCGTTAATATACACTGCAAAAAGCAGCGGACCTAGTATTGAGCCCTGAGGCACCCCAAAATTAAGTTGTGTGGGTCTTGATAGACAGTTATTGAAGGACACTACTTGTTGTCTGTCTGATAAAAATGACGTAATTAGGTTCACCATATTGGTGCTAGTCTTCATGTGTTTTAATTTTCTAATTAAAATATCATGATATACCATATCAAAGGCCTTTTTAAAGTCTACAAATACTGCTCCACAAATGTTGCCATTGTTGATACAAAGATGCCAGTTATAGGTCATTTTTGTAAGGGCACTATGGCAAGAATAATTAAGTCGAAACCCAGATTGACTGTCAATTATTAGATCGTTGTTAATTAAATGATGTAGTGTTATTTTATGCATGTGTTTTTCTAATGGCTTTGATAGCGACGATAGAAAGGAAATAGGTCTATAATTACCCAAGACGCTAATATCAGTTGAGCCATTTTAAGTAGAGGATACACTTTAGCAATTTTAAAGGCAGATGGAAAGTAGTTTTTGGATAGGCATTGGTTATATATGAACGTTAAGGACTCACTAATAATAGGTGCAGCACACCGAAGAATTCTATTACTGATACCATCTAGGCCTTCTGAATTTGTTGCTTTGAGATTTGAGAGATATTTATATACTTCTGCAACAGACATCAAGGGAATCTCAGGGGGAATATTTCTAGAGCACTTCCCTTCACAGAATGATGACAGTGAACTTAAATTACATACTGAGCCTGGTATTGAGGACTTTAGATTCTCTATTTCTGATTGAAAGAAGTAACTGAAATCCTCGCATGTTATAGAGTTTGGTATTGCTGACTCTGAAGCGTGTTTCTTGTTGGTTAGCGAGTTAATAGCCTTCCATATATTTGTGTTATTTTATTGATCTGCAATCAAATTTTTGAAATGATCTTTCTTTATCCTACGAATTTCATATTTAGCTTTATTTCTTAGTCTGCGGTAATTGATACAATCTTTATTTTTGTGTGCTGTATCTCGTTCTCTCATGATTTCGAGAACTTCGCTAGTGACCCACGGGGACTTATGTTGATTCTTGACTCGAACTTCTTTGACTGGCACATGTTTATCAAATACATTGTAGACTGGCTTTGTCCAGTAAGCTAGTGCATCAATCGGATCAGAAAGTTGGTAAACATTTTCAAGGGCTGCATTTTTTAAGTCGTCTAAAAATAAATTTTGGTTGAGAGCTTTAAAGTTTCTAAATTTGATGCTTAAATGTTTATTTTTAGGAGTTTTGAACCCAATTTTCGACCATGTACAACATATTGGGTAATGGTCACTAATTGCACTAACAGGAACAGAACATTCGGTAATATTAACTGGACAAGTAACATATATATGATCAATTATAGTTGAGGAGGTGTCTGTATCTCTTGTGGGACGATTTATTAGTTGTTTGAAATTGTAAGATATAATGATATCTTCCCATGTCTGGTTGCATTTAGTAATATCTATGTTAAAGTCACATAATTGCACTAACAGGGAACAAAACTAATGACAGTAACAATTGATAATATATTTGGGAGGTTCACTCTTGGGGACGATTTTTTAGGTTTAAATTTGATAAATGAATCTTCCCATGCTGGTTGCTTTTTAAACAGAAGCACCAGACAGATTTCACCGCTTAAACACCCCCTATATTTATGAAAGCAACCAACTTAAGCCGGGCGTAAGGACCCAAAGAAACGGTTTGGGGGGATGGACCCCAACAAACAACATTTTCATTCCAGACACTTTAGGGGCATTAAGAATTTAAATGTTCACAAACCTGCCAAAAGGCCTTTGAAACAATCCCAAAAAGATTTCGACGGGTTTTGGGCACTTTTGGATTAAAAAGGAATGTTTCACAGATTATGAAAGCCGGTAAAGAGCAAAGAAAAGGGAGAGGCCAAAGACCCCGGACCCCGACGGGTTGGGGAAAAAAAAAAAAAAAAAAAAAAAAAAAAAAAAAAAAAAAAAAAAAAAAAAAAAAAAAAAAAAAAAAAAAAAAAAAAAAAAAAAAAAAAAAAAAAAAAAAAAAAAAAAAAAAAAAAAAAAAAAAAAAAAAAAAAAAAAAAAAAAAAAAAAAAAAAAAAAAAAAAAAAAAAAAAAAAAAAAAAAAAAAAAAAAAAAAAAAAAAAAAAAAAAAAAAAAAAAAAAAAAAAAAAAAAAAAAAAAAAAAAAAAAAAAAAAAAAAAAAAAAAAAAAAAAAAAAAAAAAAAAAAAAAAAAAAAAAAAAAAAAAAAAAATTTTTTTTTTTTTTTTTTTTTTTTTTTTTTTTTTTTTTTTTTTTTTTTTTTTTTTTTTTTTTTTTTTTTTTTTTTTTTTTTTTTTTTTTTTTTTTTTTTTTTTTTTTTTTTTTTTTTTTTTTTTTTTTTTTTTTTTTTTTTTTTTTTTTTTTTTTTTTTTTTTTTTTTTTTTTTTTTTTTTTTTTTTTTTTTTTTTTTTTTTTTTTTTTTTTTTTTTTTTTTTTTTTTTTTTTTTTTTTTTTTTTTTTTTTTTTTTTTTTTTTTTTTTTTTTTTTTTTTTTTTTTTTTTTTTTTTTTTTTTTTTTTTTTTTTTTTTTTTTTTTTTTTTTTTTTTTTTTTTTTTTTTTTTTTTTTTTTTTTTTTTTTTTTTTTTTTTTTTTTTTTTTTTTTTTTTTTTTTTTTTTTTTTTTTTTTTTTGGATTTAAAAAAATTAAAAAAAAATAAAAAAAATAGAAAAAAAGAATAGAATTAAAAAAAAAAAAAAAAATTAAAAATAGAAAAAGAATTAAAAAAATAAAAGGGGGGGGGGTCCCCCCGGCCAAGGGGGGCCTTTTTTTTGGCGGAAAGGGGGCCCGGGCCGGGTCCCAAGCCTTTTTGTTTAAAGGTGTCCTTCTCTTCTTTAAGGAGGCGGATTTCTTTTTGAAGGCGAGAGTTTTCTTCTTTAAACACGGCAATGATATTAGTTGTGTTGTTGGAAATAAAGTCTTTTAGCCTGTCCTCCAAATCCTGGATGAGTTCACGATAGGCGTTGTGGTTGTGTGGTTCGGCTGAGGACAGAGTGACTAAAGATGATGTGTTAGTCTCATCAGATTGGGCTACTGAACTGTGATGTTCGTCCAGCTTGAGCTTGGGATCAGTGTCTGCAGATTCACTAGACCACACGTTTGGGTGGCGTGCTCGTCAAACTTTTCCCCGTCTTGTCTTTGTTTGTATTTTCATGGCGCTTGGATAAAGTAGAGTTACGTAAGTTGGACGCCATATTAGTAATGTATGAGGCTCCAACAGGCCGGGAGTACACACAAGATCGCCGCCTTTCGGTAACGCGGTCTTGGCGACTAACCACGCGCTAGTCCCACATGGTTAAATCACACGTTGACGTTAATCGATAATTGGTAGGTTTCAAAACTGAACGTTCAGACAGACAGACAGATAGTCGGGAACGGAAGCTTATATCACTACTTATACGAATTAAATGAGATGCTCCCCATCAGGGCCTGGACGAAGTCGGGCCGGGTCGGACAGACAGACAGACAGACAGACAGACAGACAGACAGACAGATAGTTCGGGAACGGGAGCTTATATGACTACTTATATGAATTAAATGAAATGCCCCCCACCAGAGACTGGGTGAAGCCGGGCCGGGTAAGACAGACAGACAGACAGATAGACAGATAGACAGACAGACAGACAGATTGTCGGGAACAGGAACGGGAGCTTATATGACTACTTATACGAATTAAACTAGATGCTCCCCACCAGGGCCTGTGCGCAGTCGGGCCGGGTCGGACAGACAGATAGTCGGGAACGGGAGCTTATATGACTACTTATATGAATTAAATGAGATGCTCCCCACCAGAGACTGAGTGAAGCAGGGCCGGGTGAGACAGACAGACAAGCAGAGAGACAGACAGACAGACAGATAGATAGATAGATAGATAGATAGATAGATAGATAGATAGATAGATAGATAGATAGATAGATAGATAGATAGATAGATAGATAGATAGATAGATAGATCCCCGCCAGGGCCTGGGCGAAGCCGGGCCGGGTCAGCTAGTATGTTATAAACAAGAGAGGTGACAGTGCACATCATTGTCGTACTCCGGATCTTATTTTGAAGGGTTCTGAATGTCCTCCAGTTGCTCTGACTATGCATTCACTGTTGTTGTATAAGCTTCTACATAACGTTGTTAGATGTGTGCTCACTCCATATTCTTTAAGAATTTTCCACAGCTTGTTTATATCTATTCTATCAAATGCCTTTTCTTGGTCCACAAAGGCTAAATAGGGTGTTGAATTTAATCGATTTTTCTAAAGGGTCTAAGAGCAAAAATGGCATCTGTACATCCTTTGTTTATCCTAAATCCAAGTTGTTTTTCGCATATCTGGGGTTCTATAATAGTTCGTAACCTTTTCTGAAGAATTTTGCAAAATATTTTCCCAGTAAGACTAAACAGTGAAATGCCTCTGTATTGTGTGCAGTCTCTTTTGCTGTCTTTGTTTTTCCAAACTGGGACAATTATGGCGTTTCACCCAGTCTCGTGGTGTCTGTTGTTCTACCAAAACATGGTTAAATAGTCTATGTAGCCATGCTGCTCGTACTTCTCTTGCTGCTTTAATTAGGTCATTTGGTATTTCATCCTGCCCTGGTGATTTGTTCAATGGGGCTAATCTGATGGCTTCTATAATTTCTTCTTTCAGTATGTCTGGTTCTAGTTCTTCGGTGGCATCTGTGTCGGTTTCTTGAATTCCTGTGACATCTGATGGAATGCTGAGAAGTTGTCAGAAATACTGTTTCCATCGGATTAGGATTTTTTGGGTTCACTTATTGGTTCTCCATTTTCAATGTTAATTATATTAGTTGTGTCAAAGGGTTTCGCTCTGTTTCTTATTGCACTTATCTTTTTATAAAAGTTTCTAGTTGCCCCCTTGTAGTTTATATTTTGAGTTTCTCCATACTCCTCCCGATCTTTCTTGTTTTTCTCTCTTTAGTATTCTATTCACATGTCTTCTCGCTATTCTATATTCTATGTAATCGCATTCCTGTTTTCTTTTCGACCGTTTTTAAAAAATATTTTTCCCTTTTGTCTTTTACAGCTTTCTTTACTTCTGCGTTCCACCAAGTTATTATTTTCTTTATCCGTGTTTTGCGTTTTTTCGTGGTTCCACATGTTATCTTTGCAGTATTTAAAATGCTTGATTTGAGCATCTCACTTCTTCTTCTAATGTATTTCTTTCTACAGGTAATTTTACAAAGATTTCAGTTAGCTCTTTTTCATAATTTTCCCACACCACCTCGTTTTTGAGATTTTTTTTTTTTTAATTTTCTGATTCGCATGGCATGTATTTTCCAAGTCTTTTCTTCCTTCAACTGATGGTTCTTATTATGGCAATGACTGCTTTGTGTTTATACCTAATGTCAGAGTCCCAGGAGTATGAAAGAGAGGACATAGGACAGGGACAGGACATAGGTATAGCATGGGTATAGTAGACAGGACGATACACCCAATAATAGACAGGGCATGGGGTTTATAGACAGGACAGTGTCATTGAATGACAGCTCAACCTTTAAATGGACGATCTGAGACTCCAGCCATCAACAGACGGTTAAAGGACGGGACGATATCCAAAATACCGAGACATCCTACTTAGCACGACGATTGCGGACGACACGAGGTCAAGTACCACGTGACAACAGGCCGAGGGTAGAAACAAACAGACTGGACTAGACTGTGGCTGAGGGAGGATGTGTTTGGATATTTGTGGGAGAGAGTGTACTGAATACCTGACACGAGTTTGCTAATGCTGAGAGAGTGTGGCATTGAATAGCCTCGTATGCTAGTATGTGAGATAACCAGCGATACGAGAGCGCATGAGTGCATTGCTGAGTATTGTATTGCATTTTGCCATAAATTGTTATAAACATAACTTGTGATTAACGTAGAACATATTCACGTTAATAAGTATCTATACATGTAAACTGTGATGACAGATTATTCATGCATATATCAATTTCTGTCATAACCAAGACTAACAAATGACTGAAACGCTAACAGAAAAATATGAGGGATCCACGTCCGGTTTTGGGATAACCAAAGACAGATTGATAGATTTCCGACTGTTCTTGGTTTCACCAAATAAAAACAACCATTTTACGACTCAGACAATCTGACGATTGCAACACATTTTGGCGCAACCAAAACTGATTAGTTAGGACAATATGGGGTTTCCCACAGACAAAGACGATTGACCTGCAAAACGCAACCAAATTCCTCACGCTACAAATTTTACAATTAACATCTTTCCTCAAACGCATGACACCCGACTGACATAATCCTCCACCGATAATTCTATTTTCTTCTTCCGTAACGGAGATTGTATGCAATGATGTAACAAGTTCCGATATCACCTTATTAAATTGTATCACACATTCCAAGATCAACTATAGCACTGGACCAAAGTCACCTAAACCAGCTAAGTACTTTAATTTTTGATTGTAGATAAGCAGGCACATTTTTTTGGTTACTATTGTAAATTAGTTATTACCAAATGAAATCCTCCAAGGGAAGTAATACATTTTTGTGCTAGTATTACTGTAAACTAAAATTTTGAGAATGTCGACATTAAAAGATTGCATTGAAGCAGGTAAAGAACTAGGATACACTGGTGATAAATTAGCAGAATGGTCTGGAAAGAAATATAGAGACAATTGCGATAGAGAAGAGAGATGACAAGAACGCCAACAAAAGAAAGAAGAACTAGAAATGAAACAGAAAGAATTAGAGTTAGCAGCAGCTATCAAACAAAAAGAATTAGACTTACAGGAAAAGCAGGTAGAATCTGAGAAACTAATGAAAAATAAGCAGATAGAATCTGAATTACAAATTAAAATGAAGCAATTGGAAATTGAATCGCAGTAGCATATTGCTACTAAAGAGTTAAATAGCAAAGAGCAATGCCAAATGTTTAAGGAATACAAAGGCATTGTTAAACCATTTTGTGCCGGAGATAGTATTTCGGTTGGACCGAAAATTTTAAAACTCTAATGAAATACCATGACATGTCAAAAGATAATTGGGCTATGATACATATGCGTAATCTCGCTCTCCAGCCTTCAAAAGTCATTGAAACTATACCTCAAGACCCTCCCCTGATGTGTCTCCACCTTGACGTGGTGGGGGAGCTTGCGTGTCCCAACGACCCCATTTGCTTGCTGATGGATGAAAAACTACATATCGGACAGCTTATGGGATAGGGACCAGACTAAGAGAGACACAACCTGCTGCTCAGCAGGTGAGACTGAGGATAGCAGTCTAAAATTTAAATCAGGCGCACGAAGGCAGAAGATATTGATCCGGACAAAACACTAAAGGCTCCCTGTCGAGGGCTGTGGCTGAACGCCTCTAAGCCACAAACCCTCGGACCTGAGAGCCGGGCCGATACCCACCTTTCGAAAAATAAAGGCGTGATACTGAGCAAGCTACATGCTCAGGTCTGATACAAGTTCGAAGGCTCTCAGCTGGGGGATATGAGAGATTCCCTGGATGAGAGGGCCAGGCCGTTTCCCGTTTCACCGCTGCACGAAGGTAAGGTGCTGAGCCGGCAGCACAAGTAGCCTACCTCGTGAGCGAGTACAAAAAGTCAAAAAAGTGCCCCAGCCGAAGAAAATGGCTGCTAAAACTGTATCTAACTCATAGAGAGTGTAGTCAAAAGTGGAAGAACGTCTCAATGACGCAAAATGGAACGCACGGCGAGCGAACCTATTGCGTGGTCCGAATTCAAAAGCAAAAGCTTACCAAGTGGGTGTCGCTCGCAGTCTGACCGTCCCTGGTGCGTGCTTGAGCGTTCAGTGGCAAACGAGTTGCCTAACACATGGAAGTGAGGAACTAAAGCAGCCATGAGCAGGACGTGGCAACTCCTCGGGTGAGCCCAGTCACAGAGCAATATGTGCCGGCTCTGCAATTATGGAAGCCTCCTTGGATAGCGAGGGAATGCTCATGGTCTGCCCCTGCCTTCCCTTGAGGGCCGACCACGATGTCGTTCATCGTTCTATCTTGACCAGCTGAGATGTTAGCGACATCACAACAGTCCAACGTGCCTCGAAACCAGAGGATGGCTAACCTCATTAAAAAATGCCCGCTGAAGTCGGAAGTGTCGTCCTACGGGTGGCAAACTAAAAATTGACACTACGCAATTACGTCCGAGTGAAATGTCTCGTCCGAATGTCTCTCGTGCTAGGAACAGCTCTGACTACCTAGTTTCCGAATGCCGCTCTTGTTCGGAACAGCTCTGACTGGGTAGTTTTCCGAATGTCTGTTGTGCCTGGAAAAGCTCTGATGGGCGCAACGACAAGCACATGTCCGAAAACTCACTGAGTGGATGCCGTCTGCACACCTGTCTGGTTTGTGCGGGAATGACCCGGGGAAACGAAATGACCAATATATTGAAGTGAGGATTTAAAGCAGCCATGAGCAGGACGTGACGATCTCCCTCGGTGAGCCCAGATCCAGGGCGTTATGTGTCGGCCCTGCAACTATGGAAGCAACCTTGGATGGCGGAAAATGCTATGGACTGTCCCTGCCTTCTTTTGAGGGATGACCGTTGTTTTCGACCGTTCTAACTTGGCCAGCATGGTTGTAGATGGCACCACAAAAGTGAGAGTCTCCCAGGAATGCTACCTGGTCAAAAATGCACGCTAAAGTCGATGTGTTGGCCTACGGGTTTCGGCCCAAGGGCGCATAACAGACACACCGCAATCACATCTGAAAAAACACTCCGGATGAACGAAAAGAAGAAGATACCTCAAGACCTAAGAAAAGATCATGACTACATCCGAAATCGGATTATGCAACATTTTCTTCTTGACGCTCAGGGTTTCTAGCTGCAATTTTCAAAATTAAGTCCAAAATCAAACCAAACCTGACTTGATTATATATCAGAGGTTCAGGACATTTTTTTCTAAATGGATAACTGCATCCAGAGTTAACACAAATTTTGATTTATTAAAAGATTTAATGATAAGGGATAAGATAGTAACATCCTTACCCACTGCATTTGTTAAGTTTTTGCAAGAGAGTGACTGTCAAAACATCGAACAGATGGAACGGAGAGGGTCAGCTTTCTTCATCGCGAATAGAGACATTCATCTAATCTCATCTCATCTTGTTCCCCTTGTACCGTGTGGTGTCGAGGTGAAGTATAAACATCGTGAGAGTGCCCGATTATGGGCTTCATATATCGATATTACCATGGACTCTGCTATTCCATCCGTCCAACGTTTATTTAGTCGGCCTCTTTCTCTGTTTCCATCTGGTCTGTACATCATTGCTTGTTGTGGAATGCTGTTGACTGGTAACCTACTTGCATGGCCAAACGATTTGACTTGCTGCTTTCTAATAACATCTAGTGCTGCTTTAACCCCAAACTTTAGTCCTGATTTCTTCATTTCTGATCTGATTTCTTCTTGACACGTTGATTATTCTTCTCATGAACCTCATTTCTGTTGTTGTGATTTTTCTTTTCTATTTTTCTGTCATTGTCCATTTTTGGCATTGATAGCGTAGAGTTGGTAGGAAGATTGTGTTGTAAAGTGCTTTCTTAGTAGTTATTGATACATGTTTGTTCTTTAGTATTGGTGCCATTTGTCCAATGAGTTGATTTACCTTATTGCACCTATTTTCGACTTCGTCTTCTGATCTGCCATTTGATGATATTATACTTCCTAGTTACTTGAAACTCTACACTTGTTTCAAGGGATGTTCATTTAGGTGAATTGTTGTTGTTTGTTCTTCTTTAGTTATAGTCATTACCTCTGTTTTGCTTGTGTTAATTTTCATGTTATGTTGCCTACATATTTCGTTTAGACTATTCATGCGGTCTTGTAATTCAGCTTCTGATTTTGCTATTTGTGCTTGGTCGTCCGCAAACAGGAATTCTCTGATGGTTAGATTCGCAGATGGTTCTTCTTCTGTGTTCTCGTCATGCGGTATTCTTGCTGTCTCTGCTTGGCTGCTTTCTTTACATATGTTGTCTATATATGTTATGAACTAGAGCGGAGACAGGACACAACCTTGTCGTACTCCAGATCTTATGTTGAAGTGTTCTGAGTGTCCTCCAGTTGCTCTCACTATGCATTCACTGTTGTTGTGTAAACTTCTATATAGGTTTGGTAGATGTGTACTCACTCCATAGAGACATTTTTACATTAAATTCCAACCAAATTAACGTAGCAGCTGCTGCAAATGGTAAACAACAAAAATCATTTACTTACAAAAGTAAATCAAAATTAAAGTTGACGCCGTGCATGTATTGCCAACCGTTACACGAACAAATTGAGATGTGTGACACGAATCCAAATTACAAAGCACATCTAAAAATGATGGTCAACAAACAACAGACTAAACGTAGCCAGTACAAAAGGGCTATAAAATATTTTTTGTTTGTCGTAGCTGGGAACATTACTCAGTGCAATGTGAATGACGAAAGATGTTAAAGAATGCGAACGCTGCACATCAAGTTCAGACAGCGAGTGTGAAAGTGAGATAGAACACTAGGAAGTGAATACATTAGAAGTGATCGATGTATTTAATTTTGATAAATGTGAAACATGTAACAAAGTGAAAATGTGAATGCTGTAGTTTCATCAAAAGGAAAACTTGATTTTCGCAATGGGTTTATAAACAGCAAAAGCTACAGCAGCAAAAGCTACAGAATCCTTAGCGATTCCGGCGCCACTCTCATTGGGTTGAGTAAAGCATTTGCAAATAGAAATGATTATACAGGCAAATTTGTAACTTTAACTTACCGTACATTTCCAGGTAACATCTAGAAATATCCATTAGCTGTTGCACATATTCATACACCTTTTATAACAGGAAGATTCATCTGTGCAGTGTTAAACAGCCCTTGCGCTGATTTAGTAATAGGGAACCTACCAGAAGTAAAGAACTGTTCTAATAAAGAAATTAAAGACTGGGAACAAAACTACCCAAAGGGTAATGCTGTTACTAGATCCACAGCAGCAAAATAACAAGACGACTGCCATACAGAGTCGCTATAAATTATTTCTCCAGGTGGTTCTATCAGAAACAAAACCACACAATAATTTATTCAGGCGTAACGTGCAGACCCAGCTTTATCTAGCTATTTCAAGCTGGTAGATCAGAAACCGAAGTAAGCAAAGAACGCTTCGTGGTATTTTAAACTCAAAAACAGAATATTAACAAGATTCTATGTTAAAAATGACCATGTAGTACAGCAAACTGTGTTACCAAAACAGTATCACCAAACAGTACTACAAACCGCTCATGATTCGCCATTCGCTGAGCATATGGCCTATGGAAAGACCAGAGCCAGAGTTTTGTCACAATTTTACTGGCCAAAATTCTGTGCTGACATAAAGAAATACTGTAAGTCTTGTACAATTTGCCAAAATTTAGTTGCAAAGGGGAAGCACCCTGTGGCAGACGTCCAGGCTACGCAACTATCCTCTCAACCATTCAAGAAGAATGTCGTTGACTGGGTCGGACCTCTAAGCCACATGTCAAACAAAAGTAACAAGATTATGAAAGCGCGTACCATTGCAAAATTAACCTGACAAGTAAAAAGGTCACGCATATAGACAATATGCAAATAAAGGTTCTAACACGTTGCTACTGCAGCCTGGTCAAGACGTACTTCCTTTTTTGCCAGACAAAAAATATCTTTTGTCGACGTCTTAGGCAGGGATCCATTTAAAACTTGTGAAGACAGATATCAAATGTTGAATTATGAAATTTGTTTGAATGGGAAAATATAAAATGTATCACATAAATATGCTCAAACCTTACTACTGCAGAGAAGGAAGCCGTGACGACTGACGAAACAGCTGCAACTATTGTTATCAATCAAACTGACACAGACAATATTGAACTTCCTGTCCCAGACAGTTGACAACATAGGAACGACGAACGACATAAAGATTTGTTCTAAACTGACTGACGTTCAGAAACAGGAAATGACAGACTTACTACAAGAGTATAGGAGCTATCTTCTCGACACACCTGGAAAGACAGACATGATTCGACAGTCACATTATTCTGACAGTACACGACATCTATCAAGTGCAGACATTATTCTATCCCTCTGCACTACAGAGACGGACTTCACAAAGAGATTATTGAATTAGAAACACACGGAACAATTAGAAAATCTCAGTCAGAATACTCCTCACCTGTAGTCCTAGTCAAGAAAAAGGACGGAACTATTCGGTTATGTATCGACTATAGGAAACTAAACAGGGTGACAAAATTTGATGCAAAACCAATTCCAAACTGTGACGATCTAATTCTCAACATAGCAATGTCGTCAATTTTTTTTTCTAAATTAGATCTGACCAAGGGTTATTGGCAGGTACCTATGGACGAAGACTCTATCCATCTGACAGCTTTCTCGACACCTTTAGGCTTTACGAATGTGCTTTTCGTCCGTTTTGGCTTAAGGAAGGCACCCGCCACTTTTGTTTGACTTACAAGACTGTTGCTTCATGGTTTACCAAATGTACAGATATATATTGACATGCGTATAAATACTACTGACTGACAACACAAGTACTGACACTCAGACATGTATTCGAGAGAATCAAACTTTTCGGACTTACTATAAGACCTAGTAAGGTAGAAATTGCCTTCAACGAAATAGACTTTTTGGGCCATAAAATCTCATGTGGACAAACTTACTACTGGTGACAAAATTGTCTCCAAAATTTTGAACCTGACTGTGCCAACCACCAAAAAGTAAGTCAGAAGTTTGTTAGGTCTTGTCAACTACTACAATAAATTCATTCCAAATCTGGCTGAGTTGACAAGTATTTTTTTTTTCAATTTGCAGTTGAAATCACAGCCAAACACAATTGTTAAAAGTGCTTGCTTGGATAATGCAACCACACAAATAAAATAAAAAGAATGTTTTCTCCACTCCACCTATCTTACAATTGCCTGACACAAGCATTCCATTTATTTTTAGAACAGATGCCAACAGCACCGCCGTCGCTTCTGTATTGCTCCAGTGCTATGACGGAATAGATAACCCAGTGATTTATGTCAGTAGGAAGTTAACACCAGCGGAGAGTCGTTACAGCATAGCAGAGCTTGAATGTTTATCTTTGGTATACAGCATCACTAAACTCTCCAAATATTTAGCAAGCACGCACTTTTTCATCGAGTGTGACAACTCGCCGTTGCTAATCATCCAGCAGGGAAAACCGAGGAATAATCGTATAGCTAGATGGGCCTTGCTACTCCAGGACTACTCCTTTACAATACATCACATAAAAGGAGTCGACAACATCCTATCTGATCTTCTTACAAGGATTCCAGACACACCAGTCAACTAGACCGACCGACCTCTTCACCACATTTTAATTAGTGTGATATTTTATTTCGTTTCACAAACAGTGACATAACAGTATTAGTTATTCTTCGAAACCATACACAAATAGAATAGTGATACTTATTTACTTACTTATGTATTTATAATAGTGTTTAGTAGATATATTTTTCCACAAGAAACACAGGACAAAGACATTGTGCTTATTTCAGTATTAATTTAGTACATGATTTCCTGATCACTTTACGATCTTTGAATTTATTAACCGTTTGGGTACTTAAACTATGAGTGCTACATAAACACATTGTATATATTTAATTACTAAAGAGTTAAAACTATAACGAGAGCTTAAAAGTTATAAGCCTTCTTCGGTAAAGTTTCCCTAATTAATAGATTCATTTTTCAAGGGTATATTATTACCTTAACATAATACTTATTACCTTAACTTAATATCTATTACCTTAACTTTATATATTTTTCATAGAAATATGCAGTTTGAGTGCGTGAGTAAAAAAGGTTACGAAAGACATTATAAATGTATTAAAATTGAGGGAATGAAAGATAGTGTGCAGAGTGCTGAGCACATTTGACTCAATGTTATATATTGTATTCGACATCTACAACACATGTGACTTGTGCCAATTGTATATATGTAACTGTTACAATTACACTACACCAATAGGCTTGTATCTAAGGATCATAGTTCGGTAATCAATCTCATGAATTATGACTATGCAATCATTCATGAACTGTGAGAACCAAACTAATGACACTTAAAGAAAGTTACTACACGTATTATAAACATTCACACATGTTTGTAATTAACAGACAAATTATCATGAATAGACTACACACCCACGCCACACAAACAGATAAAGTGCATCCACCATTATAAGGAGAACTGGAGCCTGTCTTACATATACCAGGGGACATAAGTTGTTCATAAGGGAAAACACTTGATGTTGCATAGAATCACTGCCAAAAAGCGGAAGCTAGACAGGGGTATAACAGTACGTACATGCATCTTGGAAAATAGGTTGAATAGCCATTTTACGGGGACCAGGGGTAATAATATTTCCTTTGATGAGTCTCCATAAAAAGAGACCATTGTCCGTGACACGTTTGGTGCTTGAGAGGGTTGCTATTTGCGGTTCACACCAATAATATAAGTCAACGACACCTTGGTCCGGTAACTGTCCCAAGTAGTGAAATGAGCGAGAGATGTAGATTCTTTGTCAACTTACCAAGAAAACACCACTGAACAAACTCCAATTGGGTTGTGTTTCGACAGTAGATTAGACCTTTTACAAACTACAGTTGCCACCCCAACCTACAGAAACAATGACGACCAAGTGACTCCCTTAGGCCTCGGATGAATTAGTTAAAACTAATTACATAGATATGAGACAACATGTCACTTATGAGTATAAGATAAGTGACAAAAGGGGGATGCGAGGGAGCGTGTCAGAGTCCCAGGAGTATGAAAGAGAGGACATATGACATGGACAGGACATAGGTGTAGCATGGGTAGAATAGACAGGACGGTACACCCATAAATAGACAGGACATGGTGTTTATAGACAGGACATGGTGTTTATAGACAGCCCAACTTTGGACTGGACAACCTGAGACACCAACCATCAACAGACGGTTGAAGGACAGGACGATATCCAAAATACCGAGACATCCTACTTAGCACGACTATTACGGACGACATGAGGTCAAGTACCAACGTGACCACAGACCAAGGGTAGAAACAGACAGACTGGGCTAGACTCTGGTTGAGGGAGGATGTGTTTGGATATTTGTGAAAGAGAGTGTACGGAATACTTGACAAGAGTTTGCTAATGCTGAGATAGTGTGACATTTAATAACCCGTGTGCTAGTATGTGAGATGCTTGCTTGCTTGTGTTCGCTGGCTTTGAACTCCAGCGTGAGGTCCTGTATGTCAGATGAAGACATCCTGTTGTACAACATCAGTGTGATGTCATACAGGACCTGAGGTTTGCGTGAGTATCCGTTGTCCCATGTCTGGCTTATTGGTGTGCAGACTGGTGGTTCCTCGCCATGAAGGCAGACATTCTCCGACTTCGGAGAAAAGTATGTGAGATAAGCTGCGATACGAGAGCGCGAGTGCATTGCTGAGTATTGTATTGCATTTTGCCATAAATTGTTATAAACATAACTTGTGATTAACGTAGAACATATTCACGTTAATAAATATCTATACATGTACACTGTGTTGACAGATTATTCATGCATGTATCAATTTCTGAGGTAACCAAGACTAACGAATGACTGAAACGATGACACATAAGTTGGGCACTGTCCTTGTATCTAATATATTTCTCTTTCTGTTATTTCTTCAATTTCAATTTGGGTTTTAGTATCAAAATTGTTCCATTTATACCAGGTGTATATTTGTGAGTCTTTGTGTGTACTTGTTATATAGAGATCGTGTTGGCTGCATGGCCATATCAGTCTACTATATATTATTATCCCTATTCATATAAATTACTCGAACACTATCTCAGTACGGATTATCTTCCCCCTTAATAATAGAGATAATAATAATAATAACAAAACCCTAGTGTAACAGCCAGTCCCCTTTTGGTAGGCCAGTATATTCCACATGGCTAATAACAAGTGTCAGACCATTATCTAATTTTACTGTGTCGTGTAGTTTTGATGTTCGCATTTTGCCCATGCCTTTATAATGGATATCTTTTATATTGTTGCTGTTCTCTGTTAGCCTTGAATGATGTGTGAATGAAATAATGTATGAAAGAGAGTGATAGAAGGGCAGAATGTTAGACGGGCCTGCGTGCCCAATTCTTAACCCTTTGAAAATAAAGTTTGTTCGTTCGTTCGTTCGTTCGTACTTCCGTTATCATTTCTTTCATTATGTTGGTATCCAAATGCTCCAAGATGTTTTTCTATGCCCGCTCTGTTGTGTCCTAGTCTTGCATTGAAGTCTCCCATAGCTATGATGTTGTCCAGCTTATCTATTTTATTTAGCACGTCATGGATGTCTTCGAGGAAGTCCTCGCATTCTTGCTCATTATTGTTTGTATTACATGGTGCGTATATTTGTACATATGTTGTAATTGTTTGTTATGTTATTCTCAGTGTTATGCCTATTCCCACACCGTGTCTTGCCCTTTCTTGCTGTTCCACTCCAGAGTAGACAAACGTGTAACTGTGTGTGGTGAATCTCCTTGCATCCTTCCCCCTTTATTCTAGTGTCCGCTATTCCCTTCAGTCCAATTTTCCTCTCTTTCATTGTTTCTATAAGTTCTTCGTCTTTACTATGAAAACCGCAGACGTTCATTGTCCTTATTTTTTGAATCGCTGATCTATCTCTTAGTCCATTAACATTGCCGGGTCTATATCCATTTGGGTCAGTCCGTTTATGCTTCTTAGATTTTCTACGAGCAGTAAGAAAATCCCCTGCCGGCTTGCTAGGCCAGTCGCAGGTCCAGGACAAAAATCTGACCAAAAGGAGTCCAACCCCTATGGCGATCCATATCCCCGTTAGCCATGACCTCGCCTCGCGGTCATGGTTTCCCAGTCTACACCACGTGGAGGTGGGGTTGACTTGTGTAGTCTGCGGGTCATCGGCAGGTTACTAATTTTCACTTTTCACCCCTCCTGGGAGAGGCTAGCCGATCCTAACCCTGCTGGCTGCAGTGCCAGGCGCCGTCCCCACCTTGTAGATCTGGTTGCCGTCAGATATTGTTGTGCACCGCCAAGGTGTATTACCTACGAGTAGCATCGCAATTCGTCGACCTCTTCCGTGCGTATGATGCTACTTCTTTGTTGACAATAAAGAGGTAGCACACAATTCGTCAACATGGTATGTGCGTATGATACTGCTTCTCTGTTGGTGCCTACTCTTTTTAATTCTTCTCCATGGCTGGAGACATTGGTGATGAAAAATAATAAATGTTGTAATTGCCGAGTGCTTTAGGCACAAAATAAATTCTTTATACTGACAGGTGACTGCCTTCTTGTTGAATTCCGTAGTATTTACGACGAGTTGACGTGACAATAAAAGACAGACTTGATTAAGACTCAAGGCAGATGATGATCCTCATGTCAAACTTTGAAACATATTTGTACTTTATATCTTGAATATTTGATAAATTCTCGTGCCAGGTATACATATCTGTAAGTGTCAATCAGTGGCAATATGGTGACATTGACTTGTGTGTTTCAATTGACATGGTTGAATATCACTGTTCACCATATTATTCAGTAACATCCATAGATCGTGGCGTAGATAATATAAGTGTTACTTTATCTCTTGATGCCATGATGCAAATCAATTTTCTACAATGTTAGTATGTAGTCGTTGAATTCACCGAGACAAACCCCGAGAGTGTACATGCTGTTGGAGTGGTTAATCAAATCTGCGTTCGATACGTTACCCTGCCAGATATCAACCTACGTGTAGTCTGTCCCTGAAGTACCTATTCTAGCGTCGCAGCTGGCGTCATGGTTATTTGACTTCGTGAACACTATGGCAAGTGATAGTAAATACCGTTACTTACAGTCTCTCCATTACAAGAATTAGTTGACACAGCACACGCCGCTCTGTGTGTTCAAAACTTAGCGAATTCCGCTAAGAATCACGCTAAGACCGATCCTGTCTATGGTTAACTCTGCACAACACCGGATGGCGAGATGGCTAGCTGAAATTTTAATGCCAGTACGACAGTCGTCGTCCAAAAATACTTAAAGATAAATTCGAACTGGGGGAATTATTGGATACTATGGATATAAATAATAAACACATGGCATCCATGGATATAGCCTCCCTATATATCAACGTTCCATTAGATTAGACAGTGAAAATAATAAGTGAACGCATCAGAGACAAACAACTAAAACTAGGTATACCAACGTATATTCTGGAGAGGCTACTATTACTATGTACTGCCAATATAAAATTCAATTTTCTGAATACGTCATACCGCCAAATTGACGGAGTGGCCATGGGGAGTCCTCTTGGTCCTATTCTAGCGGACATCTTCATGGCACATTTAGAAGAAAAGAGATCCTCAGACATTAAAAACGTGGTCTTCTACCGTCGTTATGTGGACGATATATTAATTATCACCACAGACTAGCTACAAGCAACATCGTTCCAGGCCATAATGAACATGGCGCATAAAAACATCTCTTTATCTATTGAACATGAACTCAACGAAACGTTGGTGTTCCTGGATATCCTAATGAGACGAAGAGCAGATGGCACAATTCAAAGATCCGTGTACCGCAAAGAAACATGGACTGGCCAATGCTTACATTTTCATAGCTTCGCACCTGTCCAGTACAAACGGGGCTTAGTGAGGACCCTGTTTGACCGTGCTAGGAAGATATGCACCCAGGATACACTGAAGGAAGAAATTGAAACTCTGAAGAATGTCTTACGTCTGAATAGGTACTCCACAGGATTTATAAAGCGCCACTGCCAACAGCCGAAACCAAAATCAGACGTACCTACGGTCCCTAAGCTCAAGGTATTTATACAGCCTAACCTTTCGAGTGGATGACGTAATGCAACGTCTACAGGACCGGCTCGTTACAGCAGTTGGCCGAACATTCTGTGCTGCAACACCAGTTATTAGGTACAGAACCACACCTATTCCAACCCCAGCAATAAAAGAATCTACCCCTCTGTACGCCACATCTACTTGTATTTACCAATTCACATGCAGGTGCGAGACTACCTACATTGGCAGAACAGAGAGGTAGTTACACACCAGGATTGTTGAACACATACCAAACTGGGTTGACAAGAAACTACACACAAGCGATGGGATCATGGGAAGTGTGACACACCACAATTCTAAACTTCCGGCGTCGTTCATTGCACGTCATGTCTTGGAAACCGGTCATGTCATTAATAGGGGCAGCGCTTTTCGCGTGTTGTTTCATACACAAAATAGTTGTTTGTTAAAGGCTGCGTGGTCTCGAGGTATGGTGTCCGCCTCGAGTGCTGGAGGTCCCGGGTTCAGGCCCCGGTGAGGACCAGGATTTATTTAAAAATCCACTTGGACTTCCAGTAATTTCCTCTGGTCTCTGGGTAGTGAGATCGGACGCCCGTGTGTATTGTTGCGCACGTAAAACATCCCTTGGCAGTTGGAAATCGAAAAAGAGTAGCCTAACGGCGCTGCCCGGGCAAAATTTCGAGTTAAAAATCTACCCAAGTATTTCAGGATCCTCGGCGGTGCTACGGAGTTCGTGCACTGAGCTGAGTTTCTCCAGACTCAGGTTTGAGTTAGGAGGAGAACGGAGCACTTATGGGTTGCACCCGTGTGCCGTGATGTTGATCCATAAACTAAACTAAACTAAACTAACTAGAAGCGATAACGATCCACCTGCACAAACCAATTTTGTGCAAACTGAAATACATGATAGTCAATTTAAAATTACCATGGTAAACAACTGATATTACTGTGTGAACATGTGTATATTTCAGCTTGAACAATGATTTTAATTATTTTACTCTATGTTGTGTGAAATCTGCAGTAAGTACCTGGCGAGATGCAGCGAAATGTGCCAGGCAATAAATCGTACTATATATGGTTTGTGTCTTCGTTATTCAAACGAAAATTTGTTAAGTGAAGAGACATCAAATTTGAATGTTGAGTTATGTGTTATGGGCTAAGATCCGACATCACTGCACTTAGGACATTCCCACACACTCTGCACCCCCTCCTTCAACAGCCAGCGAAGAGTCATACTGCTAATCGTTCCAAACGCCATCTGATTGAAAGTTCTTCTGGCCTTCCCTCTCGGTTTAGAGAATCGTCCATAATCCTACCCGATTCTCCACGTTATCATCTTCTTCACATACGGGTTCTCCGTCGGTTCCACCACTTTCTCCACCTAGTCTCACAGGCGCCCGACCACCTCTCCCTTGTCCATTGGTGCATTCCACGCTAGCTTATCAGCCTGTTCATTCCTCATGACCAGGGCAGAAAGTATATACAATTCTCACAATCTTTGATCTCTGAAGAGAGGCAAGCCATTCCTCACGAAACATTCCATTCTCCACTTTACTAAGTATACTCGGTGAGTCCGTAATGAATGCAATATGTGGTGCTGCGGTCACTTTCAGCCATTGAAAAACTGTTGTTATTGCTCCCACATCCATTCTCATGCTGGAGGTCGTAGTTCATATACCAGACTCTCCTTTTTCAAACATCGTCCATTAGCCTTCGCAATGAAACCCCAGCCACTACGTCTGTTTCTCCCACTAACCCATTGGTGTAGATCACTATGTCACTGTGATGTGTGTTGCCCTGGATGAGTCGTAGCACCTGAAACTCTGTGCTGTCTGCTGCCCATTATCTGCACTCACGATCCAGTGTTACTATTACATTGTGCCAGGTCCAACATGTCTTCCCGTACTTTTCATGTCATGTTCCTTACACACTTTGCTTTGACTATTCATGTTGTCTTGCAATTCTGCAACAAGTGGTTGATCGTCCGTAAATATGAGTTCTTTAATGGTGTAATTTGCCGCTGGGTCTTCTTTTGTGTTCTGTTCGTCATGCTGTGTTCTTGCGGTCTCTGTTTGGCGGTTTTCTTTGCATATGCTGATTATTATGAACAAAGGGGGGTGGGGGGGGAGAAAGAGAGACAGAACACAACTGTGTCGTACTCCGGATCTTATGGTGAAGGGTTCTTAGTGTCCTCTATTTCTTCTCACTGTGTATTTACTTTTGTATGAGCTTCTACATAAAATTGTTAGATGGGTACTCATTCTATATCGTTTAAGGATTTCCCACAGTGTGTTTCTATCTACTCTATCAAATGCCTTTTCTTGGTCGACAAAGGTTAAGTTGAGTGTTTCATTAAATTCGATTGATTTTTCTATAAGTTGTCTAATAGCAAAGACAGCATCTGTGCATCCTTTGTTTTTCCTAAATTGAAGTTCTGTTTCGCTTAGCTGGGGTTCTGTTGTAGTTCGCAATCTTTTCTCAAGAATGTTGCAACATATTTTACCAGTATGACTCAAAAGGAAAATGGCTCAGCATTGTGTGCTGTCTCTTATACTGCCTTTAGTTTTCCAAACTGGAATAATTATGGCGTTTCCCCATTCTCGAGGTGTCTGTTGCTCTACCCAAACATGGTTAAATAGTCTATGTAGCCATGTTGTTCCTACTTCTCTGGCTGCTTTAATTAGTTAATTTGGTATTTCATCTTGTCCTGGTGATTTGTTCATTGGGGCTAATCTGATGGTATCTATAATTTCTTCTTTCAGTATGTCTGATTCTAGTTCTTCGGTGACTTCTGTGTCAGTTTCTTGAATTCCTGTGACATCTGATGGGATGTTGAGAAGTTGTTCGACGTACTGCCTCCATCATTTTAGGAATTTTTTTTTCGCTGATTGGTTCTCCTTTTTCGCTGTTAATTAATTCAGTTGGGTCTAAGGGGTCTGCTCTGGTTCTCATTGCGTTGATCTTTTTGTAGGTTTCCAGTTGCCTCATCGTAGTGTTTGTGTGTGTGTGTGTGTGTGTGTGTGTGTGTGTATGTGTGTGTGTGTTTTTAAAGGTTTTGTCCATATTACCCCCAGTCTTTTGATTTTTCGCTCTTTACTATTCTATTCAATGTCTTCTTGCTATTATATATGCTATGTAATCACGGTCCTGTTTGCTCTTTACCCAGTTTTTATATTTTTCCCTTTTGTCTGTTACATGTTTCCTTGCCTCTGCGTTCCACCAACTTGTTAATTTCTGTATCCGTGTTTTGTGTTTTTTCGTGGTTCCAAGTGTTAAGTTTTTAAAATGCTTGATTTGAACATCTCCCATTCGTCTTCCACTGTTTTTCTTTCCATAGATAGTTTTACAAATATTTTAGTTAGATCGTTCTCATAATTTTTTCCTCACTGTCTGGTATTTTAGGTTTTTTTTTTAAAGTTTACTGATTTACATGGTATGTATGTGCCTGGTCTTTGCTTTCTTCTTCTGTGGTTCTTATTGTAGCAATACACGCTTTGTTTTCTGTGTTTATACTTAAGTTGGGTAATGTCCTTGCATCTAATATATTTATCTTTTTGTTTTTTCTTCTTAACATAAAATGAATTTGGTTTTTGGACAGTTGCTCAACATGTTCAAATATGATGGGGAAAAGATTGTGGCTGTTAGTGCAAGAGGAAAGCGACACCGAAGATTCCGTCTGGGCTTTCTCCGTGCGCTAATACAGTTTTGTGCGGTGACTTTGGCTGTGCATTGCACTATGTACTATTTGTTACATATTGTGTGTGAATTGTTTGTTGTTCTCCGTATCATCATCATTATGTGCCATGCCGATAAGCGTTGGCTTTCATGTTTCGCCATCTCACTCGATCACCAGAGTCGTGGATTCGTTTAGTTCCCTTTGACGTGTCTCTACCTTGTCGTGGTAGAAGGGCTTGCGTGTTCCAATGATCCCAAGAGCTATGCCGATGGTAACCCTGCTACTGGTAGGGTCTCCAATGTCGGACGACAGGTCAAGGGAAGGGACCAGATCAAGAGAGACACACCTGCTACCTTGCAAGTAGACTGGGGACAGTCAAAGGCTAGGGAGAGCATACCCGAAATATGCTTGTCGAAATCGCATGCGCAGCGCCACAGACTTGACAAAACAGTGCAACGTAGCATAATCCATGATGTCACAAATTAAAATTACTCTGTATGGTGCTAATCCCGTGAAGTCCCATCAGGCGGGGATATTGCCGGGCCCCCTGCCTTGAGGGGGTCCACCCCATACTACTGGTGGTCACCTTTCCCTGTGCTGTGGAGTCAAGGCACAGAGAAGTAGGTTAAGAGCTATTGACCAAACACCCCGGACACTCAACATACAACAGTTGAAGGCTGAAGGAGTTTCTAACAAAACTGTCTCCATAACAAAGCATCTTCATAAAGATAGAATAGATGTGGCATGCGTTCAAGAGACACACCTCAAAGCCAATCACAAATTCTCAGTCAGAGGATAGCAGGCCACACTTAGCGACCGCGAGGGACACAAAGCAGAAGTTCTAATACTTACACGAAATACAATACCTCGCAGCGAAGTATCTGTAATCTCTGACAACCAAACGGAAATTATAGGTATTGATATAATAAGAAAATATAATAAGAATTTACAATCTGTATAGCCCAGCAGATAAGGACCTTATACGCTCAGGCATGAAAATAACTGACACAAACTGCACTATTGTCGGAGACTTTAATAGCCGTTCATAATGATGGGGATACCCAGATACTGACAAACGAGGAGATGAAGTGGAGGACTGGGATATAGATTCAAATCTCCATATATTCAACAAAGCGGATGACACACCGAGCTTCTACTCCTGAAGATAGTTTATCACTTCTACTCCAGACTTAGCTTTCTGCACAGGATACATCCTCCACAAAATTGATCGCCATGTGCTTGACCAGTTAGCAGATAGTGGCCACAGACCAAAGAAGCTTGTAGTGAATATGGAATATGTTCCACAGGAGCAAAAAGAAAAAAGCCTTTGCCTCATTGAAATTACAAACGAGCAGATTGGGACAGATTTGCCATACTAACAGACAAATATTGTGAAAACATAAACATACGTTATGACAACATGAAGCAAATGGTGGAAAGTCTAAACAAAGCAATAATAAATGCGGCCACTGAGTCTATTCCAAGAGAAGCGAGGAAAAATTACAAACCATACTGGACTGAAGAACTACAAATTTTGGAGGACAAAGTTGAAGATGCCAGGAAGACAGCAGAGAGAACATACAAATGAAGCGAACATCTCTCTCAAAGCCATCTCAGCAACATATTTTAAAAAAACCAGTAAATCAAACAACAGGAGATTGTTGGAGGGAAAAAACAGAAAACGTGAACTTTGACAGGGATAGAAACAAACAATGGAAACTAGTGAAAGCCATGAACAATGAAGGACCCAGAAACAAACAAATAACAATTAAACAAGGAAATACCTTGCTTACAGGGGAAAAGGCTGCAAATGCACTAATGGAACACTATTCTAGTGCAAAACACATTGATATTACAACCGAACAGAAGAAAGAAATCAAAGATAAACAGACACATCATAGTAATACAGAGACAGCAGCAGAATCCATGATGGCAAATCTAACAATGGAAGAAATGGAACAGGCAAAGAATACTTTAAAAAAGAAAAATCACAATAAAAGGATGGAATTACAAATGAAATGCTAATAGGACTAGGCACTAATGCAATAATGAAACTAGTAGCAGTCCTAAATTACAGCTGGAAAAGAGGAATAGTCCCACAGGCATGGAAGGAAGCTATATTAATACCAGTCCTAAAGAAAGGAAAAGACCCGGAAGAACCAAATAGCTATCGACCTATCAGTCTACTTAGCTGTGTAGGAAAATTAATGGAACGCATGATCAATAGCAGGCTAACATGGCATCTGGAAGAAAACTAACTCACAACACCACACCAAGCAGGATTCAGAAAGTACAGTTATTTGTATACTGCTGTTCAACGTAAGGCAAATACCCCTGTCACGTGCTTGTCCCAGATGAACAGACTATCGACAGAACTAACCCCAGCTAGAGAACGATTCCATCATTACCAAGTGCCAAGCCTCTTTGGCTGATGTGTCTGCTGGAGTGCTACTACATCAGTGACACTTGTGACTTTAGCCAGCAGAGATAGAGATAGAGAACTCTTACCTTTTCAGCAGTCTACGTGATACTTTGATATTGTGCAACGGAGTGTCACAGTTCCCTGGCCACACCCAAGACATTGGACTTACAAGAAAGAGTGTGGGCCGGTCTTCCATGTCATCACAGACAAGAGGTTCCAAGTAACAGTGATTCGATACAGTCACCGCCCTGTCAACTTTGACAAGACGAGATCTGGCTGGAGGCTGGATACACGCGGTGAGGCTGTGATCGAGTTGACTTGTAGCGTGATACTCTGGACCTGTTCTGGTGATGACATCTCCACCCTGAGGCTACTCCAGCACTGCCTTGTCTTGACCAACCTAGCAGCCGCTAGGTCTATCTCATAATCATCATCATCATCCTCATTTTGTATAATACATCATTTCGTTACCATGGGTAGATAAAATATGAATAAAATTGGGTGGAACTGCGGTAAAGCTGTGAAAATGTAAACAATATAAAATGACACAAAGTAGTGCAGTTTTACATAACAGATTTACGACACATACAGGACGTTGCGGCAATTAGCCTTCATCAGCAAACAAACACATTCACAAACACAACATATAGTCAAGGATATCTCGTGTGACTACATCAAAAGGTGACGACAGGACGAGAAGAACAAAAGGATGAAAAAAATTAAAGCAATGAAGAGAAAATGAGAGTTGAAAAAAATGTGTTCATACTTACCTCACAGTGGCGATCTGTGAGTGACTCAGAATATCTCCGATGAATTCTTTTTATACCCAATATAGATAGACACCAAAGTTGCGTCACACATTCAGGGCGAGGTTTGAAAGGGTAACGTCCCTTGATAAAGTGTGCGTGTGTGTGTGTGTGTGTGAGAGAGAGAGAGAGAGAGAGAGAGAGAGAGAGAGAGAGAGAGAGAGAGAGAGAGAGAGGGAGAGAGAGATCCAAAGGCTGGTGGGGTATTGTAGATTGAGGTCACCTATTTCCCAGTCTGAAGACATCCCTTTAGTAAGGTGTGGTATCAGTTTCCCCTCACCCCAGGGAGTGTTGCTACAACGGGTGACGCCAGTACTGGAATATGGCATCGCAGCTTGGGCAACAGCGGCTAAGTCAAACTTTAACAAAATAAGTAGAGTCCAACATAAAGGAATGCGGATTATAACTGGTTCCCTAAAGACAACGCCTATTATCGAACTAGAAAAGATCACTTATTTACAATCAATGAAGAATAGAGGAGATAGCAGATGGCAAGATCGAAGGGAAGAGACCGAGGAGAAGACAGAGAAGTAAATACCTGGATGGCTTGGCATGGTCGAGACAGGAACACGGAGGTGATCCACGACTCTGGTGATCGAGTGAGATGTCAAAACATTATCGGCATGGCACATGATGGATGGATGTTATGGGAGCTAGGTTCTGCAAGGGACATGCTACTGCATTAATGAATGAATGAGTGAGTGAGTGTGTGTATGTGTGGCGGAAAGTGTGAAGTAAATTCGAGAAAGAAAAACACATTGTGTTATGTTCTTAACAATATATGCACGCTTGACGCTGTTATCTCTCTCTCAGTAATAGAACTCTATCTGAGATTGTCAAAAAATTTTTTAACTGTCCTAGCACTCAGTTGATCCCAAACTATGCCAACCCCTTTTCTATAGTCCTTCCTGCCTGATTAAATAATTATGTGGTTATCTATATATGTAATTCTGTATTTATTGCAATCCCGAAGAAATCAGGAGCCTTGGAAAGTGATCGAACAATTAGTATAATGAGTCACGTCACGAAGGTTTTGTTACGAATTATCATGCAAAGAGTTAGGAAGAAAATACATAATGAAATAGGGGTTTGTAGAAGGTAAATGCTGTGTAAATCCTGTGTATATGCTGAGAACAGTAATTGAACTTTCTGAAGAAGTAAACAAATATCTACATCTTTGCTTTATTGACTACACAAATGATTTCAATAAAGCAATACATCATAAAGATGCTTGAAGATCTAAAAATTGACGGGAAAGACCTTAGACTTGTAAAGAAACATATATTGGAAATAACAAGCTGCCATAAGAATTGATAATGAAGTAGGTAAATAACAGCCTATTAAGAGAGGTGTGAGACATGGATACGTAATGTCTTCAGATTTGTATTTTTTTGTTTTGTTTGTACAATGACAATATTTTCAGAAATGTAGATGATATGAAAGGAATCATCATTGGGGGACGAAACATCAATAACATTAGATATGCGGATGATACATTATTGATTGCAGACAATGAGCAGGATCTGAAACATTGAGTAGATGCGGTTGTTGCATCCAGTGAACAACTTGGGTCAGAATTGAATTGTAAGAAGACACAGATTATGGTCGTCACTAGGACGAACTAAATACCAAAATGTAATACAAGTAAATGGGAATATTCTTAAACAAGTGAATCGGTAAAATTATCTCGGAACAGTCATAACATCTGATGGAAGATGCCTTGAAGAGATTAGAACAAGAATCGTCATGGCGAAGGTAGCCTTTTTCAAGATGAAAACAACACAGACCAATAAAAAGATGTCAATTGCAAAGAGAAAAAGAGTGTTGGGGTCTACATAGAACCTGTACTTTTGTATAGGTGTGAAGCATGGGCAATGATCAGACAAGCTGAAAAACATCTGATGGCTGTTAAAATGTGATTTGTGAGATAAATGCAAAGAATACCATGGACAGATAGAACAACCGATGACCAAAAAACAATCAACAATTTCTCAAGAAACAAATGAAAATCGTAAACTGATTAGAGAAATTAGACGTAGACATTCAATCTTTTTGGGCATGTTCTGAGAAGAAATAAATTGGATAACTTGGTGACATCTGGCAAGATCGAGAGGAAAAGAACAAAGGGAAGACAGAGAAGTAAATACCTGGATGGCTTGGCAATGTGGTATGGTCAAAACAAGAACACTGAGTTGATCCACGACTCGAGTAATCGAGTGAAATGGCGAACATGACCGCATACGCTTATCGGCATGGTACTTGATGGATGGAGATCACATTTAACTTTCATCTCCTCCTTCGATCAACGTGTGCTGTGTGTGGTGCATAGCATTTATTGTAGTGCGTAGGTGCTTTCTGGTACCGTGCCACTCGGACCAACGCCTTTCGACTTCCAAAGGTGAGGCTTCTTTTCTGCCTGCAATCTTCCCACAGTCTTCCCGGTCTTGTGGGATATGCTTGCTCACATTTTATGACGGGCTTTGTTGCCATTGCGTTCATTCTTACAAAAACTATCCATTTCCTTCTTGATATGTTCTAGCTTTCCATTCTGAATAAATGCCATGACATTCCAATTACCAACATTTAATATATTTTTAGCATTTAATGTGCACACACTCGCAAGATGAATATCGGGTATCACATGTAGCAAGATTCTCCATACCAGTCGAAGTCAATCGAAATCACCATTAATGACGTTGAACTTGATCGAATTTGTTTTGAAGCTTAATTAACTAGGGATAAATAACGCACTGGCTTACCCTTGGCCATCGTCGCTTTGTGTATGGTTGACTCCACTAGTCGTGGCCTTAAGGACAGACCCTGCAAGGCAGCAGCGGGGAGGCGCCTCTTACTCGGGAATGACCATGTCACAGAGTTGTTAGGTATTTTATAATTATAGCTGCCCCACCAATTAGCTCGCTTCCTCTGAATGATCAGCACCTGTGTTGGACCACGACTGCTTATTCAACATATTTTATTTTACTTATCCGTGTCTAAATCCAGCTTGAATCATGTTCATTTCTTCTTCCATTTTCTTAAGAAGTTATATGTTACTATTTCTAAAAACATTGCTCGAATCAAAATACAATGAATGATATAACATGGTAACAGTTTTATATTTTAGATTCAACATAATTAACACATTCGTTTTCATAACATGCTTTTATTTCTGCTGTTTAACATGTTTCGTGGGTGTCTTTTTCTGTGTCTGTAGTAATTTATTTACAGAATAATCAGTAATCACGCCTTTGCCCAACTGCTGCAGGTTTTTGTGTATCGATAATTCGATTCGTAATAGTAGACTGTCTATTGACTGTTGCTTGACTGGAATCTATTAGCGTGTGTGATCATCGACTTTTCTGATTTGTAGTGACACTAATTCATTCACTTATTCTGTCTCTGTGTGCATAATCCAGCAAACTCTCATGGTGACAATTCCTAAGGCTTGCAAAGTACCCACTGTAGTATAAGTGGCAACTGACTACATTGTTGTCAAAGTTACTCTCAGCTACTAACATTGTAGGGTTCACCTCCATCTGAAAACAACATTTTACATTTATTTACATTTGAATTCAAATGTACAAATGTACAACATTACGTCTTCAACGAGCTATTATATTTGAAACACACACACACACATTCACAAAAACACACACACGTGTGTGTGTGCGTGTGTGTGTATGTATATATATATATATATATATATATATATATATATATATGGTTCTACATTTAGTATATATATATATATATATATATATATATATATATATATATATATATATATATATATATATATATATATGTATATGTGTGTGTGTGTGTGTGTGTGTGTGTGTGTGTGTGTGTGTGTGTGTGTGTGTGTGTGTGTGTAAAGTCGAAGGAAAAATGAATGATATTATACAATAATAACAGTAATTTTAATTACTATCATCTACTTTTTACGGTGATGTGGAGTAGAGAGCCAATGCTGACTGCAGGCCAAAGAAGAAAAAGTGTAAAATTGAGTGTTGAGTTGAATTGGGCTAAGAACTGACATCACTGCAGTCAGAACATTCCCATACGAGCTCCGTCCACTCATTCAATAGTCAGCGAAAAGTGACACTACCAATCGTTGCCACAGCTATCTGATTGAAAGTCCTCCTGGTCTTCCCTCTCAGTTTCGAGATTCTACCAAAACGCATGCCAATTACCCACAATCTCGTTCTTTCCACCTACGGGTTCTCAATCTGTTCCCTACCTTCTCCATCTGGTCCCACAGGTGCACGAGTATTACTCTTGTCCATAAGTAATCTAACACCAAGAGATGCATTCCCTGCCAGTCTATCAGCCCGTTCATTTTATCCGCCGATCTCAGCACGCCATAAAACCAACACAGCCTACAGCGATCGCGTTATTGTCTGGCGGAACCATAAAATCAACACATACTGCAACGGCAGTCGTCACAGCATCAGGCCATAGTAACAACATACTCAAACATTCCACGACTCAACATAGCAGCATACTGCACACCTTCTTCTAACCGACCAGTGTTGCTAGCCATTAAATACCCGGTGGGGCGCCTAGGGGACAGTATACAACCAAATGAAATCAATTCAAACGGAATAGAGGTTGCACCATCGGTACCAGATGAGAGCCCAGCTACATATCAACACTCGTGCGGTTGACAGCAGCACATTGAAAAGTTAGATTCAGGTTTGAAGGTACTTCTAGACGCCGCCTCTGACAACAAAGACATGATCGCCAGGATTATTAGTGACTATATCAACCTCAAGTTAGATAGCTCTCCTGAAAGAGGAAAATGGTATACTGAAACACACCATTGAGACTTTACAACGCGCGCCCACTATTGATCAGGCAGCACAGACTGACAGCTTCAAAACAACACAGCCATCCCTAGGAGCGCCAGCTATACAGCGAACGAATACACATCAACAAACAAACAACGTCATTCAACAGCACTCGACATATTTCATCGAAATAAAAGTCAGCAATCGATTTGAAGTACCAAAAAGAGCAATTGGTAAAAGACAGCCAATACGACGAGACATTGCTGACAGAAAACCCGCCTATTCAAGAAACAGCTAGTAACCTGCAAGAAGACAGTCCACAGCCGGATAATTACAAATGGCAGAAACAAACAACGTGCAAGACGTGTCAGAAGCCAGTACATACGGAGACCACCAACTGACTGCACCCACATGATAATTGGTGACTCCTTGTTGAAAGGCATATGCAGTGATCGTATGTCCTCATCACACACCGATAAAGCTACAACAATTCCGCTTCTAGGTGCAGGGGTAGGCAGTCTAACAGACAGTATACGTAGAATGGAAATTAACGCAAACGTTAAGAAGATTACAATACACATAGGGATGAACGACACTATGAGAAACCAAAATATCACAATTTCTCAGTTAAGAAAACTATTAGACTTATAAAGCTACAATTTTCCCAATTCTAAAGTTGTTTTCTCTTCCATCATACGACGAAGTTATGGCTCCCAGCGTCGACTAGCCGACATAAACAACAACACACTAGAGACGTTCTGTAATCAGTATAATATACACTTCATCAACAACACACCATTCTTCACATCACAGACAGGCGCGCTAAAGAAACGACTGTACAGAGACCAAATCCACACATCCACATTAGGTAGTAGTTGCTGGCTAAAAATATCACATACCCAGAAAGGGCACAAAGCACGACCAACACACACACACACACACACACACACACACACACACACACACACACACAACACACACGACGGACATTTATTACTGAAGAACGAGACTCCCAGGCCAGCCGAAATTCCCCCATCACCCCAGATAAACGTCTGCTGGCGTTTGACCCCCGAACTCATGCCATTCAAGGTGCACAATGCTTTTATTTATTCGCATATCCTTTTACAGGACATCGCTGACAACAGCAGCATCTTTACCAAGAATAAATCAACCTCTCCTACCTACCCGCACCCTCACACGTGAAGGAAATAACTACCAGGACAATTTTCGTCCCCTCACTTGTAAGGAACCCTCGTTGCACACATTGGCACACACGCACAGCATTAATACCACTTTGACACACTACGCTCACGACAGCAATGGGCCCCATAGTAGACAACAACAGGCTCCGCATCACCAAGTTAACGCCAGCAATTTACCACCTAGCAAACAGCAACAGGTTCCACATCATTGGAGTCCAGAACTTCTATACTTGATGCAATTTAGTCCTGCCGCCCTTATGATGTCCCTACAATACAGACCTGTGATATAGGATATGTATTAACAACTTAACCCTATATGCATTGATACCAGCAACAGAGCTTCCTCCTTGAACGTTAATGGCTTACTGTTTAAAGTTTTATTTCCCGTGTGGCATACCCTTTTTAAACAGAAACATTAACTTGTATAGTCATTTATTCATTCTTTTGGATATCAGCTAGTTACTTATCTTGTGAAGTAGTTCTTTCAAGTTAATTAGTTGTTGTATGTTCATACGTTTTAATTCGTTTTGTTCTCTGTTTGCATTATCTTTTTTGGTCTTATTAGTTGAAGAATCGTTATAATATTGTCATTTGCCTATCGATTTATATTACTGGGATTTTGTAACTTAATGTAATTACGAATTTTTTTATGATAATGCATTTTTGCTTCAGTTTGACTAATTTACACTCACTCCATGGGTGAAATGTCTGAGAAGTGGCAACACTGGCTCAGTAAGTCAGGAATACGCATTGAGCACTTACATATGTGCCACTTATTTAATAAACTCCCAGAGTTATCTTTTATTCTTAATTAAAATTTTCATTTATTCGGCCTTGGTGAAAGTAGACTAAATGAAAACATTTCAGATGAGGACACCTCTCTCAAGGTATAAAGTGTTTAGAAGAAATCCCTGTAGGAAACAAGAGACAGGCAAAGCAGCCTATGTTTCTAACTTACTAAATATTCACCGTAGGCTAGACTTTTAAACTTGCGAAATAAAATGTATTTGGGTGGAATTAAAACTTCAAAATCGCACATCCTCTGCTAAATGGCTACCTCTATCGAAATCCCAGCGCTGGACACGTCTGGGACGAAAACTTCACTACCATGATGGATCTGGTTTGCGCTTCCGGGAAGGAAATTATATTACTCGGAGACTTTAACATTGACACCAACAAATCCAACATAATATGGGGAAATATAATTGTATCATACAATTTCCAAAAAAATAGGATAACAAGCTACAAGAGTAACAAAATCATCTTCAACACTCATAGATCACATTATGTAACTTGCTCAGACAACATCATAGACTGCACCGTAACCAATTGTGCAATGTGCGATCACTACCCAATGTGCTGCACGTGGCCTAAAAAGTGAATTAAAACTCCTAAACATAAACAAATAAGTGCAAAGTATAGAAGTTACAAAAATTTCAACCAAAACGAATTTTTACAGGACTTGCTCTAGACAATGTTTATCAGCTTCCTGACCTGGATGATGCTCTGGAATTCTGGATGAAGACCTTTATTGATGTGTTTGATAGACATGTGCCAATCAAGGAAATTCGAGTAAAACATCACGTCAAACCACTTTAGATCACCCAGGAAATATTTGAAATTACGAGACACGGAGATAAAGCACATAAAAAACGGGATCTCAGCACATACCGTACTCTTAGAAACAAAGTTCAATATACCATACGAAGGGAAAAGAAAAATTATTTTAAGTAATGAATAAAACAAATAGTAAGGATATATGGAAGGCAATTAACACCTTGACAAACAAGTATAACTTCCCAAATTCTTTGCCATCAAATCAAATTACCCGCGACCAATTCAGTAATTTTTTTTTTTCAAACTGACACAGACCAGTTGAAGGCTTCAATACCAGATTCTCCTTGCAACTTATCTTTACTGTCACCGTTTTACAAGAACAGATGCTCCCGGGATATTCTTTCTGACATACCGCTAATGACAATCACTGAAGTATTCACTTACCTCAGTAACCTAAAAAAAAACACTACCACATCTGGGTTAGATGGAATCAGCAACCGGATTCTCCGTTGTGCTGCGCCAGTGATCTTTATATATCTAACTTATGTATATAATCAGTGTCTCACCAAAGGCATCTGCTCTCAAATTCGCTAAAGTGTACCCTCTTCTTAAATCTGGTTCATTGGACAATGGTCTCCTGAACAAAAACAGACCCATTTCCTTACTATCATCACTATCTAAACCACTAGAAAAACACACCCATAAAGTAATATTACAGTATTTAGTTCGCAACAAGCTTAGTGTTGACAGTTAATCAGGATTTCGATCAAAATATTCTTGCCATACGGCCTTAACAAACATGATAGAAAATTGACACCAGAATATAAACAACAACACAGTCTATATAGAAGTGTGTTTATTGATTTCAGGCGACACGTAAACTTAAGACAGGCAATACAGGCCTACGTCTGATCAATTACTACTGTCCAAGTGATCACCCACAGGTACTGGACACATTACCATTAACAGAAAAAAATGATTGTGTGTGGCGATTTCAACAGCCACTCGCAGAGTTGGGGCTATGATCACATGGACCAGAGAGGAGAGAGACTGGAAGACTGGCAGGATGAGAATAGATTCATCTTTATTAACAAGCTGGCCGACCCACATACTTTCTACTCGAGATCATGGCACACTACAACTACACCTGACCTGGCTTTTCATTCACCATACCTGAAGCGGAACATTACACGAATTGTTGGGAAACAACTTGATGGCAGTGACCATCGGCCAGTCTTTCTAATTGCAGAAAATGAGCTTGTAAGTGAAAGCAGCACCCTCTCGAGGTGGAACTACAAGAAAGCAGACTGGGCAATGTACAATAATCGCACCAGCATACTGGTTAGAAACCTGTACACTGAGAAAGACATAAAGTAGTTGAAGAGTTTGGGAAATGCATACTACAGGCAGCGAGAGAAACAGTACCAAGAGGAGCCCGTAAACAATATAAACCCTACTGGAGTAGTGAACTGGAACAGTTGCATAATGAAGTGGAAGTGTGTAGAAAGCAAGCAGAGGCCACACCCAGCCAAGAGCACCACAATAAATTCTAGCACGGGAGTCTCTGTGGCGAAGTGGTCAAGCCGTTTGACTCGTGCTCCGAAGGTTGTGGGTTCGATTCCGGGCCGCACCCTTCGGTTTACGAGTTAAATGTTTCGGAGACTCCTGTGGGTCGTCGCTAAAAGCTACGGAGTTCGTGCTTTGTGTGACGCTTTCCGCGCTGCGGAAAGAGACTGAGCCATATGGGATAAAACCCGGTGCGGTGAAGTCGACCTTGTCGACTTTTAAGCGACTTTTTTAAATTCTAGCACGCAAAAGACAAATTTTAAACGGCGAAGCTACAGGTTAGACGGAAAAGCTGGCCGGAGAAAACGGAGTCTCTGAACTTTGAAAGAGACACAAGGAAATTATGGAAGTTTATAAAAACAACTTAACGATGAGGGAACAGGGAGAAACTAAAAAATTGCACTACATAAAGATGGAAACATCTTAACAAGAAAGCAAGCAGCTGACCATTTTGCGGACTCATTCGCACAAGATAACAATATCAAAATTAGCCCAGAGAAACAACAAGATATCCGAGAGAAACGGCAACACACAAGACAGAAGGAAATAGTACATGAGGTTCTGGAGGCACCCATCACAATCACCGAACTGGAGCTAGCCATATCAAAACTGAAAATGAGAAAGTCACCAGGAGCTGATGGTATCTCCAATGAAATGATCAGGAACCTAGGAATAGAGGCCAAAGCACAGCTTTTGCAGATCTTCAATAACAGTTGGACCTTAGGCAGTGTTCCACAAGCCTGGAGAGAAGCAATCATGATACCCCTCCTAAAATCAGGGAAAGATAGTTCCATTGCCTCTAGCAACAGACCACTTAGCCTCACCAGCTGTCTCTGCAAAACACTGGAGCGCATCATCAATCCCAGACTGCAATGGTACATTGAAAGTAAAAACATCCGTGTGCCACAGCAGGCTAGCTTTAGGCAGTGTTACTCTACGGAAGATCAGACAACTTACCTCTCTCAAGAAATTGAGGATGCATTCCAAGAGAAGAAGCTTGAGCTTGTGCATGGATAGATCTGAAGAAAGCCTTTGACAAAGTCTGGAAAGAAGGTCTAATGAAGAAACTGAGAAACTGCAAAGTCAATGGAAGAATGTACAAATGGGTGAAAGCCTACTTGCACAACAGAAGAGCCCGAGTACAGATAGACGGACTCAAGAGCAAGACAGTACTACTGCGTCACGGTGTTCCCAAGGGCGGTGTCTTGTCCCCCACACTTTTTCTAATCTTCATCATTGATCTCGTTGCTAATCTACCGCATGGAATTAAAGCGGCAATGTACGCCGATGACCTGGTTCTATGGAGCACAAATGAACATGCATCAGTGGCCACCAGATTGCTACAAAGAGCTGTAGATACATTTGTTGCATGGGCAAATAGATGGTGTGTCAGCATAAACACTGACAAGTGCAGCACCACCCTATTTACCCTCTCTCCAAAACAAAAGGCAGGGATGATCCAGATAAATGGAACACCCCTAAGAGAAGATAAAGAACCAACATACCTTGGAGTAACATTTGATGGCAGGCTGACATGGAGAAAGCACATCAACAAAGCAGTAGCAAAAGCCAGAAGGAAAATAGCCACCCTGAGAAAGCTAAGTGGAACCACATGGGGAGCCAGTGGGAAAATACTTAGCAAAGTTTATCAACAGAGCATACGACCACACCTGGAATACGGGTCAACTGCGTGGTGTTCAGCATCAAAAACCACACTACAAGAGCTGGACAAGGTGCAAAATCAAGCACTTAGAGTCACCACGGGAGGGATGAGATCAACCCCTATAGTGGAAATGGAGAAAATCGGGAGAAAACAAGCACTGAGAGAGTGCAGAGATACGAAAACACTAATACGAGCAGAAAAGTTCCTCAGCTTGCCAGGCCACCCTATGAAGAACAGATTTGAAAACCTAGCTATGAGGCGGTTGAAAAGAAGTAGTTTTATCCACCAGGCCAAACGACTCTACAGAGAAACCACCGATCTGCCCATAGCTGGTATCCCCCTAACAACTATTCCAGAGCGAACTCCATGGAAAGATGAACATAGATTATCATTACAAATCCAGACAAAAGTGAAAGGAATATTTGACAAGGAAGAACAGAAAAGTGTGCAGCGCAGAACAGCCACTCTCAGCTTCCTTGATGAAGAATACCCACAGGACCTCTGGATCCGAGTCTACACAGATGGGTCAGCACAAAATGCTGGTCAAAATGGAGGAGCGGGAGTGTACATAGAATACCCACATAATACTAGGGACACAGCCAGAGTACCGACAGGAAAGTACTGCCATAACTATGATGCTGAAATTGAGGCAATCAAGATAACAGAGAAATTACTAAATACCATCAATGGTACACAACCTGTGGTGCTATTGACAGATGCAAAATCAGTAATCGAAGCGCTCCTGTCTGGGACATTGCTAGTACTAAGGACACTACTTTCTGAACTTAGCAATGAGCATAAGTTCACCATACAGTGGATACCATCCCACTGTGGAGTACCCGGAAATGACAGAGCTGATCAGTTGGCTAAGGAAGGAGCCAAAGAAGAACAGCCTGATGTGCCCGTTACATACACCAAAAGAAAAGAATGATCAAATCAGTCAGAAAGCCACCAAAACCTGCTCAAGATGACTACCACATTATGGACAGACCAGAACAAGTCGTTATTCTGCGCCTCAGAACAGGACATAATAGATTACGCAACCACATGTATACAAAATTCAAGATAGGTGAAACTGCCATGTGCACATGTGGATTGGCGTCGCAGACAGCAGAGCACATACTCCAAGACTGCCCAAAATATAACATATCTAGGCAAACCTTCTGGCCTAGAGAGACGACAGTGGAAGATAAACTCTATGGACCACTGTGTGAACTGAAAAAGACGGTTAATGCATAATAGAGACAGCATTGCAGTTATAAACATATTTCAAGCGAACGAAAGAAGAAGAAGATTTCAGGAAAGCATTTGATATGACTGACCATGTTATTTTAATTAAAAAACGTGAGACAATGAACATTGGCCCTAGTGTAGTCACTATAATAACATCTTTTCTATCAAACAGAAAGCAAGTAGTATCACACAATAAATCTCTGCCTCAAACCACTACCTTCAATATTGGAGTACCGCAAGGCTCTATTCTTGGCCCTCTATTATTTGCCATATATACTAACGATCTACCTTTGCATCTGTCGTCGTCCTGCGATCTATGTGCAGACAACTGTACAGTGTATACAAACGCTGAAAACTGTAATCTGCTGGAGTAGTCTTTGCAACAAGAATTAAATAATGTAGTTAGCTGGATCTATACAAACTGTAGGCAAATTAACATCACTAAAACAAAATCAATGTTATTAACATCCAGAAAAAGACTTCGAACTCTAAATTCACACACATCACTTCAACTTCGCATCGATAACATGACAGTAAAACGTGTAATTGAGCACAAAACATTAGGCCTAATCATTGATATCAATGATGTCGGTTCCTAAATCAATCAATCAATCAATCAATTGAAACGAGAAAAAGAATGTTGAAGTGCTACATAGAAATTGTACTTTTATATGGATGTGAAGCGTGGACAATGAGCAGGCAAGCTGAAAAACATCTGATGGCTGTGAAAATGTGGTTTCTGAGGAAAATGCAAGGAATACCATGGACAGACAGGAAAACCAATAAACAAGTCCTTCAAGAAACAAATGAAGATCGTAAACTGATTAGAATCATTAGACGTAGACAGTCAAAAATTTTTGGGCATGTTATGAGAAGAAATGAATTGGAGAACTTGGTGACAACTGGCAAGATCGAAGGGAGGAGACCAAGGGGAAGACCGAGAGGTAAATACCTGGATGGCTTGGCCACGTGGCATGGTCGAGACAGGAACACGGAGGTGATCCAAGACTCTGGTGATCGAGTGAGATGGCAAAACAAGACCGCCCACGCTTATCGGCCTTGGCACATGATGGATGGATGGATTAATAAACACCTAACGTTTAATTCCCACGTTCAAGCGCTCTTTAAACAAACAGCGAAAAATGTCTACCAACTCGCCAAAATTAAAAATTTCCTTGATGAGGGGACAATGAAAATATTCTATACTTCTCACATACAGACACATTGTGACTACTGCTCTGAAATCTGGGACGGTTGTTCTAATTCAAGCACCAAGCGACTTTACTCACTCCAGAAATGGGCCATGAATTTAATTTATAGCAAACATTTATCTGACAATCCTAGCCTGCATAAACGCCTTCAGTTACTACCACTCCGCAAACGCCTGCTTTTCAATAAGGCCAAACTAATTCACAAAATCCTACATCGGAATGCCCCAAATTACCGTTGGCCATTGTTTAAATATAATGCTAGACACAATAAACGATTAAATGTATTACACATTCCGAAGCTTAGGATTGACGTATACAAAACAATCTTAACGTACTCTGCAGCTCTGCTGTGGAACAATCTTCCACAAGAAATCAAAGACATCAAAAATCTCTATACGTACAATCGCAAATTATTCGAATACTATCTCAGTATGGATTACCTTCCCCCTTAATAATAGAAATAATAATAACAAAACCTAGTATAACAGCCAGTCCCCCTTTGGTAGACCAGTATATTCCACACAGCTAATAACAAGTGCCACATCACTATTTAATATTACTGAGTCGTGTAGTATTGAAGTTCGCATTTTGCCCATGCCTTTATAATGCATATCTTTCATATTGTTGCTGTTCTCTATTAGCCTTGAATGATGTATTAATGAAATAATGTATGAAAGAGATTGATAGAAGGGCAGAATGTTAGACGGGCCTGCGTGCTCAATTTTTAACCCTTTGAAAATAAAGTTTGTTCGATCGTTCGTTCGTTCGTTCGTTCCGCACTCACGCATGACCAGTGCAAAAAATCTATACATTTCTCACAATCTGTGACCTCTGAAGCGAGGTGAACCATTCCACACCAAACATTCCTTTCTCCACCTTACTAAGCACACTCCTTGTGTCCGTGATGAAAACAATGTGTGTTCCAGTGGTCTCCTGTAACCAACGGAATGCCCATGTGACTGCTTCCATACTCATATTGGAGGTCGTAGCCGAGTAGTATATGTCGATTAGTTTGATACCGGCATCCCCTCCCGACACCAACACACTCGCGCGTTGGGGCAATTCCCTCTCCCCTAAGGGGTCGAACCATAGCGACTACATAACGACCACATAGGTTCTACATAGCTACCACATAGCAGAACCAGCCTAGCACCTGCTAGCTAGTTTATTACCAACACCCCACACTCGCGCGTTGGACCGATTGTCACCCCTAAGGGCCCGAACCAGGGCTCGAACCGGATATATTACTCATTGGAAGTACCAGACCTCCGCGGTAGTATTATTCAGATATATTATTTTGGAATTAAAAAGGTATAAGCTATGGGGGTACGCACCATGAAAACGCGTCGGTGGCTACTGTTGGGGACGACTCGCCAGTGTGATCGGCGGTGTAGTAGGGAATACTGCCGGAAGCACAATGCACGTCTCAAGAAGGGGGAGGCACAGTCGCCTGCACGAGCTGCGGCGCCGGGCTGAAAACCACCCTAGCCCTCTGCCGGCCGTGCGGAGCAAACATTAAATACCACAAACTGCGATACCAGCGGTAGGGCCCGCTCCTCTCTGAATGGAGGCGCCTGAAAAGAATAAATATTTAAATTCCAGCAAAAGAAATTTCCATTTAGAATGAAGTGGAGTGTTGAGGGTACGAGTCCAGCAGTAATCATGGTCACCGTAAAACAGTTGCATAAGCAAGCTCGCCAGTATGGGATGCCATACAGCCACCGCCGCAAGGCCGTCCTTGCCTGGGAGATAGCTTATGCGAGAGACGAAGTCCGCGCCACCCGACTCAAGCGGGCCGCCACCATTGGGCGGTATCCAGCTCTTCGGGGGGAAGTCCAGGACGCAGCACAGCACTCGCGGGAGGCTGCGCGGTTGGAAGACGAGGTCACTGCCGCCTTGCGAGCGCGTAAATACGCCACCCGGGCCCGAGCACACCCGTTAGAACACTTCGCCTTGTTAGACGCCAACTCAAGCAGGCGCCAATGGTGTTATCTATATCCGGAGCCACTCGCCCGACTCATCGCAGCGTGGTTCCAAACTCCTAGAAAAGATAATCCCAAATGATAGTGAAGAGCGGGGGTGGCGAACAATCACATGGAAGCTCCTCCGAGGGCTAGACGGTCCGATCGTAGAGAGGCTCATGCCCCACATCGAGGCATTTAGGTCAGCCTTCTATCTGTGGTATGCCTATACCTAACGAAACCGAAACATTAAAAATGGAAACGTTATGTTGTACCACAAAAACCTAGGCGGGACCCGTGCGTTGATAAACCACGCTGCAGCAGCCGCAGAGTGGTTGGCAGAGCGTGATGAGAGCCGCTTCAACACCAACCAATTTGACCGCCCCAACACCAAGTGTGCCTTTGTAAAGTGGGTGCAAGTCGAGGAGAAGGTGATCCTCACTCCCCAAGTTCTATTACGGCAGGGCGACTGCCGGACTGGCTGTGGCAAAGAAAGAGGCTGTAAGCATTGGGCACATACAACGACAACCTCTGTCTGTTCCGATGCCTAGCCGTCCACTACGGCGCGAGGCCAGACCGTTGCACCACTAAAGAACGGGATCTGGCACAAAGGGTGTGGGGCACCGACACCCCAGACAAGCCAGGCTAGGATTCGTTAAAAGAGTTTGAGGAGAAGTTGAAGTTAGGGATCCGCGTCTACGAGCCAACCGAAGAGGGGGTGTTGTGGTTGGTAAGATGGCCCGCGAACTACGATCGCGTCGGCACCAAGTCGATGACGATCGGGGTTTATGAAACTCACGCCTTCCTGATAACCGACCTGCCAAAGCTGGCGAAGCTCTTTCAATGCCAGCATTGCAATCAGCGCTTCATCCAGGCCTGTCATCTCCAGAGCTACGCTGACTGCTGCAGCAGGGAGAAACCAGGGAAGGAGGTGGAGCGGCCGCAGTCAGCGGCCCTAAAACAACGCCAGCCGCAGCTCCATCCTATGGTTAGAGCACATGGCCGAACAATTAGGGCGCCACATTCACCACGCATACTGTGGGCATGGGGGTGAGCGATGGATCGCAAACGATTTGGTCGACGGTTACGACCCCACCACCCAGACGATGTACCAATATCACGACTGCCATTGGCATGGCTGTCCCACCCACAGTGAGTCCCCCAACGCCTACGAGCTGTATAAGAAAACCCTCCGCCGCGGAGAGAAAATAAGAGCCGCTGGTCACAAGCTGGTGGTAGTGTGGGATTGTGAGCGACTGCCTCTGTCTCGTGCCCCAATGCCTCAATTGCAGACGGTGGTCTACCCTCATGCGATCTTTTATGACTTCGAGGCCTGGCACGACAAGGCTCAAGCCCAGCCCCCCCCCACCCCCGACCTCACCTATGAGAGCCACCAGATTCGGATATCCGTTTCGGTGGGGGACACCGTAGAGGAGCAGCCGACCCACCTGAGCAACGCAGACCTAAAAGCCTTGATAGCCAGCTTCCTGGCCGACCTGCGTCGGCGCATAACCGCGATACGAGCCGAGATTGAAGTGCGTTACCTCCCGGAAGACCTGGACAAGCTGCACCCACAACTGCAGAAGTAACTGTGTGAGTGGTGTGGGCAAGTCCCTGTGTTGGGCTTCAACTCGGACAGGTACGAACTAAACCTAATCAAGGAACACTTTGTAGCGGAGCTTGCAGGCACCTGCCGGAAGATCAACGTGGCCGCACAAGGGACAAAGACAATGTTCATCATCACACTCGAGTTCAAATTCCTTGATATTCTCAACTACCTGGCCCCCGGCACTACGTACGATGCATGGGTGGGAGCCTATGGCTGCACGGCGACCAAGTCGTGGCTGCCGTATGAGTGGCTCGACACACCTGAGAAGCTGAACTACAGAGGTCTGCCCGACTACCCGCATGGTATTCCAGCCTAAAGGGTGGATACGTGCTCACGCTGGAGGAGTTGCGGAGCTGCAAGCGACTCTTCAATGAAAAAGGAATGACCACGTTCGTCGACTGGTTGAGATACTACAACAACTTCGACGTCGGTCTAGGCCTCGAGGCCTTAAGGAAGATGAAGACCTTCTACGGAGAGTGATGAATCGACATATTCAAAGACGCGTGCAGCCTCCCTGGGGTGTCCCTATAATATCTTCTCAGGGGCACCAAGGCCGGTGAGCTGTATGCCCCAGGAGAGGAGGCGTACCCACTCCTAAAGCAGCAGTGACGGGAGGACCGTCACTAGTCTTCACCCGGTACCACGAAGCTGGGGTCACCAGAATCCGGTCACATCAATACCCAAAGGGGAAGCTGTGCAGGACCGAAAAAGGATACGACGCCCACGCGCTCTACCTCAGCACCATGGCTATGGACATGCCGTGCGGTAATGAGCGAGTGCTCCACGCAGAAAACTCCCAAAAGGTAGCCCCCAAGGTCGCCCAGCAGGTGTTAAAAGGCCAGCTTATTGGATTTGTCAAGTGTAAAATCTCCACCCACAAAGCCAAATTTCGAAGAAATGGCGCCCCTCTTTATGAACCAGGCGGTACCGGAGGCCTTTGTAGCGCCGGAGATGTTGGAATACCTGAAACGCACCGGCCGCCAGCGGTCGGGGTGTAAGAAACTTCTGGGCGTCCTCGAGGCTGGCGGATCTTGCTGTACACCCCGCTGTTGAAATTGTATCTAGAACACGGACTCGAGCTGGAGGCGGTCTATACAGTCATCCAGTATGAGCCAAAGAAGCTCTTCACGTGGTTTGTTGAGCAAGTAACCCAAGCGCGCCGCCTCGGGGATGTGGACAAAGCGAAGGCGATGCTGGCCGAGGCTATGAAGCTTCTAGGCAATTCAGCATACGGAAAGCTCATCGAGGCACTCGAGCGCCACACCAACACCAGCTACACCCGAGACGGGAAAAAAACGTGGATCAGGCAAATCGTTCCGCCTGGTTTGACGACCTCACTGAGATAGGCGACGAATACGAGATCAAATATCATAAGCCACGTGTGATCATCAAGCGTCCTTTCCAGGTAGGCATCGCCGTGTATCAACTGGCCAAGCTGCGCATCTTAGAATTCTACCATGACTTCCTTGACCGGTTCGTGGATCGCAGGGACTATGAGGTCATGCAGATGGACACCGACAGCCTGTATATCGCGCTGAGCACCCTCAACCTCGAGGAGGCGGTAAAGCCTGAGATGAAAGAGGAGTTCAACCGTGTGAAGAAGGAGTGGCTTGCCTGTGACAAATGGAGCGGGCGAACCCCCGGTATCTTCAAGACTGAGTTTGAGGGGAGTCGAGGCATCGCCCTCTGCAGCAAATGCTACATCTTCGACGGGGACGTGAATACGAAGTTCTCGTGCAAAGGGGTGTAGAAAAGGCAGAACACCTTGACCTGGGGGAGATACAAAGCCACCTTAGAGGGGTCTATAGACAGGATGGAGAACCGAGGGATGCGCATGCATAACGGGCAGATGGCCAGCTACCAACAAAGCAAGCTGAGCCTCAGCGCGTATTATGACAAACGGTATGTCTTACCCGAGGGTATCCACACGCAGCCCCTCGCCGAGTGAGCCCTCACCGTTTAGCGAGGATCCGGTCATGAGGCATTTGGGTGTCGGGAGGAACAATCATCAGCTCTTCGCGAACGAAGCTACGAACTGGCCCATCCACCAGGTAGTACAGCGCAGGCCGGTCATCCTGGCAGACAGCTTTACGAACCGTGTGTACTGGTAATGACCACGAAGGATCAGTCGCCCGGCTCCGGTCACCTTCAAGCTCGTGCTCCCCAGGTGAGCTTGCATACAGATACCGAACTAGCGCATCAGACGGAATCACAGGTTCCTTGGGGCCGATAGCGCGGTGAGCTGGAGCGGTTGGAGTATGGGATACAGAAGTGTCCTTAATGGCATCAACCGGCTTCCGACCCATCAAACGAGTCACCTCACCGTTAAGCTCCGCGACCACCTGGGGAAGAGGCTAAACTCATTCAGCTGAACGTTCAGAGGACCCTCGAGCTGCCAATAGTAGCTCTTGGGCGTATTGGACACCGAACAGTCTCTCTACCAGAGTGCGATTGAACTTCTCGACGGTCGCCTGCTGCTGGTGATTCCCAGCTTCTCCACGTCGTATCTGTGTCTTATGCTTCGCTGCTAGCTGGCTCACGGCACCCATTAAGTCATCCCCCGGGTCAATCTGCAGAAGCTGTGGCCATTTGAGTGGCCCGCGTTTGTAAATTCGCTCAAGGGCCAAAACCACCCCTTCGCTGCACTTGTGAGTCAAAGCCTCTGCTTCTTTAAACCGTGAGGCAACATCCACAACCGTCAAGGCATACTTAAATGTCTTACGACCAACCCGGTCACGTGGTAGGTAGAGCAAGTCAGCCTGATGGACGGCATTCGGTCTATCTTCATTAATAGATGGCCGCGGAATATAACGAGTGGCGGGCAGATAGATCTGAAAAATAGCTTGCTTCTTGAGCCAGTCTCGGGCAACATCCTCTGAAACATGAGCTGCAGCAGCGAGCTTTTTAATGGCCCCAAGCCTTTCCGATAGCCCTGAGGGCTGTATTAGATGTCCTCCAGACGTTTCATTTGTTACTTTGTAGCAGTGGCCAATCTCTAAAGCAATTTATAAGCAACAATTCCCGTCGCTGCCAGCCCAAGAACGATGAGAGCGATCTCACGGTCTTTCTGTGGCTCGGATGGCACGTAGAAATCCTCCAGGCGAGGTTCAGGCTCGTGGGGCTCTACACGTTTGCCGGAGATCAGGCTGTATTCGCGCATGGCCTGGTTGACATCCTGGAAAGAGTGAACGGCGTGGTCTTCGCGCTGTAGCTGCTCGTTGAGCCAGTCCAGCCGCGCGGTTCTCTTTCTCGTCCACTCAGCCTGGGCCACCTGTAGCCGCTCGACAGTCTCATCGTGCCGCCTTATTTCTTCATGAGCGTCCGCATGCCCTAGCTTGTAAAAGAGGTAGTTGATCCCGTAAACGCGAGTGCATTGACAACGGCACCCCCTATCATCATTGCGACAGAGGCCATAGTAAGCGAGAGGGCTTATGCAATATATCAGCGGGGATCAAGCCCTCTTTGATAAGCAAATCTCGGAGTGCTAAGGCGATGGACATGTCTAAAACCATCATCCCAAAGTCATACATATCAGCGTCGAGCTTGGGCAAAGTTTCCCCTTTGAAAATCACCTTGGTCAGTTTTGCGGTGCCTACCGTAAGCGCGGCCACCACTGCGCCGTGGTAAACAGCATTTAGGATAGCTCTCCCGTCAACACTTGCCACTATTCCATATAAAATGGATCTCTATTCTTTAATACGTTAGTCTCCGGTCACCTGGAGGGCGGGGCAGGTGCTTTAGTCCGCCGCAATTTTTGCTCACAGTTTGCTGCCGCCATCACCCGCATCGCAGCCAAACCCCGCTTGGTCTATGTGCACATTATAAGCAAGGCTTCGATCAAACTGTATCCCTAGGTAATTAATTGCCTGCATTCTTTCCACCGTCTCTGAACACAGCATTACAGTTGGTGTTGGATTGTTGACAATACGATTATTCAACGAGAACCAAGTCACTGTTGCCTTTGTTGGGTTGACCATTGCCCCAGCTTCATCACACCAAGTACTTATGCGATTGAGTTCGGTTTGTAGTTCCACAGCAACCTGCTCTCTATCCTTACCCTGACGATACACTAAAACATCATCGACATATGACAATGTCCTGCCAGGTCCAGTGATCTGCTCACTGGTGATTCTCACTGTGTAGGCGTTGAACAGTACCGGAGATAATGGTGACCCCTGTGGTAGGCCAGGATATATTGTTGTTGGTTCCGAAGTCCAACTGCCACATCTAAAAACTACTTTCCGTTGGAAGAGGGCTGCAGCGATCCAACTAAGGAGGAATGGACTTACTTTTAGTTCAAGAAGCTGAAACATTAACAAATCCAATGGTACTCTGTTGTATGCGTCCTCACGATCAATCGCTGCAGCAAAGGTTTCAATGCCTGAGTGGAAACCTTCATAGACATCATGGACAAAGACTGCTGCATTGGTCCAGGTTTCTCTTTTTGGACGGTACCCACCCAGGGTAGGTGGGAAAACACCTTGCCTCTCTAGCTGGCTTGATATCTTCCTGGCAATTACCTTCTCCAGCAGCTTGCCTATTGTATTCTGCATGGTTATAATTCGATATCCCTGAATTTTTTGTGTGGTCTTTGTCAGGCTTCGGCAAGGGAATCAGATAGATCTGTAACCATTCCTCCTTGATGCTAGCACTCCCTATACTGTTGTTGTACATGTCTGCTAGTTTCTCTAGCTCATTGTCGGTACACTTATTGATGTCGTCGTATCTTATGCCATCAGGACCTGGAGCGCTGTTTTTTGATCGTCGAAGTACAGCCTTGATTTCTTTCACTGTCACTGTGTCTTCATCCGAAGTGTTCTGGGCCTTGCATCTGTCTGAGGTGACCTCCTTGGCCAGATTTCGGCCTCCCATGTCTGTCTGGTTGCTCTGCTCAAGATAGCGTTCAAAGAGGGCTTTGCCCTTGTCCTCGCCAGTCCTCTGCCAGATGAGGTCAGCACCTTGGAAGTCAGAAATGCTCTTATTCTTGAATACACCACTCATGCTTTTATGTAGTCGCCAGAACAATTTCAGTGACTTGTCTGTGCTTACTCTTTGACACACCTCTGCCCATTTTTCGCTTTTAACCACCTTGACCAGTTTCTTGAAATTGCTTACTTTTGTGTGCATCTCTCTTACTAAGTGCATGCAGGGACTCGGATGACCAGCTCTGTTCTTCTTGGCATTGTGCCATCTCCTTACAGCACTACGCTTATCCACCCAAGCCTTCTCCACCTCGAAATTCCACCACGGTGGCTGCTCCCAGCTTTTTTTCCTGCCCTGAAACTTTCTGCGCTTGTCACGTCTTTTTTTACTCACCACATCTTGCCCTGTACTGTCATACTGGAAAGTCTTTACCTTTAGCTTGTGCTGCCTGGTTCTGCCTTTCTTCACCAATATGATGCAAGGGTGGTGGTCGCTGCCGCGGTGTCCTAGGACACCCCATCTACACACTGTAGTGAGTGAAGGTGAAACTAGCGCCAGATCAATGGCACTGTCCTCATCGCCTGGACGGCTTGCTGTCCTGGTGACACAGCCACTGTTGATACAAACCAGGTCAATGGTTTCAAGTACAGTCTCGAGCTCCTCCCTCTGTGCATTGGAGGAAATGTTTCCCCATGATCTTCCTTTAGCGTTGAAGTCACCACAGAAAATAACATTTCTCTCGTGGCCTAATATGCCACTTAAGCACTGCCACCTCTGGGCGTCCATACTCCCATTGCGAGCATAAACATTAACCAACACGAATGGTATACTGGAATGAACTCTCAACGCCTGTATTTGTGTATCATCAATGTCCCAACTGCACATGTCTAGCTCTGACGCCACCATGCTGTCGCGAACGAGAATCGCCATTCCCAGATGTCGTCTGTTGTAGAAACATTTGAAGCCGGCAATTCGGAGTAGCTGATCGCCCAGTCTCGTCTCCTGGAGTGCTACAATGTCGTTCCTGTAAACTAGGGTTTCTAAAAATAGAGCCCTGTTGTTTTACACTGGCACAGTTCCAATATAGAATACGGATATTCCTGAGTCCTAGACGGTGACACTTGAGTCTAAAACGTCTCAAACCACCACGCTTACCTTGCTTCTTTCTCCATGCGCGGCTTCCATGCTGCCTCGTTAGGTTGACTGCTGACTGCTCGGGCCCGGTATGTTTCATTGTATCGCACCGAAGGGCATGTAATGACAATATGCTCGAAATCACCCCTGTACGGGACTTCCAAGAGGTCTAGAATGAATTATGTTTTATCACCCGATGTTGGGCCCGTGATGATGGCCGAGTGTGGCTTAAGCGGGAACTCCATTAATAAACAGCACTAACGAATCTCCCGGTGTCGATGTTCAGCTGTCCGTCCATAACCAATTAAACGTAGCAGTACAGTGGCCCCGCCGGTTCAACCTCTTTCGTGATCTGGAGAGTGATGCCCTCAGAGCCGTTCCCTACACGCCGGCCGCTGCCGTGAAGATGGTCATCGTCGGATGTCCAGAAGTCCAACCACAAGCAGCATTTTGTCGTCAAGTACGGGCCTAGACTGACATCGAACAATCCTAACTCTTTGGCGACTGCGCTTGTCTCAGGGTGTCTTTTGAGGCCACCGGCGAAGAATTTCCTTGCTTCGTCCCAGAGCTGGTGTGGCGCTAAGCCGTGCGCAAATAGCTAATTGGCTTGTCCTTCCACAATGACTTCAACTTTGGTGATATGTAGGTTATAAAACAACTCAGTTTGGCGTGCAAAATCCTTTTGGTTGGCGGTTGCCATACGGCGGCACGACCCACCACGAAAAGTATAAATTGGGAAATGGGAATTCCCCACTCGGACACGAAAGTGGACGTAAACAAATGAATCCAAGGAGAATGTGGACAACGTCAGTAGACAGCAACGGGAGACGCTGTGATTGTGCTTTCGAACAAGGACGTGTTTCAAAGGATCTGTGTGAGGTGACCTCTGGACGCGATGATATGAGCGTGAGACAGCTATGAGTCAGGAGAGGGATCTGTTGATGATAATATCGCAGTGAAGAAACCGGGCGGAAAAACCTAGAGTGGAATTACAGCTTAAATAGAATCAGTGGATCAGGGCGTCAAGCAGAGCGCAGTAGACTGAACACTCATCGGTGGATCAGTAAAGTAGGCGCCGACCCTGTCTATAGGGGTCAACCTACAGGTCTACGTGAGTTTAATGTTCACATGTCTGCAAACCTGACGAGACACTCACAAGTACCCAAACTCAAACAACACAAGAAGAAGAAGAAGAAATTAAAGAAGAAAACACGCAAACAGAACAGGGTACATCAACTGTAGACATACGTGATAACACAACAGTAAATAATTGCGAATTATACAAAGTCAACGAACCCAAACATGAAGAAATAACTGTTGTTACAAAACAAATCAAACATGATTACATGTTTCTCAATGACATTTTTGTTAAAAATCCCAAAAACAGAATGAAAGTTACACACACTCAGTACAAACATACGTCGTTACAGCGTATGCATTACAGAAGATACAACAGACTGAAGACAACAACATTGTTTCAATCAATACAATGTACAAATATTGGCATGAGTGCAGAAGAGAGATTTTACAGATTTGAAACAAAGAAAGAAAGAAAAAAAAAATTGAATGGAAGAAATAAATAAAGGAAAATAAAATGGGATGAAAGGTTAGGGTCACATACACTACAGACACATTAGAATCTTAGGTCTTATTACTTAGTTATGCAAGGTATCACTTGTCAGAATTGTTCACACTATCTAATAATTCTATAATTCATCTTAGAAATAGTTCGATTCTCTATTCTTTGATAATTATGTCTATAATAGAGAACATTACTAAATTTATAAGCATATTATGTGATTTCAATATTTATTCTTGTTGAATATTATATTCCTGATTTAATTTTTTTTTAGATGTCTTGAATCTTTAATAGGTATGATTCTTCACAACTCTATGTCTGCAAGATTTTAATCAGTCAATCAGAGACATTCTCAGTCGATTATAATTAATAGAGGAACAGATCTATGTTATAAGTTCTTTAATTATATTTTAATGTTCTGTTCTTTTATGAGTGTTATAAAATTTAATAAATATAAATTCAAAACGCACCTTATTGAATAACAATGTTACATTAATTGACAAAATATATAATGTAATGTAAGATGTGATTTAGTAGATATAGGTACACATGGTAGCAATTTTTCCATATTGACAGAGTGTATGAATGAATAACTACGCCATCGGAAGTATCTACTCAATGTGTGATCGCTCGGTTGTTCAAACATTGGTTATTCGGACACGGATTCGAGCATACAAGTATTGTAACTGTGAAGTGAACTTATGGACAGTGAACATTTTAATTTACATGTTGTAATTCTGTGGTTAAATAACAAATGTTAGTTAATTGAGTATTGATTAATTGAAATATTATAGTATGGTTTTGGGTTAATTAATCATTGTTCGGGAAAGTATTTGATTATAAGGTTAAGTCATTAGAATGAATCTCTAGTTGAATTAATTGTATTACGTGTCATTATTACATGAAGATTCATAATAATCAGTCATCGCTCTCAACATATCCACAAAAGTGAGAATATTTCTGAGGATTCTCGTGGAGCACATGTCACCCTACCCACAGATGGAAAAATTGTAAGAAGGAAAATATATGGAGTATACAATAATAACAGCAACGATAATCAACAATGAGGATGATCTACTTGGACACCCCATTATTACCCTCGTCCAAAACTCATGGTAGTACCTAGAGCTAGGACACACTTGTCTATTAAGACAAGGTAGGGACTAATATGTTTATTAGTTGGTCTGATCCCCATGATCAACCACACGACGTCCAACGTAGGGTTTGGACAGGTGGGCGTGCCCGTCGTATAACTTTATTTTTTTTTAGGGTAGATAAACAGGGACAACCAAGTACTAGTCTGTTGTTATTATGGTTATAGTTAGTTATGATTATACAATATATTTATACACATATAGTTAAAAGGAAAAAAATGTTACACATTTTTTTATCTGGGAGGGGGCATTATGCCATACGGCGGCACGACCCACCACGAAAAGTATAAATTGGGAAATGGGAATTCCCCACTCGGACACGAAAGTGGACGTAAACAAATGAATCCAAGGAGAATGTGGACAACGTCAGTAGACAGCAACGGGAGACGCTGTGATTGTGCGGTAGAACAAGGACGTGTTTTTCTAAGGATCTGTGTGAGGTGACCTCTGGACGCGATGATATGAGCGTGAGACAGCTATGAGTCAGGAGAGGGGGATCTGTTGATGATAATACTGCAGTGAAGTAACCGGGCGGAAAAACCTAGAGTGGAATTACAGCTTAAATGGAATCAGTGGATCAGGGCGTCAAGCAGAGCGCAGTAGACTGAACACTCATCGGTGGATCAGTAAAGTAGGCGCCGACCCTGTCTATAGGGGTCAACCTACAGGTCTACGTGAGTTTAATGTTCACATGTCTGCCACGGAATAAACTTCTGGTAGCGCTTTGAGATCTTGACTTGTGCCGTTGATTATCATTGTATTCAAGGTAAGGACGCAAGTTAATTCCTCGTCCTTCGTTGCTGTTTTGCATTATTACGAGTTGAGTGGATACCTCGACGGTTGCCGGTGTAGGCACTTCGAGGCATAGGTATCCTCCCATAATAGGAGAATGCCTTTCGAAGACTTATAGGGCGTGTTCAGATTGACGTTCCATATCGAATCCTCCTTTTTGTGAGGGATCCGTCTATGTCGTAGGACCCGCTCATATAACACCACCATACGGTTTTCATACATGCTCCGAATTAGCCGGGCCAACGTGGGTTCAGTGACTACTTCGTACTCGAGACAGATGTTTTCTAGGGAATACGTGGAATTGCCAGCATCTTTGCCGGTTGCGCGAATCACGCGGGAAGCGTCGTTAAAGGTCAAATCATTCTCCAGCCGATCACTAAGAGCAGATTGGTAGAAGGGCGCATGCGTTTCAAGCAGCTCAAAGTCTAGTGGTATGTAATACCTGTTTTTGGAGGCCTTCGTATGGCGCATTGACGGGAGGGGGGGGGCAGAACGACAGCTTCCGCTGCGCCAACATGCGCCTTGGTCACATTCATGTCATGCCGATGCTTGTATCGATGCCTTGATACACAGCGCTCGCCCGCTCCGATCGGCTCTTCCAAAGATCTAGGTAGACGTTGTAGACGTCACTGTCCACAAGAGATAAAACTTCATTGCCGGAGAGCCTAACGGTCAGCTTTTGAATCAGTGCTCGGCCGAGGTTATGAACCACGAACCAGTTTACATCAAGGGAGCTGAGGGCGAAATCGAATGCCAGCCGCACCGACCCAGGCACGATAACATCGTGTGCACCGAGATTTGGGAAACGAAAACGAGCTGCTGCTTCGGGCCGATCGTAGATTGTTGGTCACGATGATCACGATGATGATCTACAAGTAGTAGACCAGTACCTGGGGGAGAAAGGCCTACCTCCAGTGAGAGAACTCCGGGGCTCATGGAGCTTGACAAAGCGGTGACGACGATTAAAGGTAAGCTCACAAACTACCTCGTTATTATCGAAGAGCAAAACAAAGATATCGCCAGACGGAGACGGAAAATATTGATAGCACCCGATGAGGAGAGTAGGGACCGTCAAGAGCAAAAGATTGCAGCTGAAGAAGCTAAGAAGATGATTTTAGTAGAAGTCTCTAAGTTACACGAAGACTTGCGCACTCAGTTCAGCCGGATCCGTAAAACCTATCATCGGGTGGTCAATGAAGACACCATACTAGGTGAGAAGCTGCGGACTCTGTTCCGAGAGAAGGGCATCACCATAACGAGCATTCTCACAGCGATCTGACTCTTAATTTCCACTATCACCTTAGCCATTACTGGCGGTGGAGGTGGTGGTGGTGCACCCCCTACCCCACAGCCTAGCCCGCCACCTGGCCCTTGGGCTAAGGAATGGATTCGACAGAAGCTGAAATACCTAGCGAGCCTTCAGGCCAGGCTAGCAGGTAAGGCTGCGGCAGCACTCCCGGGAATCATAGACGGTATTATCTCCTGGCTCCTTAACTTCTTGAGTGAGGGTGCGGGATGGCTGGCTGGAAATCTCTGGGCATTAGTGATTGCACTCGGTAACTTGCTGCTGCTGGCTATCAGAGAGCGGCTAACGAAGAAACCATCGGGCCACTAGAACGACTGCGACACCCCCAGCAGTGAGTGCCATCTTTTCGTTTTGGTGCTACAGTCCTGTCGCTTTATCACTTATGCGGCTGATGGTGGGCTGCATCGCCGGCAGCTGAGCAATGCTGGGCAGCTCTACCGGGTCTGGGGCATTAATAGCAGTATTCAGATCACGCTTTAGGCCTGGCTCTGCGATGACGATCATGTTGTTATATCCAGCTATCTGGCCAATGCAGAACAGCATGTCGCTAGGGGCCATATACAACCCCGTTCCAAAGACATAATTAACTTTTGAGCTCGCGTTTTGTAGCACGTCCTGATACCTTTTCATGGCCGCCGCGAGATCGACGGGCTCAGAGATTGAGTCTTCTACTAATGCCAGGAATTGATTCTGGGCATCAAACGCCGTTCCAGTTCCCAGAATACGTGTTCTAGTCTGAGCTTGGGCCCCTAAGATGGCCCACACGTAGGTTCAAATGCAGGCATTTATTCGCTCGACCCCGGTGTGAGTAAAGCCCTGTGACTTGTTAAGAACGAAAGCCCGCCAGGCGGAGTCAGCCTGAGGATCATCTTGCGAGATGTACTCTATGTGTAGTACATCGTTCGATGTCTTTTGTGTGAATGATAGTCGCTTTGGGTCATATACACCACCTTGACCGTCATTTAGGACGTGATAACCACTGTCGTCCAGTAAATGTATACTCTCCCCAACCCGTTATTCCTCCCGCTTCGTCTCCAGTTATCATTCTGGGAAATTCCGAATTCCGAGCATATGCGCTGATAGGCTCTTACATCTTAGGGATTTTCATAGGCGGTCCAACCCTAGTCTTGTGGTAGAGCCACACGCATTTCTTTGAGGATTCGACGAATCTGGTAGTAGACATGGAATATGAAGACGGTTCGCGTTAGTGGGTCAGGGTTGGACAGATGCTACTGCGCGGACACGCCATACACCGCCGTGGCACACCATAAAGCGAAGTTGACTTGGTTTTGCCAGAATTCCATCGGCTTGCTATACCGGGCTGGTATGATCTGGTCTGACTCCACGTATGGCAGCCAGTATTTCTCAAACACATTGGGGAACTGTGTCTGAAAGGCTCCTTGGAGGTTGACCTGTATGTCCACCTTCGTGAGATCCTTTATTTGCCCAAACGGGTATGCCCCGCCCGCTTGGTGCTTGGCTCATTGTTGAACTCGTAAACGGTCATTATTAGCCGTGATAATATGTATATCACACTTAGCAACGTCCAACATGGGGAAACAATCCCCCTCAACCCGGTGCTAGACAATCACGATGGTGACCTAGAGGTGGCTATCGTGGAATTGTTGTTCTACCCCACGTGGGTTAACATTTCCGCGAAGCTGAAAAACAATTGGTTCAAACTTGGTGACGAGATTGTTACTATTCCCGAAGGGTATTATGATATCTGCGCCCTCAACAAGCAATTCTTTGAGCCACGGAAGCTCTCTCTTTCGCTTAACCCCGCAACTGGCCTTGCAAGTCTCGGTGGTATAAACTCGCGGTGGCAATAGCGTGGGGAGGGCTAGGTGGGGTTCTTGGGTTCGGCTTAAACGAAAGTGATATGTTACATGAGAAGTTTATATTCTTCGCGTGGAAGTTTCCTAACCTTATCATATATAAGGAGTTGTACATTCATCTCGAGGGCCTATCATCATATGAGAACCATCATAATTCGCTTCCATCCACACTCCTGTAGGCTGTGCCCGTTAAAAAAGAGGAATGTAATCAAGGGAGACATGATATTTTCTCTGTGCCTCATTTAAAAAGCTGGAAACTGGAACTGTAGGGGATATAAGACTTTCGGTCAGAGATGAAAAGAGTGGAGACGTGCCGCTGGCATATTTAAGCTGTGTGCCCCACATCAGACATGGCTGCTCCGTCGGGTATTTACTATCCTTATTGAACTTGTAAGCGGCCACTAATATTATACGTGCTAATATGTAAATAACGTTTAGCAACATCCAACATGGGGAACCCATCCCCCTCAGCCCGGTCTAGACAATCGCGATGGTGACCTAGAGGTGGCTATCTTGGAATTGTTGTTCTACCTCGCGTGGGTTAATATTTCACAGGAGCTGCAATAATAAGTTTAATCTTGGTGACGAGACTGTTATTATTCCCGACGGGTATTATGACGTATGGACCCTGATCTAGCAATTCTTTGAGCCCCGAGCGCTTTCTCTGACGCTGAGCCCTACAACTGGCTTTGTAAGGCTTGGGGGATTACATAGAGTGGCTGTGATTTTCGGAGAGTTAGCCGAGGCTCTTGGGATCCATGCAGTAATCCGCTTGAATGCCTCCACGCGGAGGCTTCCTAACCTTATCATATATAAAGAGGTGTACATTCATCTAGGGGCCTGTCATCGTCTGAGAACCGCCATTAATCGCTTCCCTCCACACTCCTCAGTGTTGTTCCTGTTAAAAATGTGGAATGTAATCAAGGGAGACACAAGGTTTTCTCTGTGCCTCGTTATAAGAATTTGGAGACTGGAACTCTAAGCAAAATTAGACTTTCGGTCTGTGATGAACAAGGCAAAGCCGTGCCTCTGGCATATCTAAGTTGTAAACTCCACATCAAACATCGCAACGGCTGATTCAGAAGGTCCAGGAAGGCATCGCCCAAGAGCATGCTCTACCATAACCTTTGCTGATTTGGCCGACACTATCGGGTGGCGGGAGCCGGGTCATAATTACAAGATATATGGCCTTCAGCTCACTCCCCAGGAGGTCTATGCTCGTGCCGCCATAGACCATCTCGACGACGATGACTGGTATCTGCAGCTTGAGCTTCGCAGCGGGATATACTCACCTCGAGCCCAATGGGATACTTATCAGGTTAACCAACATGGGCAAGGCTGTTTGTGAGTTATCAGGCTTGCAAGACGATCATACGCACTCAACAAGCCCCCTGTTGTGACCTACCAGTCGTTTCTGAAAATGCAGTGCGCCAAGCCTCTCTTCTATGCAGTAGCGGTGACTGAGGCTAAAGCACAGGGGACTAGATACTGTCTAAAGGCCACTACAGAGTTTTAAAACGACCTTGATATGCTAGGTAAGCCTCCTAAGGAGTCAACCATCTATCTCGAGCTAGCTATTGCGGCTGCGGCGCAGACTGAGGTTGTCCAAGTCCTTCCTGGGGTCTCTATTAAATGGAGTGCGTCAACACTCGCCAGGCATATTGCTCTCGTAATCGCTTCCGCGGACGAAGGGACGTGGTCAGTCCGGGCAACAGAGACGGACATTATAGTAGAGCTCGGTAAGGTGCGGTGGATGAAATCATCTTTAACACCGTTACTGCTTTTGTCCGGCTTTTGTTCACTACAGGGCCGGTTAGCGCCGTTCGCGTTGAACATTTAATCTCTCAGTTGAAGAAGTAGGAATAAGTTTGATGCGAAAAGAATAATGTCGCTCTATCCCTCATTTGATACTAGTGACGGAGGTACCTATCGCATTCAAGAGATTACCCGTCTTCGGAAGTCTCTGGAAGATGAAAGGGACAAACGGGCTGCACTGTATAAAAAATATCGGCGTGCCGTTAATGCATTAGACGCTGTGGACAGCGTGATGCTGGCGGCTAGCCTTGGTATGGGTGTGGGGGTGTTGGGCTTCTCACCACCATTATCGCCGCCCCTGTAGTTGTTGGGCTCGAGATAGCTGCCCTAGCTTGTGGAATCATGTCCGCTGGGAGCAAGCTAGCGTCCCGCAAACTAACGTCGAAAGCTAAGAAACACGATGAAATTTGCACTGTGGCGGAGGCTAAGCTTTCCAGCATAGCCGACCTTGTTTCAGAGGCGCTTGTTGATGGGAGAATTAAGGACGTGTAGTATAAATTAATTACAGCTGAAGAAAAGAAATTTCACCAGTTGAAAAATGCTATTCGGAACAAGGCGCCGGCAGATCTGGATGAAGAGACAAAACAATCTCTCATTCTGAACGGAAGAGACCAGGCGCGGGCAGAATTTGTAAATGCTGTAGGGTCGGAATAACATGTATACGCGATCAGGATAATTTTGACCCAACCCCTATTCCGCCGAACGATCCGCCACTGGATTTCAGTAATGCGCGATCCGCGGAAGTAATGAATTTGATATACTACTCAGAGCAGTAAAATGTAAACAATGTAAAATTCTGAGGTATGTATGAAAATTTTTCCATTGCTTTAATCTTTTCATTCTTCTCGTCCTGTTGTTACGTGTGAATGTAGTTACAGGAGATCTCTTGGACTATATGTTATGTTTTGTTTGCTGGTGAAGGCTAATCGCCACAACGTCCTGTATGTGTCGTAATTCTGTTATGTAAAGCTGCACTACTTTGTGTGGAAGTAATGAACATGATATACTACTCACAGCAGTGGATTTCACTAATGCGCGCTACACGGATGTAATAAACTTGACATCTCAAGTGTTTTTCTCTGAATAAACAGTGCATTGGTTTCCCTCTGTCAACACGCGAATGTTAATTATGTGCATGAAATATGCTTTTCTTTCAGCGGCGTTGTAAAGCTAACAACACGAAGCTAACTGGCGAAGCGGGCGGTCTGATGTTTTCGACTTTGGAATGCGGAAGTATAAAGCTTGAGACGGTTCTCACACTGGGCACTGGGTGGTCACGGTGCACAAGTTTGATTTGTCTCATCCTTGTCGGGGCCGGTAGAGGCTACCCATGGTTTGGGTTCTAACGCTGAAAACTGCGCTATAGTTATCCACACACACCTATTCATCTTTGGTATGGTGGGCGGCCCTCTGGTTCATATTGAGGACCTAGCATCATCCCTTTATAGAGTAGCAACTTGATGCCGGTCGTCTTTTCAAACTTCCGAAACATCCTATGGAGCGCGTCCAGTGTGCAACGCTCACACATCTCATATGGTTTCCTAACACACCTCTCACAGAATATGCACTCTTCTATCACCTCGCCCCGTTTTGCCTGCACAATGTGCCGAGAACAATAAAGGCCGATGCATGGGCTGCCGCAATGCAGTTTTGTGCCGAGCTTCGGCCACTCACATCCATAGGTCTCCATCTGTATGTACCCAATAAGTTATCCTCTAATTCAACGAGCTGTCCGGCGACCCCTAATACTTCTGGGAAGGGGTCCTGGCTGTTGCAATTTGTGTTGGTAGTGCTCGACGAGAGAGCGTACCCGCTCGCCGAGTGCTCCCGTTCGCATTCGCATGTTTGTAGCGGTGCGAATCTTGATATGGCTGGTTGGTACCGTTCTAATTGTGTATCGCGGTATAGTCGCCCCTATAACAAAATATGGTTGCTCGCACTCGCGGTTGACCCGACAAAATTTGCGCTATAGTTAATTCCAAAATAATATATCTGAATGATACTACCGTGGAGGTCTGGTGCTGGCTAGCAGTAATATATCCTGTTCGAGTCCTGGTTCGGGCCCTTAGGGGTGACAATCGGCCCAACGCGCGAATGTGAGGTGTTGGTAACAAACTAGCTAGCAGGTGCGAGGCTGGTGCTGCTATGTGGTAGCTATGTAGAAACTATGTGGTCGCTATGTAGTCGCTATGGTTCGACCCCTTAGGGGAGTGAGAATTGTCCCAACGCGCGAGTGTGGGGGTGTGGGGAAGGGATGCCGGTATCAAACTAATCGCCATTTACAACTAGCCGTATATGGCAGACTCTCCTTTTTTAAGAATCGTCCATTAACTTTCGCAATGAAACCCCAATTAGGCTGGCAATTAGACCGGGGGACCCTGATACGGCCATCGACCTCGCACTTGTATCTCAAGAAGCGGCATCAGACATAAAATGGAGTGTCATTGGAGACTATTTAAGCGACCACCTCTCCTATTCTATATCGATACCTAAATCCAGCACAGTCAGCTCTATAAGAGCCCACAGAGTATTCAGTTATGATTGCGATCATTCTTCGCTCTTTGCGATGCCTTAGATCATAGAGATGGCCTAAACCAACGAGAAGTATCTTCACCTAACTACCATGGTGGACACCAATGGTGGAGAAATCATGGAGTGAAAAGAGGGCGGCCATAAGGAATTGTCAGAGGGTGTGGAGAGCAACAAATTGAGTTGATACAGAATTGGAGGAGGCTGAAAGATGTAAACAAGTAAAGATGCAGGATTTTAAATTCCAGTCAGCAAAAGGCAAAATGAATGAAGTGGGAACAGTTTATGAATGCAGTCGGTGGGGATGTGACATTGGTTAAATTCTGGAGGCTGCACTGGCAGATTAAGAGACAGGTGATGCCCTGTACACATTGTACAGTTTATGATTATAACAACCGACATATGCCAACTCACCAGGAAAAAGGTGAGGCTTGTCTTGCACGATTTTCAAAACAAACGGATCAGAAGGATAAAGTTATTAGAGATATGGTCAGAGAAGCCTTGTCACCAGTCACTAGGAAGGCGAACTGTGAGGTTAAGGTGGAAGATGTTGGAAGGGCTAAAGAAACACCGCCAGGCCCGGATTGGGTGAAGTACACCCATATGAGTAACATGAATGATGGGGACGTTGAGGAGATGGCTCTTTGTTTCAACCTAAGCATGGATATAGCGGCAATACCCCAGGAATGGCTGCACAGCTACTTGGTCCCACAACTACATCCAGGTAAGGATCACACCGGCGTAATGAATACGGAATTATAACCCTGCAAAACACCGTTGGCAAAGTCCTCGGAAAGATAACAGCCCTCAGGCTCCAGCGACATTTAGAAAGTCGTAATCTGCTTCCCAAAGGGCTCGGGAGTTACCGGCCTGGGAAGGACACCTGGGCCAATTTGAGGTTTATGAGAACTTCCAGGATAAACAAGAGACAACGGCAGTAGCTCTTGACCTGGAGGATGCGTATACTCCGTAGGACATGGAGGTCTGCCCTTGCCTTGTCAGATGGGTTGCGACTGTCCTTTATGAGCGTAAGGTTGCACTGCGCATGGGTTCCTGCACTTTTGATCCCTGTACTATTACACCTGGGTTGCCACAGCGATCTGCCATTTCCCAAGTGCTTTTTAATGTCTACACCAGCAAAGTCGCTGCTATCGAGACTCCAGGTGTTGATAGAATCTTGACATTTGCAGATGATATACTGGTGTACAGACAGGGCAGGGACACGGAAAGTGTAGCTAAAGACTTATTGAGGACAGTAAACAGGGTTGCGCAGTGGTGCAGGGACGCAGGGGCCGTTATAAACCCAGACAAGGCATCGGTTGTGTGATGCTCTCTGGATAACTAGATTGTGAAGGCAGATTCCCCATGTATTATATTATAAGTATGTCCTCTTAGAAGAGAGAGTAAATTGAAATACTTGGGTATCGGCTTTGACCGGTGTATGTCTTTTAAAGATCAAGTGGAGGCTTTGGTGGCGACGGCTGGTAGGGGACTAAATACATTGAGGGCGATGGCATCAATCGGGGTAAAGTAGAGGATGCTTTACATGCTCTTTCAGCAGGTAATAATTTATGTCATTGGGATCTGGTTTGGGGCTGCTGACAGTATCGAAGAGCCAGCTTGAAAGGTTGAAGCACAAACTGCCACAGGGTCCATAGATTAATCATAAGCAATATACATATAACGTTAAAGAAGGTCACATATACACCAAGAAATACAAAATGTGCACTGAGGATATAAAAGATACATACAACGTAGAGGTAAAGGGCAGATTTGATTCATTTTCCGATCTAGCAATAGTATTTCAAGGTATAAGCAACCAATGGGAAATATTATCGACATCAGTCAGTCAAGCTGCCAAACAACTATCCCAAAAAAATAAAGATGATAGGAGGTAAGAAATGGATGACGGAAGACACCTTGAAACTCATGGGAATGAGAAGAAATAACAAAAATAACCATGAAAAATATGAAGAGATTTATATTATAAGTATGAGATAAATATCAAGAGAATAATTGGAGAATTAGGAAATTGCGCAGAGGCAAAAGAAGCATGGCTTGAGGAGAAACGCGGGTAAATTGAAAAACCAACACATCACCCGGAATACCAAATTAATGCACAAAAGTATTAATGATATCACTAACAAAAGAACACACATATCAACGGGTTGCCTAACATCCAAAGATGGTAAAATCATAATCAAGAAGATCAGTGTTTACATGTGTGGTCAGATTATGTGAAAGACCTTTATGATGATACAAGAGAGGAATAGTATGATATTTGGAATAATAATAAAGTACCATCAATTTTGAATATAGAAGTTCAGAATGCCCATGTGAAAACTGGCAAGACCCCGGGTCCAGACAAACATCACAACAGAAATGATCAATGCGTTAGAAGATTATGGAATAGACCAGAACACGAGACTGCGGAACACAATATATTATACTGGATATATATCTAGCAAGCCGGCAGGGGATTGTTCACTGCTCGAAGAAATAATAAGACCCTAATGGTAACGGAACCGCAATGTTAAAAGATAACGAGACAGATCAGCGATTTTTAAAAAAAAAGTAGGCACACTGAACATCTGCGGTTTTAACAATAAGGAAGAAGAACTCGTAGAAACAATAGAAAAGAGGAAAATTGAACTGATGGGAATAGCGGGCACCAGAGTAAAAGGGAGAGGTGCAAGGAGACCCACCACAGTTATATGTGTGTCTACACTGGAGTGGATCAACATGAAAAGGCAAGGCATGGTTTAAGAATAGTCATTGAACCACGGCTAGCAAGAAGAATTTCAGAAATAAAATATATATATCAGAAAGAATAATAACAGTGAGCATAAAAGAACAAACAATTACAACATGCATATATTTACGCTCCATACAAGACAAACAACAATGAGAAATAGTGGGGAGTTCTTCGAAGACACCCGTGCAATCTATATATATAAAAGGCAATCTCCGTCTGTCTGTATGTATGTCTGTCTGTATGTATGTCCTTTATGTGTTCGCGAACGGTCCATCCGATTGAGATGAAATTTTCTACACGTCTTCCTCTCATTCCCGCGCTGGCAACTGTCATAGTTTGTTAGTGTAAAAACGGTTATTTACTTAATATCATTTAATATTTCAATTTACATTATAATGTATATATAGCGAGGGGACATAACTTCTAATAGCATTGCTATATATGTAAAATTGTTGCATATTTCTCAAATAGGTGGACCTTTTCGCTGCAGTTATCTACAGGCATATTCATTATAATCCTCCTCCCTCTCCTCCCCCTCCTCCTCCCCCTCCTCCTACTCTCTTCCTCCTCCCCTCCCCTTCCTCCCTCTCCCTCCTCCTCCATCCTCCTCCCCACTCCTCCTCCTCCTTCCTCCTCTTCTTCCGCCCTCCTCCTCCCTCCCTCCTCCTCCCCCTCATCCCTCCTCCCTCCTCCTCCCTCCTCCTCCTCCCTTATCCCCCTCCTCCTCCCTCTCCTCCTCCCTCCTCCCCTCCCTCTACCTCCTCCCTCTTCCCTCCTCCTCCCTCCTCCTCCCTCTTCCTCCCTCCTCCTCCCTTTTCCTCCTCCTCCCTCTTCCTCCTCCCCTCCCTTCTCCTCCTCTCTCCTCTTCCTCCCTCTCCCTCCTCCTCGCTCTCCCTCCTCCTCATCTCCTCCTCTTTTTCTCCTCCTCCTCTTCCCTCCTCCTTCTCCTTCTCCTTCCTCCTCCCTCTTCTTCCTCCTCCCTTCTCCTCCCCCCTCCTCCTCCCTCCTCCTCCTCGCTCCTCCTCCCTCTTCCTCCTCCTCCCTCTTCCTCCTCCTCCTCCTCTCTCCTCCTCCTCCATCCTCCTCCTCCTCCCTCCTGCTCCCTCCCTCCTGCTCCCTCCCTCCTCCTCCCTCCCCCTCCTCCTAATCCCTACTCATCCCTCCTCCTCCTGTCTCCTCCTCCTCCCTCTTCCTCCCTCCTCCTCCCTCCTTCACTTCCCTCTTCCTCCTCCCTCCTCCTACTCCTCCTTTTTCTTCTTCTGTGGTTCTGCTGCTTCCGCCGCTCCATTTATCAAAATTAATTGTTGGGGGACGATGTAAAGATCTTTCAAGTGCTCTTTCAAATGCTTTTTGTAAGTTGGTCTTCGTTTATCTAAGGTTGCTCTAACTGCAACTAATAAATGATTAGACAGACAGGCAGACAGACAGACAGACAGACAGACAGACAGACAGAGAGGGAGGGAGGGAGGGACAGACAGACAGACAGACAGACAGACAGACAGACAGACAGACAGACAGTCGGGAACGGGAACTTATATGACTACTTATATGAATTAAATGCGATACTCACCACCAGGGGCTGGGCGAAGCCGGGCCGATCAGACAGACAGACAGACAGACAGACAGACAGTCGGGAACGGGAACGGGAGCTTATATGACTACTTATATGAATAAAATGAGATGTTCCCCACCAGGGGCTGGGCGAAGCCGGGCCGGGTCAGCTAGTAATTAATAAAATAGAGAAGCAAAGCAACATCAGAGTTGTGTGAGACTTCAACGCAAGACTAGGACATAATAGAACGGATATTTAGAAATATTTTGGAGCATTTGGAGACCAACACAATGAAAGAAATTATAGTGTAAGAAGATTGACAGAGCTATGCACTCAACATGACCGATTTAAAGCAAACACATTTTTAAACACAAAGACTCACAAATATACACCTTGTACAAATGGGACGATCTAGAAACCAAAAGTCAAATTGATTTCATATTAAGAAGAAACAACAGAAAGAGAAATATATCAGATGGAAATACAGTGTCCAATGCAAGTATAAACACAGCCTACAAAGCAGTTATTATCACAATAAGAACCAATAGAGGAAGAAAGCAAAGACCAGGAAACAACATACTTAAAATATCTCAAAGACGAGACAGTGAGGGAAAATTATAAGAAAGAATTAAATGAAAACTTTGTAAAACTACCTATAGAAAGAAAAACGGTGGAAGTAGAATGGGAGATATTCAAATCAATATTTTAAGCACTGCAAAAATATCAAGTCAAACCACGAAACTATAGTGTTTACTTTTGTCTGCCGCAATATAAAATTCCATATTTCAGTAACCAACTGAGGGAAAATGATGAGATTTAGCATATAACCTTATCATTATGTCCACCCAACAGAAAAGTTTTTGTTCTGGATGTACAGTAGATCTCAATTATTGTTTATATGCGGTACACAATTTACAAATCAGAGATTAAGTCCAAAATTTTAAATGTATTACACCTTCACCCAGACATATCCGCGCTTTTTTCAAAATTTTCTCGTGGTTCACGTTATGACACTAACTGCGCGCAGTTAAATGGGATTGTTCAGAGGTGTCGTCAATCTTGGTTCTTTCATGAAACATGATTATATAAATAAATATATAAATAAATCTTACCATTAATATAATCTTAATAGCTACAATTTAAATGTGTGAATATATTTCAAAGGGATTGAATGTGAAATTCTGTACACTTCAAAGCATCGATATGAAGTTGCACACATATTTTTGTCAAGAAACTGATCGCAGGAACCTGTTTCATACTGTTACAAATCCCGAAAAGAGAACAGTGCATGCATTGGATTTGAGTAAACGGTCATTTCGTCGATGGGTGCAAGAATCTGGAATGAAACCAACACGCGATAAGCAGTAGGTAGAAAGGCAATTGTAGACAGCTTTGACAAGGATGTCATAAGGCAGGCTATTATAAAAATGCTGGATGCCAAAGAAAAAGTGACTGTAAGAAAACTTAGAGTTTGGTTGAGAAAGAACAATAATATAGAGCTATCTAAAACAACTTTGTGGAAAATTATAAGAACATTAGGTTTCACTTTTAGAAAGTACAAATGAGGTAGAAATATCCTTTGCGAGCAACCGCATCTAGGAGCCATGAGAAGCAGATCAATCAATCAATCACGTGTCATGCCGGAAAGCGTGGGCGGTCATGACTCGCCATTTCACTCGATCACCAGAGTCTTGGATCAGTTCAGTGTTCCTGTCTCGTCCATGTCATGTGGCCAAGAAATCCAGGTAGTTTCCTCTCGGTCTTCCTCTTGGTCTGTTACCTTCAATTTTGCCAGTTGTCACTAAGTTCTCCAATCCATGTCCAAAAAATATTGACTGTCTACTTCTAATTTCTCTAATCAATTTACGAGTTTCATTTGTCTCCTGTAGTACTTGGTCATTGGGTTTTTGTATCTGTCCATGGTATTCGTTGAATTTTCCTCAGAAACCACATTTCTGCAGCCAGCAGATGTTTTTCAGCTTGACTGCACATTGTTCAAGATTCACATCCATACAAAAGAACAGGCTCTATGAGCCATGAGAAGCAGAAACCTACGTGAAATAAGGGAAAAGCGCAAAGAAAATTATGAAATAGTGTATTTGGATGAGACGTGGATCAATGCGCACCACACACGTGAAAAGGAATGGCAATCAGAGGATGGAAAGATAAAGCGATATGTGCCCAGTAGTAAAGGACAATGTTTGGTCATAGCCTATGCTCGTAGTACTCATAATGGCTTACTACAGCATGCTGGACTCGTATTCATATCAAAGCATACAGACAATAGGGATTATCATAATGATATGAATGGTAATGTATTTAGAGATTGGCTCGAGAATACAGTACTTCCATCCCTTCATAGACCGTCTTGTCTAATCATGGACATTGCACCATATCACATTGTTGTTGCCCAAGAAGACAAAATACCTATGGCATCGAGCACAAAGGAATATATATATATATATATATATATATATATATATATATATATATATATATATATATATATATATATATATATATATATATATATATATATATATATATATATATATCCTTTACAGGACATCGCTGTCAACATCAGCATCTTTCAGCTGACGAGACCCCACTTTCACTCCCTGTCATGAACTCACATACTTATAACTCTGGCTCGCATTTCAGGACAGAGGTGAAACAATTGCATGCATACAGAAATAGCACCCGCACGCTCAGCCGTTGCAATTGTAAAATAATTTATTCAATAATAAGATCTAAGTGCGCAATCTCGCACGGGTTGCGTTTCGGCAATACGCAGCACTCATACAAATATCGTAATAACATTATAATCATCCATAGTATATTACAAAGCTCACACTGTCTGCCAATACACGTTTTGGCGAGTCCTAAGACAAATACAATTACAACTGTGACAGCTCTTGGACTAGCCAAGTAAAATTGTAAACATACATACAACACGACAACGACAATATAATTGTGATATATATATATATATATATATATATATATATATATATATATATATATATATATATATATATATATATATATATATATGATAGTATATGTGTGTGGTGTGTGTGTGTGTGTGTGTGTCCTGAGTCCACTCTAAAGTCTGTTCTTAAGCTAATTAGTTATATATTCTCTCTCATTACATGACATTGACATCACTGTACGACAATATTAATGTTTTTCTGTCCAACAACAGGTTGAGGTTAATAGATGTTATTATACCTGTAAACAAGTTGCAGAAACCACGAAGACAACTAGAACAGAGGTCATCAGTAGTGCTGGAGCAACACCCCTGAAATCAGCTAAGTTAAATTTATTTCTTGAATGAAGTCAATAAATAGACACTCATTTTTCACGTATGTAAATTTGATGTACCATTTTTTAATACTACTAAAAAGTATATAACCTACGGACACATTTCATAATTGTTTCCCAAGGGACATAATCTTTTGTGTACATAAATATTCTTCAAAATTCGAAAATGTCTACATTGGAAAAGTGTATTGAGTTAGGCAAACAGCTAGGATACACAGGAGATAAGCTAGCAGATTGGAGTGAAAAGAAACATGCAGAAAACTTGCTAAGGGAAGACAAGGAGCAAGAGCGACAGGAAAGAGCTTTAGAACTTGAAAAGAAGAAATCAGAATTAGAAGCAGCTAACAAGAAATTAGAATTAGAAGCAGCTAACAGGAAATTAGAAATTGAAGAAGCTAAGATAAAGTTATAATTAGAAGCAGCAGCAGCTAACAAAAAGTTAGAAATTGAAGCAGCCATAAAACAGAAAGAAACAGAAATAGAAGCTAAGAAAATTGAGTCAGAAACACAAATGAAAGTAAAACAATTAGAAATACACTCTAACGTAGAGATCTCAATGAATAAATTAAAAAGCAAGGAAGAAGAACAAAAATTGAATAAGTTCAAAGGAATAATAAAACCCTTTTGTTCTGGAGATTCAATAAGCGCATGGACAGAAAATGTTGAATGTTTAATGCAGCACCATGACATTGCAAAAGAGAATTGGGCCTTCATATACATGCGAAACTTGGCTCTGGAGCCATTGAAAGTAATAGAAACAATACCTCAAGAGTTAAGAATAAATTATGACTACATCAAACAGAGGATAATGCAACATTTTTCATTAGACGCTGATGGATATCAAATGCAGTTCTCTAAATTATGCCCAACAGCTAATCAAACATTCATACACTACGTTTCAATACAAGATGTTTTCACTAAGTGGATTAACTCAGCAAATGTAGAGAAAAGTTTAGGTAAATTAAAAGATTTAATGATTATAAACAAGATAATAACATCATTACCAACAGCTTTCTCCAAATTTTTGCATCAAAGTGATTGTTCAGACCATTCATGACATTGAACAAAAATGTTCTGCATTTTTCACAGCAAACAGAGACATCTTTATTCTGAATGATAATCAAAATCATGTAGCAGCTGCTATAAATGTAAAGAAACCAAAACCATTTCAGAATAGGAATAAAGCTGAAGTAAAGTACTCAACATGATGAATACTCTATGTGTGATAGAAACCCAAATTATAAAGATCACCTAACAATGATGGTGAACAAGCAAATAACAAAGCATACAGAGTACAAAAGGGCTGTTTAATGTGGTTTTTTGCCGGGCTTATGGCCATTATTCTTTGAATTGTGAAGGTCGTCGCATGCTAAAAGAAGCAAATGCTATTTTGATTGATACCTCATCAAGTGAAGATGAGAATGATACAGATAGTGAAAGTCAGCATGGGAATGCATTAGAAGTTATTGATATATTTAACTATGACGTATGTAACACCTGTAAGAAATTTCATTCAGACAATATTTTAGAGAGTGGTCACACAATCCCAATCACAAATGAAAGTGCCAACGCCGCCTTAACATCAAAAGACAAACTGGACTTCTATAAAGGCTTTATAAACAAACAGCCATGCAAAATCATTCGTGATAGCGGAGCAACCTTGATTGGAGTCAGGAAAACATTTATACAAGACGCTGACTACATAGGAGACTTTGTAACATGTCGCACATTCGCGGGCAATATTGAGAAATATCCTCTAGCACTGACAAAAATTCACACACCATTCATATCAGGTCGTGTAATCTGTGCGGTATTACACAATCCGTGCGCAGACCTCATTATTGGAAATCTTCCCGATGTTAAAAACTGTTCAAAGGAAGAAATAAAAATCTGGGAACAACAACAACTTGATGCTAATGCAGTTACAAGATAAAACACTGCAAAACAGCAAAACGATCACCTCAGTGAATCATTACAAATTATTTCCCCTAATAAAGTAGTGAATGAAAAACCCACCAACGACTTCATTCAAGATCAGCGCTCAGATCCTACACTATCGAACTATTTTAAATTAGTAGGACTGAAACCCACACAAGCCAAAAAAATGCTGCATGGTATTTTAAATTAAGTAAGAACATCCTTACAAGAATGTACACCAGGAATTATGTTACCTTACAACAAATAGTTCTGCCCAAGAAACACCATGAAACAGGAGACTTTGTAGGAGACTTTGTAACATGTCGCACATTCGCGGGCAATATTGAGAAATATCCTCTAGCACTGACAGAAATTCACACACCATTCATATCAGGTCGTGTAATCTGTGCGGTATTACACAATCCGTGCGCAGACCTCATTATTGCCCAGGAAAAAGGTTTTATATACAGGCATTATGCAAACAAGAGTGCCAAAACTTTAGTACTAAACAAGACGTATTGTTATTGCTACCTGACAAATGAGAGCTACTCTCAACGTCTTGGCAAGGGCCATTTAAAACTGTTAGAAGAATTTCTGATATTGTTTACGAGATTTGTATGAATGGGAAGTACACAATTTTTCATATTAACATGCTCAAACCGTACTACTCCAGAACAGAAGACGACCAAACCGACGAGACAGGAGCAACAACAGTCATTAGCCAGACAGACACAGACGAAGGTGGAACTGCCGGTCCCGACGGTTAACAACCCTGACACACTAAAAGACATACACATATCCCCTACTTTGACTGAGACCCAACAACAGGACGTAGCAAATTTGCTACAGAAATATAGTACAATTTTCTCCAGTACACCAGGTAAAACAGACAGACTGTCACAGAATGCCTGAAGGATTTGACCGGGAGATGCTACAATTACCAGAATGCTGCAATTGCCAGAAGGCTACAATTACCAAAATACCTCAATTACCAGACATACACCATCTTTCAGCCTGCCGTGACGTTTTCCAGTCAGAGGGAAATAATCCCCGTAATCTTTTACCCCGAGGGGAGATTAGGATTATGCCCTTGTTCTGGAATGTTCGAGATGTTGGAACCGGACCTATTGTTCGAGTTGCGCAAGCGCTGTGACTAGGCTGGATGCCGAGGGGACTGGTGGTTGTTCTAGCCGGCTGGCGAACTTCTCTCTGGCTGCAGTGAATTGAAGAAAATGGTTCCAGTGTCAACAGACAAGTTGAAGACTGTAGACAAAACGTTCCTAGTTTAGACGAGGTTTCATACTTCGAACTGCATGTCAGAATGAAAGGTAAGAATGCTACACTTCTTAGATCATTTGGTGTCAAAAACGCGATCATCCGCGGTTGTACATTGCATGATGCAATAGTTATCCGGAGGTCAAGGTCGAGCCTGTAATTCACACCAACAACAGGCCTGTTATCGTGCCCCAGTTTGGCCTGTTGCCAACAGACTGAATTGCTGACAGTACCAATAATGCACGCTTCGTGTCGCCTGCCAGAAAATGGCTGGTGGGGGAGGGAATAGGAGTGGCCTAAATGTTGGTGATTTTATGACACTACTGGGCCGCCTTTGAACACAGGCGTAGTCGACAAACCGGAAGTCGGTGACGGCGTAACTAAAAGCTATCGTGTAAGATGTCCTCCAACTCGGCGGGTCAAGACGAATCTCATGGGAATGTCCACAGTCGGATCGACGTACATTTGAGCGATCCCGAGTGTTTCGAAGTTCGTATCTTTTGGCAGGGCGATTGGTGGTTTTTCTTTGCCTTCCTCATACACTTTATGTTCAAGGTCTCATTAAGGAACTACCAACCTAATCTACAATGGGTTCCTATGATGAGAACAACGGGGAGAGGAAAGAAGGAGAAATTATGCTACAGACATGTTTGATGATTGCAGGGGATGAATTGGGGAAAGCAGGACCACCTAGGAAGAGCTGGAAGGGGGTTTTGCCAACGGCCCTCCTTCAGGGCCATCTCGCCTATGGGTACTGTAGACCCTCTAACCCTGTATGTCATTAGAAGACTTCCACTGGGGAACTGGGGGGGGCAGACACTCATGACCACTTACCGTGGGTTCACACTATCACCAGTCCAGGAAAACAGATGGTCTATTCCGCTACTTGTCGGACCCCAGACATTATTCTTCCTCTGACCCTGAGGCATGGCCTGTAATTGAACCACCGCCCATCTTAAGGGGGTGATTCCCTATCTGAGTACATGGAGGCAGTGTATCTCCATATGATGGGTATTGGTCACGTGATTCTCACCGAGGGTTGTCTGTGCCTTTTCCAGATTCTACCTTCCCGAGAGGAGTGATGGACAGTCAGTAAAACCATCATTCTGTGCCAGCATCAGCAGTCTGGACAGACCAGCTGACGTGAGGGGATCCTACTACCCATCACCCGGTCAGTCATCTATGCCCTCAGAGTAACTTCAGGATGAGTTGTCTATCAGTTTATAACAATGACGTCGGGGAAAGTATTGTGTGTATGTAATCGTCAAGATGTTCCACTCATCATCTACCCGACTGCTATTCCACTTCGTGGGAATTCAAACAACCCTGGGTCCACTTAATTATGTTCTGTCGTGACTCAAGCCATGGACACTGTTCTGTTGAACATATAACTAAGGACATTTGACTACTATGAACATTAACGAACATTATAGATTAACACATACCTATGATGGAGGCATTTGCCTAATAGGATGTGGACAAGAACAATGAGTATCTTATAATCAATTGCTCAGGTGTTCCACGGTCATTAACCCGATTGGCTGTCAACTAGAAGGAGGTGCTGTCTGGTCGAAGACTGAGGACCTGTTACGAGAGACACAAGCTAAGTTCTATACCTATGTGGTGTGATACGTTGACAGTTGTACAGTTATGACCATTTTCATGTGGCTGCCTCAACTAACTGTCTTCTAGCAATTAGCACACCAGACAGATCTGCACGACTTCTACATTATCTTCACTTTCCTTTGTACAATACACTTTTGCTGTTGAGTTTGTAGATACCGGAGTTTCATCATTTGTTCAGGACGTTGTTTGAAAGGGTAACATCCAAGGTATGTTGTGAGAGAGATAGGTATCTGAAAACTGGTGGGGTCGCAGACTGAAATTGTCCCAGTCCCAGATCTGAAGTCATCCCTATATATATATATATATATATATATATATATATATATATATATATATATATATATATATATATATATATATATATATATATATATATATATATATATATATATATGCGCGAGCCTGTTCCCTTCACCCCAGGGAAGCTATGTGACACAGACTGCAACACTGCATTATCCTAACAGATGCCACACCTTTCAAATGTAGACTATATTCTATCTTTCTTCACTATTGGGGCCATCTAGACAGAGAAATACTTGACTTAGAACAGCAGAAAATAATACAAAAGTCACAATCTGAGTACTTTTCACCAATAGTCCTGGTGAAACAAGAAAGACCAAACCATAAGACTCTGCATTGATTATCGTAAATTAAATACAATAACCAAGACAGATTGTGAACCAATTCCCAACTGTGACGATTTAATTCTAAATATGGCAAATTCTACTATTTTTTCACAATTAGATTTAACAAAAGGTTACTGGCAAATACCCATGCACCCAGAATGTATGCCAGCATTCTCAACACCATAGGATTACATGAATGGCGGTACCTGCCATTCGGACTCAAAATCGCATCTGCCACTTTTGTAAGACTGACAAGATTGTTACTACATGGAATCACTGATGTTCAATCTTACATCGACGACATTTGTATTCATTCTAGCGACATGACGACCCACTTACAGACACTCCAAATGGTATTTGACAGAATCAAACACTTAGGGTTAACGATAAATCCAACAAAAGTGGAAATTGTCTTTAAAGAAATTGATTATCTAGGCAACAGAATATCAGAAGGCAAATTGCTAACTGACAACAAAATTGTTTCAAAAATTGTGAAATTAAATGTACCAACTACAAAGAAACAGGTCACAGAAGTCTACTTGGCCTAGTAAATTATTATAGCAAGTTCATTCCGAACTTTGCTGAATTTACCACAATTGTTTTCCAATGTATAGACAAAATGTCAACCAAACTGCATTTGTAAGAGTGCCTATTTAGATGACGCAATCAAGAAATTGAAATTGATATTTCCAATCCACCCATTCTTCGTCTCCCAGATATTAACTCTCAGTTTATATTAAAACCAGATGCCAGCACTACTGCAATTTCAGGAGTTTTGATGCAAAAGCATGACGGGATAGAACATCCAATTATCTACGTCAGCCGCAAGCTCAAACCCGCAGTAAAAATATACAGCATTGCGGAACTCGAAGGGCTAAGTGTGGTCAATTGTGTCCTTAGACTTGAAAAATATCTCAGAGGCATCCACTTTCTCATCCAAACAGACAACTCACCGTTACTGGTAATCAAACAAGGCACACCGAAAAACAACATAATCGCGTGGTGGGCCTTAATACTACAAGATTTCAGCTATGATATTCAACATATAAGGGGTTCTAAAAATATTTTAGCAGACCTTTTGACAAGAATGCCTGAGTCACCAGATGAATAAAACACCAATTATTATGCCCGAATATACAGACTGTGATATATTATTTCGATGCATCAATCAAACAGCGACATTCTAAATCCGCCAGAACCCTGTAAGAAATTTTCTACATTGGGACATTCTTTTTGCAATTTATCATGAATTGGGACAGAACATGTCCAACTACTACACGCGACAAACTTTTGCCATCTATTACTTACATGCTTCATCGAAGACTTCATCGGATGGATCAGCAAGTTAATTAATTAATTTAAATTTCAGGTACATGTTTTTGTTTTATATTGTAAACTTTTCACTTCAAATGTAATGTGAAAATATGAGATATATAAGTTCACTGATTTTTCATATAAAATTAACACAAACTTAATGTACAGTACGACTATACTAAGCCTAAATTTAAGTTCACTTTTTACTACTTGTTAATCGCGTTGTTAAAATCGTTTTTCGAAATCTAATTCGCTGCCAACACTTTTTCACATTGGCAATAACTATTCCTAAACTTCACTTGTAATTTTAACAAGATAATTGAGAGTGAATTTGTGTTGAAAGATGTGTGAAAGACAGAGTACATGAATTAAAAACAATGTATGGTCTCCATAGCGTACAAATTGTACGCGCCAGTTTTGTGCTTGTATATTGTTTGCGTCTTTGCTAAAAACGTGTCATTCGTATTGCATTTTTATAGGTGTTTCATAACGTAGTAATTAGACCAAATATATCATGAATCTAAGAATCATAGCTCGAAAGTCTACCTCATGAATTACACATATACTGTGTATCATGACGTTGGAAATTCTAGCCTTTGACACTTATATAAATTAGGACATCACACACTACAACACACGCAGTTAGCACAAATATTAAACACACCAATGTAAATATATTACTTGAACACTCAACAAAAACAAATAAAGTGCATACACTTTAATAGGACAAACACGGGAGATTAGTCAACACTTACAGGATAACAAGGGACGTAAGTAATTTTGTATGGAAACAAAAGATGTCTAGTACATACACTGCCAACAAACGGGAGTAAAAAAAAATTTATACAGTAAAATATACACATTTAGGGACAATGGGTTGCAAGCATTCTTAATGGGACCAAGGATTTCTCCTTGATGAGTCTCTGTAAAAAGAGTCATTGTTCATGGCATCATTTTGGATGTCTGAGAAGGATGCATTTGTGGACAAGAGTCCACAATGTGAGACGTTTCGTTACTTCTGTCTGGATAGCCCTTTAATTAAGATTGACGAGAGTATAGACTCTTTGACAACCACCCAAGATGGTACAACATATAACATGAGTTGCTAGTGCTTCAATTGACATCAGACATTTCCCACTTACTATATTACTGCCCTTGTCTCTTAGATACCGCAACAGTAAAAATTACTCCCCTTAGGCCCTTGACAGAATTAGTACACACTAATTAAAAGAATACACCACGCAGGAGTGGAGGAGGGGAAGTATGTCAAGGTCCAGGAGGGGACAGAGAAGAAGACAGATGTTAGAAATAGAGACATTGGGTGAGTACGGGGGAAGGAAAACAGTCTAGATGCTGAAGACAGGAAAGACAGGACTTTATCCGTGAAGGGCAGGGTTACCCTGAACAAAAGTACGCAATACCCCTAGCCTCAACCAGGTGTATGCGAAACATATGACTTCCCACGGGCTGCACGAGGGGCAAAGACCCGCGTGACCACCGGGCAGTCGAGGAGAAGTCAGACGGCTTTGGACGCGATGGAGAGAGGATGCATGACTGAGAGTGTGACAGGATAGACTATACCTTGGACTTCAGGTCCATTGAATAGCTGAGCCGTTTGACTTGTGCTTGTGTGTGTGGCTGTGATACGAGAGCGTAGTGGCTTGTATCGTAACGTATTGTATTGCGAGAACGAACGTTGTAATGATAGATGAGACATTATGTATGATTATATCATTGAGTAATAAATAAGATCTCATTAACTCATGTGTTTATGTCTCATCTATGCTCGTACTATCTACCTTTTCCCTTCTAATACCTCTAGACGTTGACACTCTGTCACACAGTCGATCCTACTATCAGAACACAACACTCAAAAAACACAGCCACAGCCCTATGTCCGTCCGTCTTGCAGTCCCAAACCCGTCTGTCTGATAAAGGTACGTTCGGCCAGTTCACGGCGTCTTCCAGCCCGTGAGTTGCGTGGCGATTAGGGCGGTCCTCTGGACACGGGTCTAACCCGATTACAGGTTTCCCCGCACTCTATGTACTAACCTTGACCTTTGTGAAGGACACCTGGCTACCAGCCCTGCTATTCTGCAACTAACCTGTCTCCTGTCTAACACTGCCTATGCAGTATCGTGGGTCCTTGACAAAGTGACACCAAGTAACAATATAAAACTGGAACCAACCTCTGAAGTGACACCAAGTAACAATATAAAACTGGACTCAATCTCTGAAGTGACACCAAGTAACAATATAAAACTGAACTCAATCTCTGAAGTGACAAGTAACAGTATAAAACTGGACCCAATCTCTGAAGTGACACGATGTAGCAATACAAAACTGGACCCAATCTCTGAAGTTACACCAAGTAGTAGTGATACAAAACTAGAACCAGCTTCTGAAGTGACATCATGTGACAATATGAAACTGGAACCAGTTTCTCAAACTGACTGTGTTCACATTTCTGCCAAAGAGATTCTCACTGAGGTGCAAGTCTTGGAGGAGATGAAGAGTAAAACTCCAGCAAGTGTCAAAATTGAACAACCTGACGTGCATGTAGAATACATAAGTCAAGGTTCGTTCAACAAATCCGCACAGAACAACTATGTGGACCATATTACTCGCCAGCTCCGTGGCGAAGAGGTTACAGATGCAGTTTGTAATCCCACATACCACATAGTAGCACGACATAATGCATGGAACATATGTAGAATTAAGACTGCATTCCTTGTGGATATCAACACATTGGCATCATACAGGAACAAGTCCACCATTGAGGGAGCTATGGTAGCTGATGTGTGTTCCCTGTGTGTCGTTGAAGGTAGATATCAGTTATCAGTTATCAGTTGGGGTATCTTCATTGCACTCCGGACAGGTCAAGAGGTGCTCAGACCCTCGCCCCAGCATATGCATCAGCGTTCGGTGGCTAATAGTTCCCGATGTACCTCTCGTGTCTGGCCGTGCCAATTCTTACTCCAAAGTCTTTCATCCTGGACAGCGATGTGGATTCACTGACGTCAAAATCCTCTGCTCTCGACATATCTTTAAAGACGTTAATAACATCGGCACGATCCATAGGCTTGGCCATCTCCACGGGGTGCAGAGCCAGCCAGTTTATCAGCTCAGTTCATTTCCCTAGACTCCCGCATGTCCCGGGACGAAGATGAAGGTGACTTTACGGACAACAGACTTCCGCAGCGACTCAGTCCACTGTCTATGTACAGATCCAGCTTCGACCTTCCGAATCATGCTCATTGAATCACTTAGTGCACACACGTTGGTATAATGCTGTGATTCTAGCCATATGAAAGCCTGTGTTACTGCCATCACTTCCATCGTCATGCTGCACGTGGTCATGGAGTGGGCACCACTGGATTCTTGAACGGTTCGGCCATCTGAACGGGCTGTAAATGCCCAAGCACTTCTCTGCTGCTTTACAACAGATCAATCAGTATAGGTAAGCACTTCGGAGATATCTGAGTGTTCATAGATGAGAGCGTTGACCTCTGCATTGACAGCGGCAGGGTTCTGTTCTCTGCACCGTCTGTCGAGTGTGATAATGCAGGAGAAAGTGCACTTAAAAGCTGGAGGCACAGGCGCCCATTCCTTGCCGGGGTTGATACTGATAAGACTGCAGACCTGTCTGACGACATCTTCTGCCCCGACCCATCCATGATTTGCCTCTCTTTAGCCTGTCGCCCTTTTCTCTGAATATAGCGTCATGCAGAGGGTGACGCTCATCTGCACTTATCTTTAAGTATGCACGAGCTCTCCAGATCTTGATCCTGTGGTTCATTGTCGGGAAGTCAAGGAGGTATCTCAGTGATACACAGCTGGTGTCTCTCGTGCAGCCCAAAATGATGCGCATGGCTTCGTTTGTACCTTTTAAAATCTTCCAATCTGTGCTGGGCTGACAGTAGAATGACCAAGGCATACTCGATGGGTGAAAGCACCAGTCCCTGGAACAGAAGTATTAGCAGTCTTTGCTCGATATTGGCAGTCGCCATGACTCTCATTGCTGACAAACCTATTCGAGCTTTCGTTATGACATAATTGAGATGATCTCTGAAGGACAGGCTACGATCAAGCCTCACGCCAAGATATGTCATCGACTGGGTTGTACTCAAAATGGCCCCATCCATTCTCACTGCTGGCAGGTCTGTGTTCACAATATGGAGGTAGATATGTAGCCTTAAAGCAACGTTCAGTGCTGACATCTGATTACTACTCAACGTAGTTGTTGCCTCCCAATGGCTGTGATTGGAGACTCAGGGAGTGATGACCACACATGCAGCCATACGTAGCCAATTTCCAGAGCAGCGGGTGGAGCTGCCATTTACTGCTCCACTATGTGCTGCACGGAGTGGTCATATACAATTTTTGATTTTGAAATGCAACGCTTGGGTGGGTTAAGACTATAGTATGTCCCGAAAAGAATGCCTTCATTCACGATCAATTATTTTAAAAACTGTCTGTTGCATCGTTATGAAATTTTTCCTGCCGTCTTATATTTACCCCCACCCAAGGAATATGTCTTTGATAGGTCCAAAAGCGACTTAAATAATCGAAAGCGGCGACATTTCTTTGATGTTTTGCTGAAAAACTAGTGATTTCTCGCTAACAAATTTGTGTTTACAGTAATGGACGCTTCTCCAATTCAGATGACACACAAGGTGTATCCGGATTCGTATGGGAGTGGGTTCAATGAAAGAAGTAGCTTACAAGTCTACAGGGTCGGCTGCATTGCACCGGGATTTTATCCCATATGGTTCAGTTTCTTTCCGCAGTGCGGAAAGCGTCGCACAAAGCACGAACTCCGTAGCTCCAGCGACGACCCTCAGGAGTCTCCGAAAAAAAATGCACTCGTGAAATGAAGGACGCGGCCCGGAATCAAACATACAACCTTCGGAGCCCGAGTCAGACGGCTTGACCACTTCACCACGGAGAATCCCGATGTGTAATATTAGTAAAGACAGAGAATTTACAGATGCATTGAGTAAATAATTTGTAAATTAACAGGAAAGTAGAAGGAATATATTTCTTACCTTATTTTTCATTTTCTTCTTGTTTCTTCAGCTGCTGGTTAATAAAGTGTACACAAGTATTCATGTTAGCTTTTTATATTGAGTTCGTGAAAGCTTCCAAATAGCTGAGCGTTAATGTTCGTATGGAGTGACCAAAAATGATACCGCAATTTAGTCATCATGTTTCCATTTGTAAGGATCTGTTCAGCTGTCTGTGTAGTTTGTTCACACGTACACATGGGTGACAGACCCACTTTGAGTATTCGTGAAAGATTGTCTACTCTGCTGTTTACCGTTCAGAGACAGAACATGATTACCTGTTTTGCACTATGAAAATAGTTGTCAGTGTCTCTGTAGTGGGCTTTCTTCTTAACGACCAAGATGTTGGTCCTCTTTTCTTTGAAGTTTATAGATTGATTCGTATACACGTGTGTTGTCCCCTAATTTGACAACGTGTTTGCTCTCACGTTTCTTGTTATAATCCACAATTTGTCAGTTTCCACCGCAATATTACTCTTCTGTTGGTATGCAATGCGTTTAGTGTGTGTGTGTGTATTTTTTTTTTTCAATACAGTTTTTTGTCACCGCTGAGGGCTTGCGGAATTGAAAAGTCATCACAGTGAAATACAAACTGTTGCCATTGACATTATGCTGATGCTGTAATTTTTAGGGCCTGCAATTCATGTGAATAGTTGGAGCAAAATATCCCAGTATGTGTGTACGTAGATTAAAGTCTGCGATCTGCTCAGACCTTAATCTGTGTCGGACAATTCCAGTAGGTTGATGATTGCTCTTGATTGCCTAAAATTCAATCCATCCTTTCTCCAATAGTCCTCTTCCTCTTTCAACACATGGTCCTCACATTTTTTCCGGTAACATTTATCAATATTTAATAGCGTGGACTGGTTGACAGACAGACAGACAGACAGACAGACAGACAGACAGACAGATAGATAGATAGATAGATAGATAGATAGATAGATAGATAGATAGATAGATAGATAGATAGATAGATAGATAGATAGATAGATAGATAGATAGATAGATAGATAGATAGATCCCCGCCAGGAGCTGGGCGAAGCCGGGCCGATTCAGTTAGTTTATTTATATAATCATGTTTCATGAAAGAACCCCCATTGGAGACACCTCTGAACAATACCATTTAACTCTGCGCTGTTTGTGCCAAAACGAAAACCGCGAGACAATTTTTAAAAAAAAGCGCGGATGTGTCTTGCTGAAGCTGTAATACTTTTAAAATGATGGTATTAATCCCTGAGCCGTAAATTATATACCGTATATAAACAAACATTGAAATCTGCCGTACAATCTCCAGAAAAAAAAATTTTTTGGACATAATGATAATGTTATATGCTAAATCTCATCATTTTCCCTCAGTTGGTTACTGAGATAATGAATTTTATATTGGGGCAAAAAGAAAATGAACACTCTTAACTACCTAATCTGTCAGGGAACCTATCACGAATAATGACATTCTCAAGCAGAAGGTGTTGATGCAGATACTTTACACACAACTATACATTGTTCAGGATTGTTGTGTCTGCCTGTCCTATGTTAAAATCCCGAGAGAAGACTGGACTCAACAAGCACATCTTTAAACTTTTTATCTGTTGGGATTATTGACTGACTTTGGTCTACACTCCTCTCTTCTGTCTTCCCTTCCATATATCTATTTCTTTCTCTCTCTCTATTATTCCCTCAACACATACTCCGACAACAGTTCCTTTCAACGATAAGATAAAAGATTTATTAATAAAAACTATGTCTGGTGTATGTATGGATCTTGTCTATGTAGTTTGTATGTTCTTCTAGTGTGGCTGCCAGATAAGAGGTTGATAGATAGTCTCCGTGGTTTCTCTCGTCTCTTCTCTCAGCTAGAGTACAGGACATGACATAGATACAGAACGGTCTCACCCTGACAGCTCCGTCTGCTTGAGTCGGTAGATATATCCGTTTTTTGTAATGAAAAAAAAATGTTCACCACTGTATGAATGTATTTAATCCGATCACCATATGCTGCCAGCGTAAACTGTATGGTCTTTATTATCTTATAGCGTTCTTAATTCCATCCTGGAAAAACACATCGAGTTTCTATTGTTCTCTATTTTTGTCCTGTAAAAGTTCTAGACTGGATAGTTCATAATTGATATAGGCACTTTGTATGCACCTTGCAACTCTTCGATACTGAGTAATTTGAGTCTTTTTTCTTTAGTTTGTATGATCTCTATTTTCCGTTCTCTGTCCTCCTGACTTATTAATATGCCACTTCTTTTCCTTCCTTTCTTATGCACAAGTGTCGTGCGTTATTACTTTAAAGTGCTTTCTTGTGGATTATCAACACTGGGTGATCTTGACCACAGCCATCTGTGTAATCTCTTAGTTGATAAGTCCCGCACTGGTATGGAAACCTTATAAACATCCTTTACTGAATTGGGAGTACTAATGCACCATAAATACACAAACGTTCTTCTGAACGCCGCACATCCCTTTCCATAATCCTTCTCTCCCGAAACATAAGAAACACACTCTCCCGACACAAAGACGTAGCCACTCTTTATATCGGTCATTTTTGCCGCATAGTCCTTGACATTGCTGGACCCCTCGCATCCCGACTGCATTATCATTGTTTAGTGGAAAATTCCAGATCTGAAACTCTTCCATTATTCATACATTCAGACCGCAATATGCTATCCGATAATGCTGTCTGCCTTAGTCGCAAAACCAATTTTTCCACGCGACAGTTCTACCTGCGCGTTTAGCCTCCTTCTGGGTCTTGACCTAGAAACTCATGCGCCTGGTCACTCCTTTGTTGGTTAACCCTTTTCCTACCTGGTTAGTCGGGTATACAGTCGTCCATCTGGGAATCGTTAACTCTTCAGTATTTCATGACACTGCCACCACTCTACCACTCTACAACACAACAGGATCTGCTATGTAATGTACGCATGCATTGTCATGTTGGTGTCTCAGTACTACAGAGCTCAACGTATGAAGTAAACCGGATTACTGATGTCGTCACTGCTTTGTTTGGTGCTCAACTATCTACCTGCGAGAGTTATGTTTCCGTTGTGTAGTGACTTTAACTATGTATTATGTACTATTTGATAGACATTGTATGACATTGGTTTTGTTCCCCGCATACATGTATCTACTGTGTTCGCCAGAAATGAGGCGCTGGAACCTCTTTCCCCCTGGTTGATTGGACCCGTTAGCTATTACAGCGGCCAATCTAGGAGATGGAAAACTCCGATTATAAACCCCAAAGTTTAAGGTGGACCAGCGAGCTGAGGAACTGGATGGCCACGGTAAGCTGGTCGTGAACGTTGGACGTCTGGCAGGCGTCGGGGTGGCACCAGGCGTATGGACTCCTGCGGGATATCCCCTGCCTCTTCCCTAGCAAGCAGGCAATACTAGGGTGACCAGTTATTTCCTGCAATATCCAAACTGTGCTTATGTAGTTAATTAAACACGGGAATCGTCACCGAAGCTATGGAGCATGTGCTCTGCGCTTGACACATCTTTCAGAGATTAGCGAAGAGAGAGTGAGGAGGAGAAGACAAGGAAATGGTGTGAGAAAAAGGCATAGAAATAGGAGGGCAGGCACCAGGAGAACAAGACGAAAAGTGGAGAGACTAGGTTTCAACCATGTAAGAGTGGGATACTGGAACTGTCGTAGTGTCAGGCAGAGAGGTCCTGTATTGGAGAGGCTAATATATGATTTTGATATCCTCGTGCTCCAGAAGCTAAATATAGACAAATATCATTGTCCTGGGTACGCCAGTTATATAAACCCTACTAGGCAGAAGAGACATGGGCAAGGTCTGCTGGTGAAGGAAGGAGTGAAGCAAGTTGTACTTTACTTGAGCCATTGGAATCACAGTGCATGAGAGGTCCAGGGTAAACAAATGGATATTGGTGGTTTAAGTTGGAACATCATAAACGCATATGCCACAGTGGACTGTTTTGTCAGATAGGAACACGGGGACTGGCTTAAGGAATTGGAGGAATTACCAAGTGATATGCTACTCATATGTGGAGACTTCAATGCGACGAACAGAGAATGGGACAGTGGTGAAGAAAACCGACAGGGAATTGCCCTTGAGGATGCCATGGTGGACTCCTATGTGGTCTGCATAAATGATGGGAGGCCGACTAGAATGGCAATGAGGCCAGGCGATGCAGACAAAGCTATTGACTTGGCACTGGTCTCCAGTCATCAGTCCTTGATGTAAAGTGGACTGTTTTGAATGACCTTAGGAGTGATCACATGACGTGTTCAGTCTTGACCTCTAAATCCAGGAAAGTTAAGGCTGGGAGAGTGCGCGAGACATTCCGGTATGAGTGGACCAGACAGGAGGCATGCAACAGGACTGTTAAAACTCCTATTTTGCAGCCCCCAATTGTGAACTCCAGAAGTAGACCATGCTTCGAAAACAAAGAGAGCTGCAGTAAAGCAGCTAAGGAAAGTGCGACAGACACCCCGAAGCTCACGAGAGGAAGTGGATACACCGGAAAATGTCAAGAATTATAAGGTGTAGGTTTTCAAGCGCAGTGCTGCAGAAGCTAAAAACGCAAAATTGGAATGTTTTATGAAGGAGATTGGAGGTGATAAAACACTGCGAAAATTCTGGAAGCTGCACAGACACATTCATTGGCACCTTGCCGTCTTGACAGACGATAGTTTGTGCTTCAAAAAGGCATAATAACTTTTACCTATAACGGTAGCGAATGTGACTGATAAGGCCAATTCACGCTGTAAATGTCCGTTCATAGTGGATGCATGTGAACACGTATGCTTTTCCATCATCATGCACCATTTTACGTCTCACACGCTCGGTGTGTGACTTATCTGCAATAATTTTCTCCTTTGTCTTTATTCTATTTCCCATCTTTGCCCTCCATGCAACACGTTCAGCGGCGACTTGCTCCCAATGTGCATTATTAATGCCTGTATCAATCATGGCCTGTTTACACACATCTTTGTATCGTAGTAGAGGCATGCCCTGAGATCTCTTACCCATAAGTAATTCACCATAAAGATGTCCTTTGGTATTCTACCATCATCCATCCTCCTAAGATGTCGTATCCATCTAAGTCTACGAAGACTGAGCATGGAATAAACCGTCACACAACCTTCAAATACTTCAATATTTGTGATTTTGTCTTGCCACTTAATACCAAGAATTCTTCGCAGACACCGCATATGAAAGCTGTTTAAACGTTTCTCTTGGTGTAAGTAAGTTGTCCAGGTTTCACTGCCATAAAGAAGAGTACTAAGGACACAGGCTTGACAGACAAGGACATTTGTTTTGGCAGTAAGCTTCCTGTTCTCCCAGACTCTTTTTCTTAACCTGTTCATTGTTGTTGCTGCCTTACCAATCCGGATGTTGATTTCCTGATCTAGAGATAATTTGCTATTTACCACTGATCCTAGATATGTAAAATGGTCTACCATCTCTAGTTCGGCGTCGTCAATAAAGATTGATGGTACCCCATGTGCACCTTATGACATAATCTGTGTCTTCTTTTTGCTAATTGTTAAACCAAATTCAGAACAAGCATTGGAGAATGCAGATAGTTGAAATTGCAATTCTTCCTCAGAGTGGGTCGTAACTGCAGTATCATCTGCAAAAAGCAACTCTCAGATCAGTACCCTCCTAATTTTGGTCTTGGCCTTCAATCTCTGAGCATTGTAGAGGCTGCCGTCTGAGCGTGAGTGAATGTATATACCACCATCCTGATCACGAAAGGCATATTTCAGTAGAAGTGAAAAGTATATTCCAAAGAAGGTAGGAGCTAGTACACAACCTTGCTTAACTCCACTCTTGATTTCAAACTCTTCAGAAGTTGCGCCATCAAACTTTATTATACCCTTCATGCCTGTGTGGAACGATTCCACAATGGACAGAAGAGTTGGTGGGCAGCCAATCTTCTTTAGTGCCTTGAACAGACCCTCACGACTGACCAAATAAATGCCTTTGTGAGGTCGATGAAGGCAATAAACACTGGTTGATTCCGTTCACGGCATTTTTCTTGCATTTGTCGCAATGAGAATATCATATCAATGGTAGACCGGTTCTGTCGAAAGCCACACTGTGATTCGGGGTAGACTTGATCTCCTAGGACTTGAAGTCTGCGCAGAACAATTCTGGCAAATACTTTTCCAACAATACACAGAAGTGAGATACCCCTATAGTTGTTGCAGTCGCTCCGATCGCCCTTGTTCTTGTACAGTGTTATGATGCTTGAATCTTTGAAATCCTGTGGGACTTGTCCTTCTCTCCAGCATAGCTCTATTAGCTGGTGGATCTGTAGAGTGAGTGTGTCTTGCCCACTCCTGATAACCTCTATTGGAATCCCATCCTTACCTGGAGCCTTGCCAGATGCAAGTTCATTTATAGCACACTTAACTTCTGTTATGGTGGGAAGTGTGTCCAGGTGGTCAAGAGTTGGTAGAGCCTCTATGGCGTTGAGGGCATCATCCGCTAGTTTGGTCTCACTTGAGTAAAGCTCCAAATAGTGCTCTACCCATCTGTCCATCTGCTGTTTCTTATCAGTTATGATTTCTCCAGTCAAGGTTTTCAATGGTGCACTTCTTTTGATCATTGGACCACAGGCTTTCTTTATTTCTTCATACATGCTTCTGATGTTTCCCTTATCACTTGCGATTTGAATGGACTCACATAACTTGATCCAATAATCATTTGCACACTGCCTGGCAGCCTTTTGCACATCCTTCCTAGCTTGCCTTAGCTCACTCAGAGTGTTACGCGTTGGTCTTTCCTTGTTTCTTAAGAGAGCTATCTTCTTCTTATCAATCAAGGGCTGCAGAGTCTGGCTGTTTGCCGCAAACCAGTCCTGCCTCTTATGATCCACAGTGCCGTAAACCCCTACGGCAGTTTTATAAAGAGTTTCCTTAAGTTTACCCCACTTTTCATTTACTGTACAATTTTCTGGTGTATCAGTGAAAGCGTCTTCAAGTTGCTGTTGAAACTGAAAGCACTTTTCAGGATCGTGAGTGTTAATAATATTAATCCTGGGGCTAGATTTGTGTTTAGCTGTGTAGATTCTCTTTGGTCTCAGTCTAACCCTTGCAACAACCAAAGAATGATCCGTATCACAGTCAGCACTGTGGTAACTTCGAGTCAATGATATATGGTTCAGATGTTGTCTCCGTGTGATGATGAAGTCCAGATGGTGCCAATGGCCGGATCTTGGATGTTTCCATGTGACCTTATGCAGCTCTTTTGTTTTAAAAAAGGAGTTTGTAATACATAGGTCATTTGTGGTGCAAAGTGCCTTTGCCCATTTTCATTCATGCGATCGATGTTCTATTTTCCAAAGCACACTGGCCATGAACTCGAGTCCTTGCCCATACGAGCATTGAAATCACCGAGCATACAAATGTAGTCAGATTTTGAAACTGCCTTGATCACGGAGTCTAACTCTTCATAGAACGAATCATTCACATCATCAGAGGAATCGAGTGTCGGTTATGCAGTTATAATGGTGGCTAAACCACAAGAGGTTGCCAAGCGCAGGGATAATAGTCCTTCATTCTCTCCTGCTGGAATTTCAATCATTGCCAGTAGCGAATTCTTCACTGCAAAGCCCACACCATGTTGCCTTTTTTTCTACCTGCCCTATTCCCTTCCAAAAATGGTGTAATTGTTTTCCCTGAGTGTCCCTTCCTCGGCGAGGCGAGTCTCCTGCAGGCCTGCAATATCAATGTTAAGACGATTGAGTTCGGCATCAATCACAGCCGTTTTTCTCACATCGTCAATATTGGACAAGTCAGTGGAAAATCCTGGACACATGGATCTCACGTTCCAGGTTGCAAGCCGTAGCTTGAGGTTTCTATTTTTATGTTTGTTTGTACCTGGTGCATTGGTTTTACAGCCTGCGATTCAGATTTTGTCCTAACCCCAAGCACCCATTGAAGTAGACAGGCTGTGGTGGTCACTGCCGTGGTGCCCTAGGACACCCCATTTAGACACTGTAGTGAGAGAAGGAGAACCCAGCGCCAGGTCAATAGCACTGTCCTCATCGCCTGGATGGCTTACTGCACTGGTGACACAGCCACTGTTGATACACACCAGATCAATGGTTTCAAGTACAGTCTCAAGATCCTCCCCCTGTGTGTTGGAGGAAATGTTTCCCCGTGATCTGCTTTTAGCGTCGAAATCGCCACAGAAAATAACATTTCTCTCGTAACCTAATATTTCACTTAAGCAAAGCCACTTCTGGGAATCCATACTCGCGTTGCGGGCATAAACATTAACCAACACAAATGGTAGACAGGTTTGAACTCTTAGCGCCTGTATTTTTATGTCGTCACAGTCCCAACTGGACATGTTGAGCTCTGACGCCACCATACTGTTGCGGATGAGAATCGCCATTCCCAGATGCCGTCTGTTGTACAAACATTTAAAGCCGGCAATTCGGAGTAGCTGATCACCCAGTCTCGTCTCCTGGAGCGCTACAATGTCATTCCTGTAAACCAGGTTTTCCAGAATAGGGCCCCGTTGTTTTACGCTGGCGCAGTTCCAATATAGAATGCGGATATTCATGAGGACCAGACGGTCACACTTGAGTCTAAAACGTCTTAAACCACCACGCTTACCTTGCCGTTTGCGCTATGCCCGGCGCCCACGTCGCCTTGTTAAGTTGACTGCCCACCTCTCGGAGAACACACGTTGTTCCGCCATGTTGAAAATAGCGAACACCGCAGAAACACACACGCTGCGAAAAATGTACTCAAGGATTGCTTCGCTCGATGCACGAAACTCCATAGCATCTGCGCAGATCTTGAGTAGAAACTTCTGGTTTTACATCCTGGCACACAAATTACACGCAAGAGATGAAAGAATCCATCTCCTACGCGAAAATGTTAACGGTCACAAAACAACACGACCGTCCGTCGCCATCTTGACCGGAAGACGAGATGCTGCCAAACTGGTCACAGCTGTGTTTCGAACGCTGGTAAACGGGCTTACGAATCGCATCCGTAAGATCTTTGCCACGGAGACGGCGTCAAATACTACTTAGGAAGTATAATATCATCAAATGGCTAATCAGAAGACCGGATCGAAAATAGACGTAATTAATGAAACCAACTACACATCAGTGGATTGCCTGAAATCCAAAGATGGCATAATAATTTAAGATTAGATTTTTAATACATCTGAAATAAGGGAAGAACAATATGGGTTCAGTTAATGCTGTGCATTTGCTGAGAACACTATCTGAAGGTTAGATGTAAACAAAAATCTACATCTTTACGTCGTTCACTACACACAGGTTCTCGATAAAGTAAGACATGTCCACATGATGAAGATGCTTGCAGATCTACAAATTGATGGTAAAGACCTTCTCATCTCATTTCATTTCATGTCAGCTTTTTTCTCCTGCACCTTGCTGTGTCGAGGTGAAGCATTAACAGCGGGGGAGTGCCCGTTTTTGGGCTTCATATATCGAGATATCCATGGACTCTGCTATTCCCTCTGCCCACCGTTTACGTGGCCGGCCTCTTCTTCCGCTTCTATTTGGTATGTGCATCATTCTTTGTTGTTGTGGTATCTGTAAGTTGGTAATCTAGGTACATGATCAACCCATCTAACTTGCTGTTTTCTGATAAAATCTAGCGCTGCTATTGCCCCTATTTTAGTCCTGATTTCATCATTCCTGATTTTCTCTCTTCTTGATACATTGAATTATTTTCTTCTCAGGAATCTCATTTCTGTTGTGATTTATATTTTCTCTTTTTCTGTCATTATCCAGTTTTAGCATTGGTAGTTTGGAGTTGGTAGTAAGATTGTGTTGTAGAGTTCTTTAGTAGCAACAATAAATGCGTGTTTGTTCTTTAGTATTGGTGCCACTTGTCCCATGAGTTGGTTGCATTAATTACGTCTATTTTCGATCCGGTCTTCTGATTAGCCATTTGATGATATTATACTTCTAGAGTATTTGAAGCCGCTCTCCATGGCGAAGGTCTTACGGACGCGATTCGTAAGCCCGTTTACCAGCGTTCGGAACACAGCTGCGACCAATTTGGCAGCAAATCATGTTGCGCTGGGTTTTAACGAGTTGGTATGGGAGCCGGTCGTACAGAAGGCAATGGCAAGCTACTGAACGTAAACTTGCCAAGACATATATATATATATATATATATATATATATATATATATATATATATAATATATATATATATAAACTTGGCAAGTTTACGTTTTATATATATACATATATACATATATATATATATATATATATATATGGGCCGGTCTCCATGGCCAAAGGCCTTAACGACGTTGTTCATAATCCCGTATATCCACATGGGGAAAACGAAAGCAGCTGCGCGAGATTCGGTAGCGGATCGCGCCGCGCTGGTAACTTACAGGGGTATGTGAGCCGGTCGTTCAAAAAGCAATGGCAAATTACTGAACGTAAAATTTGTCTAGTACATCAACAGCAGCTGAAAAATGCTAGTGTTGACTGCAACGTCATGTAAGGGATGTTCAACACACACACACACACACACACACACACACACACACACACACACACACACACACACACATATATATATATATATATATATATATATATATATATATATATATATATATATATAAAGAATTCTTAACCAAGTGAACCAGTACAACTATCTCAGAATAGTCATAACGACTGATAAGAGGTGCCTAGAAGAAATTGGAACAAGAATGGCTATGGTAAAGATAGCCTTTTGTAAGATGGAAAACATCATTCATCATTGGCACCTTTCCGTCTTGACAGACGATAGTTTGGTACATTGTGTTTCAAAAAGGCTTAACAACTACGATCCATGGCGGTGGCGAGTGTGGCTGGTAAGGCCAATTCTTGCTGCAAATGTTTGCCCACAGTAGGTGCATGTGAAAACATGGTCATTTCCACCATTTTGCACCATCTTACGTCTCTCACGCTCTGTGTGCTTTATTTGCAATCATTTTCTCCTTTATCTTTATTCCATTTCTGATATCAATGCCTGTATCAATCATGTCCCGCTTGCACACATCTTTGTATCGTAGTAGAGGCCGACCCTGAGATCTCCTACCCGTCTGTAATTCACCAAAAAAGATGTCCGTTGGTATTCTACCATCATCCATCCTCCTAACGTGTCCTATCCATCTAAGTCTACGAAGACTGAGCATGGAATAAACCGTCACACAACCTGATCTTTCCAATACTTCAGTATTTGTGATTTTGTCTTGCCACTTAATACCAAGTATTCTTCGCATACACCGCATATGAAAGCTGTTTAAACGTTTCTCTTGGCGTGAGTAAGTTGTCCAGGTTTCACTGCCATAAAGAAGAGTACTAAGGACACAGGCTTGGTAGACGAGGACTTTTGTTTTGGCAGTAAGCTTCCTGTTCTCCCAGACTCTTTTTGCTAACATGTTCATTGTTGTTGCTGCCTTGCCAATCCTGATGTTGATTTCCTGATCGAGGGATAATTTGCCATTTACCTCTGATCCTAGATATGTAAAATGGTCTACTATCTCCAGTTCGGCGTCGTCAATAAAGATTGATGGTACACCATGTGCACCTTGTGACATAATCTGTGTCTTCTTTTTGTTAATTGTTAAACCAAATTCAGAACAAGCATTGGAGAATGCAGATAGTAGATGTTGTAATTCTTCCTCAGAGTAGGACGTAATCGCAGCATCATCAGCAAAAAGCAACTCTCTGATTAATACCCTGCTAATTTTGGTCTTGGCCTTCAATCTCTGAGCATTATAGAGGCCACCATCTGAGCGTGAGTGAATGTATATACCGTCATCCTGATCACGAAAGGCATATTTCAGTAGAAGTGAAAAGTATATCCCAAAGAGGGTGGGGGATAGTACACAACCTTGCTTAACTCCACTCTTGATTTCAAACTCTTCTGAAGTTGAGCCATCAAACTTGATTATACCCTTCATGCCTGTGTGGAACGATTCCACAATGGACAGAAGAGTTGGTGGGCAGCCAATCTTCTTTAGTGCTTTGAACAGACCCTCACGACTGACCAAATCGAATGCCTTTGTGAGGTCGATGAAGGCAATAAACAGTGGCTGATTTTGTTCCCGGCATTTTTCTTGCATCTATCGCAATGAGAATATCATATCAATGGTAGACCGGTTCTGACGGAAGCCGCACTGTGATTCGGGGTAGACTTGATCTCCCAGGACTTGAAGTCTGTGCAGGACAATTCTGGCAAATACTTTCCCAACAATACACAGAAGTGAGATACCCCTATAGTTGTTACAGTCGCTCCGATCTCCCTTGTTCTTGTACAGCGTTATGATGTTTGAATCTTTGAAATCCTGTGGGACTTGTCCTTCTCGCCAGCATAGCTCTATTAGCTGGTGGATCTGTAGAGCGAGTGTGTCTTGACCACTCCTGATTACCTCTATTGGAATCCCATCCTTACCTGGAGCCTTACCAATAAAAACGCGCATATTGCAACGAGGTAAAATAGTGTTGAAGTGCTACATAGAACCTGTACTTGTGTATGGATGTGAGATGTGGACAATAAACAGATAAAGTGAAAAACATCTAGTTGCAGTGGAAATGAGGTTAATGGGGAGCATGCAAAGAATACCATGGGCAGACAGATAAACCAAGAGCAAGTCCAACAAGAAGGAAATGAAATCCATAAACTGATTTGAGAAATTAAAAGTAGAGTCACAATTTCGGACACGTTATGAGAAGAACTAAACTAGATAACTTGATGACACCTGGAAAGATTGAGGAGAAAAGAACAAGGGGAAAGCATAAAAGTAAATATCTAGATGGCATGGCCACGAGGCATGATGGAAACAAGACACAGAGCTGACCAACGACTATGGTGATAGCGTGGGATTGCGAAACAGGACCTTCCACACTTATCGGCATGGTACATGCCGTGCTGATGAGATATTCATATATTTTAAGATGGAGTGTGGGAGAGAGAGAGAGAGAGAGAGAGAGAGAGAGAGAGAGAGAGAGAGAGAGAGAGAGAGAGAGAGAGAGAGAGAGAGAGAGAGAGAACACATCCCTGTCTCACTCCTGTATGGACTATGTGTACATATCTGATATGCCTTCTTGTTTTCCTATTGCACTTTGGCTCTATGGGTACACGGCTATGATGTTTTCTAGCAGTAGTTGTCTGTTTTTCTTATGTTGAACACAGTCGCATGCATGCCTTACTGTAGACTATAAAGCTATTATGAAGATCTACATTTCCCATATTTGGTTGTCATATTGAAGATATCGTCCCTGGTTCCCCTGTCTTGTCTGAAACTTGCGTGTGCTTCATTGTAATTCGTATTCTTATGTTTCTTAAGAGGATTTTGCTGTCATGACTTATCACTCCGATGGTTGTATAATTGGCGCACATTTTAAAATGTCCTTTCTTGTGTAGGGGAAATGAGGATTGCTCACTTCTTTGCTTTGGGCCAAATGACACTATCCCAGATCTTAACACATAGTTATGGTAGATATGGACTCGGGTTTCTCTGCCTGCTTGAATTAGTTCCACTGGTGTTTCATCGCGGATCCTGTGACTTCCATTTCTTCAGACTTTTATATTGCTGATCGTATTTCTTCTAATGCAGATTCTGGTTTTTTTCTCTAGTTTTCATGTATATTATCTGGACTTTTTGTCGTGCCTTCGTCCACATTATTCCTTCCATCTTTCTAGTATATCTTTATTTTCTGTTTATGCATTACCGTTATGGCTTCTGGAGTGTTTACGCTTGTGGCTATGGTTTGCATTCGCGTTTTCCTCATGCTGGACTGGTAGTGCGTGGTTCCGTCGCCCTGCTACTGAGTGAGTGTAGTGGCGCGACACTGTGAGCTGTGAATTTCGTGTGGAATGTTTTTACATGTGTCCACGGTTGTTTGTTGCGTGAACTGCATGTTCGGAACGATGGCGGCTGGTTGTTGCTGAATTGACTGGTGTGCCTTTTCGGTTCACGAGTGCATTTTTTTTCGAAGACTCCTGGGGGACGCCACTGGAGCTACGAAGTTCGAGCTTTGTGCGGCGCTTTCGGTGGGTCGCTCTGTGGAAAGAGACCGAGCCATTAGGGATAAAACCCGGGTCAATAAAGTCTTTCTCTGGTGACTGCCGATTCCATCGAAGGTGAACTTTTTTTTTTCGTGGAGGACTTTTGTGTTGGCATTCTGGCGGCAGCATTATGCACAGTGTACCTGTGAGGGTTGTTGGCTTGCCGAAACTCCTGTCTTTTCCACTTTTCATATTGAGCAGTGAGAAGCATTTTGTGTGATATTCACTGGCACAAGAACGAAGCATAATGGGGACGACCCGTTGCCGTGAAGTTGGAACAGCGACTAACTAAGTAACTAACTAAGAAACTAACTAACTAACTAACTAACTAACTAACTAAACTAACTAACTAACTAACTAACTAACTAACTAACTAACAAACTAACTAACCAACTAACTAATTACACGTAATGATGATTTTCATTCGCCTGTGAGTGATCTGATCTCTTTAAACAAGACTTCAATGTTATCTTGCAAACCGGAGATGCTCTGTCGTATTACAATCACTCATTACAAACTACTTCTTGCCTTCCCTGATAGAACTTCTAATGTTTTCTCGTGTAGTTTTAGTAGGTGGGCCTATGTCTCTATGCTTTAATTTTCTCCTTTTTTCTACTAACCTGAGCGTTTCCTGTGTGATGTATTTCTGCTTCTTACACATATTTTTGTAGGAATCATTTTTCGTGGTGAGAATGTCTTTCGTTTGCAATGCCAGCTAATCATTTTTTTAATTACTTTAGTGTTATATTCTGGTGGTTTAGCGAACAGGATTTGTGGAAGGAAAGGGCACAAACAATGCAATTTATACATTACGGACACTAATAGAAAGGTCAATAGAGAAACAGAGAGACATATATTTGTGCTTCATAGATTATACTAAGGCATTTGATAAAGTAAAACATGATGAACTGATTAAAATGTTGGAAGATATCAACATTGATGGAAAGATTTGAGAATAATAAAGAATTTTTACTGGAACCAAGTAGCAACAATTAAAATGGGAAATAAAGAGGGTAGTTACGAACAGATAAAGATAGGAGTAAGACAAGGGTGTGTCTTGTCACCAGATCTTTTCTCCCTGTATAGCGAAGTAATAATGAGAGAGATCAAAGAGATGCCAGGAATACTAGTTGGAGGTTATAATATAAATAATATACGCGATGCAGATGACACAGTATTGGTGGCAGATAATTCAACAGACCTACAACAATTATTAGACGTTGTAGTAACAGAGAGTTCAAGGAAAGGACTCTCCTTGAATATCAAGAAAACAGTAACAATGGTAATATCAAAGAAAATGGTGACACCAAAATGTGACATAGAAATAGAAGGGAAAATCCTTAATCAAGTGGATAATTTTAGATACCTAGGGGCATTTATAACATCAGATGGAAAATGTACAACAGAGATTAGGAGCAGAATAGGGCAGGCAAAAGCCGCATTTCAGAAAATGAAGAGTATCTTATGCAATAAGTCACTATCACTGAATGTAAGAAAGAGAGTGCTGAAATGTTATGTAGAACCAGTTTTGCTGTATGGCAGTGAATCTTGGAATGTAAATGAACAAATTAAGAAGAAATTAGAAGCAACAGAGATGTGGTTCCTGAGACGAATGTTGCGAATTCCTTGGACTGCCAGAGTAACTAACGACGACTGCCTGAAACAGGCTAATGAAACTAGAACATTATATACAACAATAAGACAGAGACAAACATCTTTCTTCGGTCACGTGATGAGAAGAGAGGCATCGGAGAACATCGTAACAACTGGAAAGATCGAGAGGAAGAGAGGCAGAGGCAGACCAAGAGAAATGATGCTGGATGGATTGAGACGGTGGCATGGAGGAATATCAGCAGCAGAGTTGATCCAGAAAACCAAAGACCGAGGTCTATAGAGAGCCATGAACGCCTACGCCAGCCGGCACGGCACTTGATGATGATGATAGCGAACAGTATTGGTCGTATTCCTTTTGTCATTTTCTTCAGTTTTATCTTGAAATTTGCCACAGCAGTTCATGATCTGTTTTGCAGTCTGCTCCCGATAATGTCTTTGCGGATGCTATACATGCCTTCCTATTCGTTGAATTGTTAAATGAACAGTTTGGTTACTGGAGGGTTTTAATGTTGTTTAAATAGGGTGTTTATAATCGAAAGGCTATTTTCAAGGCAAAGTTCTCTCTTTTCTCATTTCTATACGAAATGGAGCTCGTATCTTTGTTCCTCTTTCGTTCTTTCGATTTAACTTTCGCGTTGAAGTCTCCTATGATTATCACGTCTATTTTTGCGTTTTCTTTTTCTAATGTTTATTGTAGACTGCTGTAAAATTGCAGGATTTCGCCAACTACTGCTGTAGTTGTGGATGCATATTGAACAATTATGGTATTCCTATTCTTTGTTTCATAGGAAGGCTATAAGTTAAATACCCGGATGGCATGTCCACATGGCACGATCAAGACAAGAACCCAGAGGGTCTATGACGCTAACAATTAAGAGATGAGGACCCATCACCGTCCTTGCTTATCGGATGGTACATGCTTGTGATTAGCAGGACATTATTTATTAACATACTGTTTGGAGCCCCTTTTTCAGAAAGCAATATTTATTAAAATAAAACTGGACATACAATTATTATGAGACTTCTTCAGAAACTGAACTAATTGTTTACATATTAAGTTCAAGTGCCATCATGTAATTGTACTTGTAATGCAAGTCCGTTACAAATAACAATCATAATACATTAAAAGAAAATGCAGTAAAACACCTACCAAAAATGTATACTCTCCGGGTTTTAGTTCTGATATATCAATCCATTGGCAGTCTATGTCATACATGTAATTGTCGGAACAATTCACAGAAAGACCTGTTTTAGATGACAATGATTTATTATTAGATTCCACATATAATATAATTTTAAAACATCACAATTATAGAAGCAAATATTTGTTTTGGCTCTCTCTCTCTCTCTCTCTCTCTCTCTCTCTCTCTCTCTCTCTCTCTCTCTCTCTCTCTCTCTCTCTCTCTCTCCTCTACCTCACTCTCTAGATAGACAGACAGACAGACAGACAGAAACACACACACACACACACACACACACACTTATATATAGGGCTGTAAGGTTTCGCCATCTTACACAATCAGTGTGGATCAGCTCTGTGTTCTTCTTTCGACCATGTCATGTGGTCAAGCCATCTAGATATTTACCTCTCTGCTCTCCTCTTGTACTTTTCCTCTCAATCTTGTCAGATGTCACCAAGTTCTCTAGTCTATTTCTTCTCATAACTCTCCCGCCCCTCCCCCTTCCCCAATTTTGACTGTCTGTATCTGATTTCTAATCAGTTTATTGTTTTCATTTACTTCTTGTAGGACTTGCTTATTGGTTTTTCTGTCTGTGATTGTATTCCTTGCATTTTCCCCAGAAACATCATTTCCGCTGTCATTAGACGTTTTTCAGCTTGTCTGCTCATTGTCCACGTCCCCCATCCATGCAAACGTATAGATTCCATGTAGCGCTACAACACTCTCTTTCTTGTAGCAATTGACTTCTTTTTAGTGGTTAGTATATTTTCGGTTATGCATAAGGTCACCTTTGACATAGCGATTCTTGTTTTAATTTCTTAAAGACATCTCCCATCACTTGTTATGACTGTTATGATTCACTTGTTTAAGAATATTACCATTTACCCGTATATTATAATACATTGTGGTATTTATTTCTTCCTAGTGACGACCATAATCTATGTCTTCTTACCATTTAATTCTAACCCCGGTTGTTGACATTGTACAATAACCGCATCTACTAAGTGTTGCAAATCATATTAATTTTCTGCAATTAATACTATATCATCCGCATATCAAATGTTATTGATGTTATGTCCCCCAATGGTGATTCCTCTTATCTCATATATCGTCTAAATTTCTAAAAATATCTTCACTGTAATAGAGAATAAAAGATCTTGTGACATTACAAATCCCTGTCGTACACCTGCCTCTCTTAACAGGCAGACTCTTTAACAATTAGAAGGCTGATACTTTCTTTATCAATCGTTAAGGCAGTTTCTTGTTTCCAGTATATGGGTGTTACAAGTCTAAGGTCAATCCCATCAATCTGTAGGTAGATCTGCAAGCATCTTCTCCATGTCGGCATATCTTACTATATGAAAGTCTTTGTGTTGTTAATGAATTTAATGTTAATTCATTATTATTCACAAAAATCATAATGTTCCTTTTTTGTATTATTAGAACGGTCTTTCCTATAATACATGCATGTAAAATCTGATCTTTTGTTATTATGATTTTTCCATCTTCTATTATTAGGCAACCTGTTAATGTATGTGTTCTTTTTTTAAGTATTATCAAGAGTTAGTTTGTAAATTAATTTGGTATTCCTGATGCTGTGTTGGTTTTCAATTTCCCTGCAATTTTCCCCAATCCATGCTTGTTGATTTTATGTTGTTGTTGTTTTTGTTTTTTTTGCCTCTTCACAATTTCCTAATTTTCCCGCGAATCTCTTAATATTTGTCATGGTTATTTTCGTTATTTCTTCTTATTTGCTTTAGTTTTAAGATGTCTTCCATCATCCATTTCTTATGTCCCATCATCTTCACTTTGGAGTAGTTGATTCTGCATCCTGGCTGATTAAGTTCTGTTAAATTTCACGTTGGTCCTGACATTCTATATAGTATGTCCACATTTGTTTGCCGCAATATAAACATCCATATCTCAGTAACCAACTGAGGGAAAATTATGAGATTTAGTATATAACCTTATCATTATGTCCACCCAACAAAAAATTTTTGTTCTGGAGATTTTACAGCAGATTTCAAAGTTTGTTTATATGCGGTATATAATTTACGGGTCTGAGATGAAATTCATAATTTTAAATGTATTACAGCGTAGCCAGACAATTAGCGCTCAATGTTGAATATTGTACGTGTTTTGAAGGGATTGGCCTTATGCCAACTACCCGCGTTGTTCAAACAAGGACTGTTCAGAGGTGTCTCAAAATGTGGGTTATTTCATGAAACCTGATTAATATGTTTTTTTTTTTTTTTTTTTAAATCTTACCACTTATCGCTAACATTGAAATGTGTGAATATTTTTCAATGGGATTTAATGCGAAATTGTACACTTCAAGAATCGCTATGAAGTTGTACACATATTTTTGTCAAGAAGCTGATCGCAGGAAACTGTTTTATACTATTACAAATTCCGAAAAAAGAACAGTGCATGCATTGGGTTTGAGTCGATGGGTGCAAGAATCTGAAATTAAACCACCACGCAATAACAAAACGGTAGGTAGAAAGATTATTGTAGACAGCTTTGACAAAGATGTCATAAGGCGAGCTATTATAAAAATGCTTTTAAAAGTCGACAGGGTCGACTTCATTGCACCGGGTTCTATCCCATATGGCTCGGTCTCTTTCCGCAGCGCGGAAAGCATCGCACAAAGCACGAACTCCGCAGCTCTAGCGACGACCCACAGAAGTCTCCGAAAAATTTAACTCGTGAACCGAAGGATGCGGCCCGGAATCGAACCCACGATCTTTGGAGCCCGAGTCAAAAGGCTTGACCACTTCGCCACGGAGACTCCTAAAATTATAAAAATTTAGGATTTTATATCCAGGATTATCCAGCATTATAAAAATGCTGGATGCCAAAGAAACAGTGACTGTAAGAAAACTTAGGGTTTGGTTGAGAAAGAACAATAACATAGAGCTATCCAAAACAACTTTGTGGAAAATTATAAGGACATTATCTTCACTTTTTGAAAGTACAAGGGCGGTAGAAATATTCTTTGCGAGCAACCGCATTTAGGAGCCTTGAGAAGCAGATACCTACGTGAAATAAGGGAAATGCGCAAAGAAAATTATGACATAGTGTATTTGGATGAGACGTGGATCAATGCGCACCACACAAGTGAAAAGGAATGGCAATCAATGGATGGAAAGATAAAGCGTTATGTGCCCAGTAGTAAAGGACAGCGTTTGGTCATAGCCTATGCTGGTAGTACTCATAATGGCTTACTACAGAATGCTGGGCTCGTGTTCGTATCAAAGCATACAGACAATAGGGATTATCATAATGAGATCAATGGTAATGTATTTAGAGATTGGCTCGAGAATACAGTACTTCCATCCCTTGATAGACCGTCTTGTCTAATCATGGACAATGCATCATATCACAATGTTGTTGCCCAAGAAGACAAAATACCTACGGCATCGGGCACAAAGGAAGCAATAAAGATATGGCTCCGAAGGGAAAATATACCATTTCCAGAAACATATTTCAAGCTACAGTTGTTGTCCCTTGTAAAACAGGCGCAAAAAAAGCAAGAAATTTCAAATCGACAAGTTGATAGAAGAGCATGGCCATAGGTGCTTGAGACTTCCGCCGTATCATTCTCATTTAAACCCTATAGAACTTGTGTGGGCTAAAATTAAAGGACAAGTGGCAGCTGCCAATACTACATTCAAATTGTCTGACGTCAAGATACTAACCCAGTCCGCGCTATTAAATATTGATAAAAGTTACTGGAAAAAATGTGAGGACCATGTGTTGAAAGAGGAAGAGGACTATTGGAGAAAGGATGGATTGAATTTTATGCAACCGAGAGCAATCATCAACCTACTGGAATCGTCCGACACAGATTAAGGTCTGAGCAGATCGCAGACCTTAATCTACGTACACACTTACTGGGATATTTTGCTCCAACTATTCAGACGAATTGCAGGCCCTAAACATTACAGCATCAGCATAATGTCAATGGCAACAGTTTGTATTCCACAGTGATGAATTTTCAATTCCGCAAGCCCTCAGCGGTGACAAACAACTGTATTGAAACACACACACACACACACACACACACACACACACACACACACACACACACACACACACACACACACACACACACTAAACGCATTGAATACCAACAGAAGAGTAATATTGCGGTGAAAACTGACATATTGTGGCATAACAAGAAACGTGAGAGCAAACACGTTGTCAAATTAGGGGACAACACACGTGCATACGAATCAATCTATAAACTTCAATGAAAAGAGGACCAACATCTTGGTCGTTAAGAAGAAAGCCCACTACAGAGACACTGACAACTATTTTCATAGTGCAAAACAGGTAATCATGTTCTGTCTCTGAACGGTAAACAGCAGAGTAGACAGTCTTTCACGAAGACTCAAAGCGGGTCTGTCACCCATGTGTACGTGTGAACAAACTACACAGACAGCTGAACAGATCCTTAAAAATGGAAACATGATGACTAAATTGCGGTATCATTTCTGGTCACTCCATACGCACATTAACGCACAGCTATTTGGAAGCTTTCACGAACTCAATATAAAAAGCTAAATGCATCCTAGTAACATGAATACTTGTGTACAATTATTAACCAGCAGCTGAAGAAACAAGAAGGAAATGAAAAATAAGGTAAGAAATATATTCCTTCTACTTTCCTGTCAATTTACACATTATTTACCCCATACCTCTGTACATTCTCTGTCTTTACTAATATTACACATTGCACCCCTCTCGGGAGTCTCCGTGGTGAAGTGGTCAAGCCGTCTGACTCGGGCTCCGAGGGTTGTATGTTCGATTCCTTCATTTCACGAGTGCATTTTTTCGGAGACTCCAGAGGGTCGTCGCTGGAGATACGGAGTTCGTGCTTTGTGCCACGATTTCCGCCCTGCGGAAAGAGACTGAGCCATATGGGATAAAAACCCGGAGCAATGCTACTTTAAGCTACTTTTTTTTATTGCTCCCACTCCCATACGAATCTGGCTACGCCTTGTACTTGTGTCCTTACCAGAAATAACGTGGTTTATGTAAGACTAGTTTGTTAGCGTGAATTCACCACATTTCCCCCCAAACATCAAAGAAATGTTGCCGCTTTCAATGATTTAAGTTGCTTTTGGACCTATCAGAGACATATTCCTTGAGTGGGGGTAAATATAAGACGGCTGGAAAAATTTCATAACGATGCAACAGACAGTTTTCAAAATAATTGATCGTGAATGAAGGCATTCTTTGTGGGACATACTATACAATATAATATCCAGATCGGCCAATGCGCCACATTTGTTCTTTACTTATATGTTGAATTTAACCTTTATCTCATCACTCTTATTTTGTAATCACACACACGCACACACACACACACACACACACACACACACACACACACACACACACACACACACACATATATATATATACAAGGAAACCGCTTGTGTATAGCGGTGGCCACACCACGGCAGCAATCTTGACTGACTGGCTAAACTACAGGAATGAAGTAGGGATAATCTCCTACTAAATTGAGAATGTCCATCCCTAGTACACAAAGACTGGGACGGTGAACATGGCGGATGAATCTACATAAATCAACGGCTTCGAAGGCGAAACATCAGAGCGTGTGGTACACATGAGACGTGTTCAGGACACACTAGTGACCATGGCTGGCCATCGTGTAAGAGATCGGGACCTCACCACGCAGTATCCCAAAGACAGAAACACAAAGAAAACAGCGATATGGGAAATTCTTGGCCCTCTGTAGATGAGCCTGTTGTAAATATTGTCAGGGAAGAGACAACTCCTATAGTGAGTAAGGCAGAGAATAATGACAAATGCATCTCAAATTATCTTGAAAGGATGCATTCTGCCAATACCTACCTAAACAATAGAAGAATACGTCTGGGAATTGGTAAGGGGAACTTATGCACTTTGTATCAAGCAGGGAAATTTGACAACCTGATTTCAAAAGTAAATAATATGAATTCATATATTTTTGGTGTATTAGCACCCAAGGTATCTAGTACCGTGACTGCCGAGTCAATTTGCACAGCCTCTGTTTGTATTTGGACTCCTCAAGTCTGTATCGTCTTTAGGCCAACGGGCATTAGCTGTACGGGTGTGGACTGGAGCAATATCTGCAGATTTCCACCTTACGTGTGCAGTTGACACGGAAGTGCTACAAATTTATAGCACCTGGAAGACTGTGGCACTCTTGGTATGTAATGCTCCGGAGCAATCTAATCCCATATGATGGTATAGGAAATATTGTATCCGCGATGATAACTGTGTAGGGCACGTTGTTCTTTTTGATGATTCTCTCTGCTCTGATTATCAGTTATCAGTTATCTGTTATCAGTTGGGGTATCTTCATTGCACTCCGGACAGGTCCATAGGTGCTCAGATCCTCCCCCAGCATATGCATCAGCGTCCGGTGGCTAATAGTGCCAGTTCTGTGCTGGTTGACGAGGCACCTCGTTTTCCCGATGTACCTCTCGCGCCTGGCCGTGCCGATTCTTACATCCAAGTCTTTCAACCTGGACAGCGATGTGGATTCACTGACGTCAAAGTCCTCTGTTCTCGCCATATCTTTAAGGACGTTAATAACATCCGCATGAGCCATGGGCTGGCCATCTACAGGGGGTACAGAGCCAGACAGTTTATCAGCTCGTTCATTTCCCTCGACTCCCGCATGTCCCGGGACGAAGATGAAGGTGACTTACGGACAACAGACTTCCGCAGCGACTCAGTCCACTGTCTACGTACAGATCCAGCTTCGACCTTCTGAATCATGCTCATTGAATCACTTAGTACACACACGTTGGTATAATGCTGTGATTCCAGCCATATGAAAGCCTGTGTAACTACCATCACCTCCATCGTCATGCTGCTCGTGGTCATAGAGTGGGCACCACTGGATTCTTGAACGGTTCGGCCCGCTGAACGGGCTGTAAATGCCCACGCACTTCTCTGCTGCTTTACAACAGATCCATCTGTATAGATGAGCACTTCGGGGCTATCTGAGTGTTCATAGATGAGCGCGTTGACCTCTGCATTGACAGCGGCAGGGTTCTGCTCTCTGCATCGTCTGTCGAGTGTGATAATGCAGGAGAAAGTGCACTTAAAAGCTGGAGGCACCGGCACCCATTCCTTGCCGGGGTTGATACTGGTAAGACTGCAGACCTGTCTGACGACATCTTCCGCCCGACCCATCCATGATTTGCCCTCTCTTTAGCCTGTCACCCTTTTCTCTGAATATAGCGTCATGCAGAGGGTGCTGCTCATCTGCACTTATTTTTAAGTATGCACGAGCTCTCCAGATCTTGATCCTGTGTTCCATTGTCGGGAAGTCAAGGAGGTATCTCATTGCTACACAGCTGGTGTCTCTCGTGCAGCCCAAAATGATGCGCATGGCTTCGTTTTGTACCTTTTCAAGTCTTCCAATCTGTGTAGGGCCGACAGTGAGGATGGCCAGGGCATACTCGATGCGTGAAAGCAACAGTCATTGGAACAGAAGTATTAGCAGTCTTTGCTCGATATTGGCAGTCGCCATGACTCTCATTGCTGACAAACCTTTTTGAGCTTTCGTTATGACATAATCGACATGATTTCTGAAGGACAGGCTTCGATCAAGCCTCACGCCAAGATATGTCATTGACTGGGCTCTACTCAAAATGCTCCCTTCCATTATTACTGCCGACAGGCCTGTGTTCACAATATGGATGTTTAGGGAGAACCATGTAACCGATGCCTTTGCAGGGTTGACAAGGGCATCGGCATCAGCACACCATGAGGAAATTCGATCTAGTTTGCCCTGCATATCATTAGTAACCGCCTGTCTATCTCGACCCTGTCGATACACGAGAATGTCGTCAGCAAATGACAGTCCTACCCCTCCCGTTCAACTGTTGTTCAGTGATCGGGACCGTATACGCGTTGAATAGTATTGGTGACAGTGGTGAACCCTGTGACAATCCTGAACATATCGTTATCGGCTCAGAAGACCAACTCCCGCATCTTCCTTTGGAGCAGAACTGCAGCTATCCATTGTACAAGGTGACGGTGCACTTTCAGTCTGAGTAGGGTTTGCATCAAGTGCTCGAAGGATACTCTATTGTATGCGTCCTATAAGTCTATGGTGGCCGCACATGTCTCTTCTCTGACCTTAAATCCTTCGTAAACATCTTGAGCAAAGACCGCCGCATTCAGCCATGACTCTTTGTTACGTCTGTATCCTCCAAGTGTGGGCGAGAAGCAGCCGAGTTGTTCCAAGTCACAAGCAAGTCTGTGTGCTACAATTTTCTCCAGTAGCTTGCCAGCAGTGTTCTGCATCGTAATGATTCTATAGCCGCTTATCTTGGAATGGTCTTTGTTCGGTTTTGGCAGCGGCAGCAAGTAGCTGTGTAGCCATTCCTGTTTGATCTGACCCCTCTGGATACTGGTGTTGAATCCTCTGGCCAGTTCTTCCATGCCATAATCTGACATTACCAGTAGGTCACCATATCGGATGCTGTCTGGGCCTGGGGCGGTGTTAAGTGATTTTTTTTTAGCATCGCAAGTATTGCCTCAGCTGTGATTATGCACGCTTCTCTGTCCCGACCCCCTCGAACAACTGAGCGAGTGTCGTTGTGGTCCACTGTCTGGCGGGCTCGTCTTTCTGGTCAGTCTGCTCTATGTAGCGTGTAAGAAGGGCCTGACCTTTAACCGCAACCGACATTTTCCATGTGAGATCTGTGCCTTGAAAGTCTGGAATACCCCTACATTGTGCAGACCCGTTCATGCTCTTAAGGAGGCGCCAGAATGTCGTAAGAGGTCGCTCGGAGCACACCTTTCTGCAGAACTCGTCCCATTTCTCGGCCTTGGTATATTTGGCGCAGGATTTGAATAAAGTCATCGTCCTATGGACCTCAGTCTTCAGGTCCGCCAACTCAGCCTGTGGCATGTTAGCCTTTCTGGCTTTTTGCCAGTCTTTGACAGTCTGCCTCTTTCCCAGCCATGCCTTCTAGACCTCGCCATTCCACCATGGTGGCTGCAACCATCTTTATTGTCTCCTGCGGGAGGAAGTTAGTTTTCTTCTTCTGATCTTGCTTATGGCGTCTTGACCAGTGTTGTTGTACGGGAAGGCATTTCTCTTGTTTCCTTGACTCCTGGCCCTGTCTTTCTCGATCAGGATGATACAAGGGTAGTGGTCACTGTCGTGGTATCCCAGTGTGCCCCACCGGCACCTTGGTGTGATGGTGGACGACACCAGAGCCAAGTCAATGACGCTGACAGAGTCACCTCGTCGAGTGGCTATTCTAGTGACCTTCCCATCATTCAGACAGACTAGGGCAGCAGATGCCAGGGAGTCCTCCAGATATTCTCCCTGTCTATTGGTGATGTAATTCCCTCATTGACTGCCTCTGGCATTGAAGTCCCCATAGTAGATAATATGCCTTTCATCCATATCGAACAAACTCTGCCATTGCGCACGTCGACCTTCCCATTTCGCACATAAACGTTCACGATTACAAACTGCACTGGCGTCATTATTCTTAATGCCTGCACTTGCAGGGCATCACTGTTCCAGGTGGACATATCGATCTCAGACAAAAGTATGTTGTCGCGGACCAGAATGGCCTGCCCGAGGTGCCGCCTGTTGAAGAAGCCCTGAAACCCCGCGACATTGACTGTACCGTCACCGTGCTGTGTTTCTTGCAAGACTATAATATTGTTTCCGTAGAGTAGTTTTTCAAGAATGGGTCGGCGTTGACTAAATGATGCACAGTTCCAGTACAGTACTCGAACGTGTCGGATGCCTAATCTGTCACATTTTAATCGCCTTCTGCGTGTGCCCGCCCTCTTACCACACTGTGTACTTGTCGGTCGTCTGGTCGTCATGTTAGGCTTAACTATCGCCACCGGGCGTCGATGATACGCGCCGAAGGGAGTCCGGGCGCGCGTGCACGAACTCCGATGCACGGTCCGAACTCCGTTTCACCACGAAAAACACACTTAATCCATAAACATTTCGGTAAAAAAACACGTTCCATTTTACGGGACGAAAAAATGTCCCGCCATCTTGCTCCAAGGTAACTCTGATTATCTTGAGGATCGAGTTCTTTTTTAGCACCTTTTCCCTGATTTCATCGTTGGTGAGATGGGTTTTGACTCTCTTTATCATTCATCTGTTGATACGGCGGTGTTGGGTTGCTTTCACTTTCATGCCGTGTGGTGGCTTAATGTCGGTTCTTTCTTGGTCGATCTTGTATGTTAGTGCGGCTGTTGGGTTAGTCTTCTTTAGGAGTATGACTACTCCCTCTGGTGTCTTGTGAAGCTAGGCGATGCTGCGTCTTCCCAGTTCGCTTTCCAGTAGGATAATAATCTTGTCATTTGGTAAGGCTGACAGCTTTGCCTCTCCAGTGCTGATTTGCTTCAGCATAATTTTTGTGGAAAACGTGCATTGCGTGGCTACCTCTTCTTGTAGTTGCTATGACTGCCTATTTCTGTGTCCCTGTTACTGGCTTCTGTTGTTCTGAACTCCGGTGCTGGTGTACGTTCGTTGCTGCCTGGATCTGCTTCGCCTGGTGTAGATGTAGCGGTACTGCTTATGTATATCAGCTGTCTCACTTGTCTTCTTGGCCTCTACTTTCCGGCTGCCTAAATAGTTTGTCTCTGTTCGGCATGAATAGTGCGGGCCATCCTTTGCATTGTCACTTTATTGATGAAACTGCTTGAAGAGTGTCGAGTCGTGGATGATTCTTATAGTGATTGCTGCCGCCGTTATGTGATCTTTATCATTCGCATATCTTTGCCGTCAACGTTTCGCTCTTCTAGAAGAAGATTATTTCCGCTTGCGCAAAGGGAGAAAAGCAAATACCACCAGGAAAGACCGAAAATGGGAAGAGGAGGGGGTGATCAACGGTGCACTGCCACGGCAGGTGAGTCGTAAGATTATCTCAGGCAGGGAGAACCTGACAGAGCTGAGAAGATTCTTCGTCTGTGTTTATTTGACAATGACAATATCTTTTTTTTTATTTTTGGACGTAAATGCGTTGTGCCTGTTTACATCAGAGCTGGGATGTTTGCGCCTTCTTTCAGCCGACACATCAGAATTCTTCAGACGTTTGTTGACTGGGTTAACCTTCAGGTTTGTTTCGTAGGACGTTTCACTCGCAATGTTGTGGTGTAATCTTCATCCCTCCATCCCAGCCGGTCCGTTTAGAACATCTGAACACATGCCGGTCGGCCCTCAAGGGAATGCAAGGGTAGACCATGGACATTCCGCGCAATCGAAGGAGGCTTCAATAATTGCAGAGCAGACACATAGCGCTCTGGTACTGCTCCTCCAAAAAGCAGAAAAATGCAGCCTGCAAATGACGTCCACACGGTGTGTTTTCGATTAAGATTTTCTACGTAATCGATTCGCTAGTCACCCGGGAAGGTTAACCCGGTCAACAAATGCCCGCAGAAGTCGGATGTGTCGGCCTAACGGCGCAAGAACGCAGCTCTGCTGTAAACAGGCACAACGCAATCACATCCGAAAAAAAAAACTCCGGATGAACGAAGAAGAAGAAGAAGATTCGCTAGTCAAGTAATATCCAATTTCGTTGTCGCTGGGACGCTTTTACCACCGACAGACATGAGGCATGAAGTGTCGCAGGCTAGGAACATTCTTCTTCTTCGTACACCTTCACATGTCAATCTGAATATACTTAAAGAAAGCAGCAGTCAACTTAGACTTGTTGACATCTCCGTAGAGTTTGTCCTCAAATGAAGAGGATGTAAGCCAAACTAATTTTATCTGTAATGTACATATTGGACACTTCTGCAGCAAATATCTAGATGTTATTTTGCCAGTTTCACAATTGCATAATTCAGTATCTCCTATCTTTGGTTTGTTGAACAAGTGGCATTTCAGTCTGTTATGTTATTTGCGGAATCTGAAGACTCCTTCTTGTTCACTTCGGTAGACTTGGTAATATGCATCATCTTTCTGGTCACATGGATGCTATGATTCCCACTTGGTCCCATACGTACTGTTTATAAACCTCTTAGCCTCATTACAGGTTATGCCTATGTCAGGTTGAGATAGTCATCTGCCCTCTTTTGGCAATCAGTGGCAACACATAGCAATATGCTATCATCATTAGTTTACAATGTGCAAAACGATTATGATTTCTGGAATGACCCGATGGAATGAGAGAGATAAGTCCTTATATGTGAGTAATCACGCCCCCGATTGACCTTGCAGAAGCCCTAGTCATTTGAGCTTCAAAACTCCTGCGTTCTAGTACTTCCGGGTGAACCAGCGCGAAGCGGCGTGGTGTGCGGACCAGCGCGAACCGGTGCGAACCTGTGCGGGATTATCGTTGATCGATGATCGAAGATTGACAGATCGAAGGCTGTGGAAAATGACTTGTTCCATCACTCGGGTAAACCGAGTAACCTAAAATCGGACGCTTGAATAATTACCCCTTTCAAGGCCGTCACCGTCTCAGAATAATAGTTACCATTCGAAGGTGATGGTTGCCAGGCAAGTGATAAAATGTCCTTGTTTGAGCTTTAAGAAAAAGACTGAGGCGAGATTATGATTATTAATTATATATATGGTTAGATTACATAAATATTAACATATTAAATTGTTCTATTTCTAGTGGTGTTAACATTAAATACTAGTCTCATAATTAAACAAGCAATTGAAATAACAAACCCAAAGAATTTTGTGAGATAAATGATAAAATATGAAATCATTATGATAACACGAGTTATTGCCCTTTGTAAACCAAAATTACCAGTCTCCCCTTGATAGCGCGCGTAAAATGTTACGAGCAACCGAGAAAGGCCACACAGCTGCCAACTCATGACATGTGAATTACTGTTTCGTGATAACATAGGTATTAAAAGTCAACTTGCTACGGCGTGCAGGGATTCTTAAGATATATAACGCGGCCCTGTCTAGTTGTTGTGTTTGGTCTCTCTCTCTCTCTCTCTCTCTCTCTCTCTCTCTCTCTCTCTCTCTCTCTCTCTCTCTCTCTCTCTCTCTCTCTCTCTCTCTCTCACTCTCTATTTTTCTCTATTTCTATAATTCTTTCTATCTTTCTTTCTATCTCGATCCCAATTGGGTGCACCTCACACAGCCCTTTGAAACAACAAATGCTAGATGCGGGACTGATACTGGGAACCAGATCAGCCCTTACATAGTATGCATATCTCGTGAAAACGTTAGGTGGTAGTTCGTATTTTAGACTTCATAAAAGTTAGCTCTAAAACATGCAAAAAGAAGACTTTGTACACTTTCCCTATTTAACACTCGTTAAGCGAATGCAACTCAGGTTAGAATTAACGCATGGTAGTGAAATTTGAAATATAATGGTTTTAAATGGTGCTGAATCGATCGAGAATATCTCTGAAGTTGTAACAAATATTCTAAGGCACTTTGCTTGGGTGAAAACTAAGCAAACACGGGGAAAAGGTGGACAAATATAAACACATAACTATAATTTGTGTCAGAAATGTTACAGCTCGAAAGGCAAAACCGTGGGTATGCATGGGATGTGACAAATCTGCTTTAGTCTGCAGTAATCTCACAAAAGTGTTAACAAATATGCTACAGGCAGCTGCTGACAACGTATTTACTGCTGAAGACAAAATTCGGGTGGGTATATCAAAGCACAGAACAAGAAGAGGTGCATAAGGTAGGAAAATATGTTAACCAAACGGTAAAACTATTAGTCTAACTTATAAATATATTCTTCAAACATATTTTTAAAAATATGAAAATGTGTTAGTCAAACGGGGAAAAACATCTGTCAAACGTATAAATATATCAACCAAACTTATAAATATGTCGACAGAAATAAGAAAATATGTTACCCAAAGGGTAAAAATAGTGGTAAAACCTATAAACATTTCAATCAAAATTATAACAAGCAGGAAAATAATTTTTTAGCCAAATAGGAAAAAAATATCTGTCAAGTGAAGAAATATTGCAGCCAAATTTATAAAAAGCGGGAAATTTTGTTAGCTGGATGTGAAAAATGTTGGCCGAATTCATAAATATGTCAACCAAACATATAAAAAGTAAGAAATGTTGTTACCTAAGAAACATTTGTTAACCAAATGGGAAAAACATTGGCCAAAGAGAGAAATTTCTCGACCAAACTTATAAACATCTCGTCAAACTGATGAAAGTAGCAAAATATGTTACCCAAATGAGAAAAATGTCGGTCAAGTGAAGAAATATCTCGTTCAAACTTATGAAAAGTAGGAAGCTTTGTTAACCAGATGTGACAAAATATTGTTCAAGTAAAGATTTATCACATCCAAACTTATAAAAAGTAGGAAAATGTGTTAAACAAACGGAATAAATATTGGCCTGGTAAAGATATATCTCAGTCAAACCCATGAAAAGTAGGAAATTTTAGTAAACAAGCGGGAGAAATGTTGGCCAAATACAGAAATATCGCATCCAAATTTATGACAAGTAGGAAACTTTGTTAACCAAATGTGAAAAATAGTCAACAAACAGAGAAATGTTGGCCAAATACAGAAATATCGCATCCAAACTTATGAAAAGTAGGAAACTTTGTTAACCAAATGTGAAACATAGTTACCAAATAACGAAATATCTCGTCCAAACTTACGAAAACTAGGACAATTTGGTAACCAAACGGGAAAATGTCGACCAAATACAGAAATATTGCATCCAAAGTGACGAAAATTAGGAAAATATGTTAACCAAATAAGAAAAATCTTGGCCAAATAACGAAATATCTCGTCCAAACTAATGAAAACTAGGAACATTTGTTAGCCAAATGGGAAAAAATATCTATGTCAAGTAGGAAACTGTGTTAACCAAATGGGAAAATATGGTACCCGTACCGAAATATTTAGGCCAAACTTATGAAAACTAGGAACATTTGTTAGCCAACGGGGGGGGGGGGGGGGGAGTAATGGCTATCAAGGGAAGACTATTAATTTTGGTTTACACAGGGCAATAACACACGTTGTTATAATGATTTCATATTTTATCATTTATCTCACAAAATTCTTTGGGTGTGTTATTTCAATTGCTTGTTTAATTATGAGAGTAGTATTTAATGTTAACACCACTGGAAATAAAACAATTTAATATGTTATAACGTGTTTATTATTTCCAATCTAACCATATATAGAATTAATAACCATAATCTCGCCTCAGTCTTTTTCCAAAAGTTTAAATAAGGATAGTTTAACACTTGCCTGGACAACCATCACCTTCGGATGGTAACTATTTTTCTGAGCCGGTGACATCCTTGAAAGGGGTATTTATTCAAGAGTCCGATTTTGGACTACTCGGATTACCCGAGTGACGGACCAAGACATTTTCCTCTGCCTTCGATCTATCAATCTTCGATTATCGATCACCGATCACCCGGCGCCGGTCCACACACCACGCCGGTTCGCGCCAGTCCGCACACAGCTCGCCCGGAATTACCAGAGCGCAGGAGCTTTGAAGGTCAAATTTGGTGCAATTTTGCAAGGTCAATCAGGGGGCGGCATAACAAACATATAAGGATGTATGAGAGGGAGCCACATAAAACCGCCACAAATACGACTTGTTTCTGCTATTTGTAACTACTTACATCTACACCAATCGAAGCAGATCCAGACAATAACGAACTTAACCACAACCGGAGATCATAATAGCTGAAGAATGCAACAATGATACAGAAATGGCCTTTCAAAGCAACTCCAAGCAGAAGCAACCAAGCAGCGCACGAAAAACTTCGCAAGAAAATCCCACACGAGACCTTCATTTAAATAGTCCTGGTGTGTATATATATATATATATATATATATATATATATATATATATATATATATATATATATATATATATATATATATATATATATATATATATCTTTTATATATAAAAGGCAATGTGTGTGGATATGTTCTGTATGTATGTCCTTTATGCGTTCACGAACGGCCCATCCGATTGAGATGAAATTTTCTACACGCCTTCCTCTCATTCCAGCGCTGCCAACTCTCATATTTTTGTTTCTTCTTCCTCCTCCTCCCTCCTCCCCCTCCCTAAATACGTACGTAAATATATGATGATGATGATGAAAGAATCCCCGAACCAAAACTCTAGGACAAGCGAAGAAAATGACGTGACTACACAGAATCGTCACACGGCAATCATCATCATCGTCAAGTGCCGTGCCGGCTGGCGTAGGCGTTCATTGCTCTTCATAGATCTCGGTTTTTGGTTTTCTGGATCAACTCTGCTGCGGATATTCCTCCATGCCCCGGCAATATCAATAACAATTCATATTTTTATGTGTAAGGAAGTTATCTACAGTCATGTAGAAGGGAAGAACAATCAATGGAAGGACCGAAATCAAAGAACCTAGACGAGTATGAATTCGGAATGGCGAACTCCCTCCTCCTCACTTCTCCTCCTCCTCCCTCTACCTCCTCCTCGCTCTACCTCCTCCCTCCATCCTCCTCCTCCTCTCTCCTCCTCCTCCTCTCTCCTCCTCCTCCCTCTACCTCCTCCCCCTCCTCCCTCTCCCTCCTCCTTCTCCCTCTTCCTTCTCCCTCTTCCTCTCCCCTCCTCCATCCTCCTCCCTCCTACTCCTCCCACCTCCTCCCTCCTCCCACCTCCTCCCTCCTCTTCCCTCCTCCTCCCTCTCCCTAGTCATCCCTCCTCCTCCCTCCTCCTCCTGCCTCCCTCCTGCTCCTCCTGCCTCCTTCTCCCTCATCCTCCTCCCTCCTCCTCCTTCTGCCTTCTTCTCCCTCTTCCCTCTTCCTCCTCCTCCTACCTCCTCCCTCCTCCTCCCTCTACCTCCTCCTCCCTCCACCCTCCTCCTCCTCCCTTCTCCTCCTCTTCCTCCTCCCTTTCCTTCCTCCTCCTCCTCCCTCTACCTCCTCCTCCCTCTACCTCCTTCCTCCACCCTCCTCCTCCCTCCTCCTCCTCTTCCACCTCCCTTTCCTTCCTCCCCTCCTCATTCTCCCTCGTCCTCCCTCCTTCCTCTCCCTCCTCTCTCCTCCTCCTTCCTTCTTCTCCCTCCTCCTCTCCCCTCCTCCTCCCTCCTTCCCCTCCTCCTCCTTCTCCTCCTCCCTCCTTCTCCCTTCTTCTCCTCCTCTCCCCTCCTCCTCCTCCTACCCTCTTCCTCTTCCCCTCCCCCTCCTCCCTCTCCCTCCTCCCTCCTTCTCCTCCCTCTTCCTCCTCCTCCCTCTTCCTCCTCCTTCCTCTTCCTCCTCCTCCCCCCTCTCCCTCCTCTTAATCCTCCATCCTCCTCGTCCCTCTTCCTCCTCCTCCTCCTTCTTCCTCCTCCTTCCTCCTCCTTCCTTCTCCTCCCTCCTCCTCCCTCTTCCTCCTTCTCCTACCTCCTCCCTCCTCCTCCTCTCTCCTCCTGCCTCCTCCCTTTTCCTCCATCCTCCTCCTCCCTCTACCTCCTCCCTCCTCCTCTCCACTCCTCCTCCTACCCTATTCCTCTTCCCCTCCCCCTCCTCCCTCTCCCTCCTCCTCCTACCTCCATTCTCCTCCTCCTTCTCCCTCCTTCTCCCTCCTCCTCCCTCCCCCTCCATTCTCCCTCCTCCTCCCTCTCCTCCTCCCTCCTCCTTATCCCTCCTCCTCCCTTCTCCTCCTCCCTCCTCCTCCTCCACTCTTCTCCTCCCTCCTCCCTTTTCCTCCCTCTACCTCCTCAGTCTACCTCCTCCTCCCTCCTCCTCCTTCCTCCACCTCCCTCCTCCTCCTTCCTCCACATCCCTCTTCCTCCTCCTCCCTCCTCATCATTCCTCCTCCTCCTCCTTCTCCCCCTCCTCCTTCTCCCTCCTCCTTCTACCTCTTCATCCCTCCTCCTTCTCCCTCCACCTCCTACCTCCTCCCTCCTCCTCTCTCCTCCTCCTCCCTCCTCCTCCCTCTCCCTCCTCCTCCTCCTGCGTTCTCCTCCTCCTGCGTTCTCCTCCTCCCTCCTCCCTCCTCCTCCTCCCTCCTACTCCTCCTTCCTCCTCCTCCCTCCTCATCGCTCTTTCTCCCTCCTCCTCCTCCTTCCTCCCTCCTCCTCCCTTCTCCCCCTCCTCCTTCCTCCTCCTCCCTCTCCTCCTCATCCCTCCTCCTCCCCTTTCCTCCTCCCTCCTCCTCCTCCCTCCTCATCCTCCCTCCTCCTCCCTTCACATTCCTCCTCCTCCCTCTTCCTCCTCTACCTGGTGCGTGTGTGTATATATATATATATATATATATATATATATATATATATATATATATATATATATATATATATCATGTGCCATGCCGATAAACGTGGACGGTTATGTTTTTGCCATCTCACTCGATCACCAGAGTCATGTGGCCAAGCCATCCAGATATTTACTTCTCGGTCTTACCCCTGGTCTCTTCCCTTCGATCTTGCCAGTTGTCACCCTGTTCCCCAAGTCATTTCTTCTCATGTCATGCCCAAAAAATTTGACTGTCTACGTCTAAAGACTAATCAGTTTATGATCTTCATTTCTTTCTTGAATTACATGTTCATTGGTTTTTCTGTCTGTCCATGGTATTCTTTGCATTTTCCTCAGAAACCACATTTTCACAGCCATCAGATGTTTTTCAGCTTGACTGCTCATTGTCCACGCTTCACATCCATACAAAAGTATAGGATCTTTGTAGCAGTATAACACTCTTTTTTTCGTTACAATTGATATCTTTTTACTGGTCAGTCTGTTTTTAATCTTGCAAAAGGCTACCTTTGCAATGGCAATTCTTGTTCTACCTGTTCCTAGATAACTGTATCGATTCACTTGCTTAAGAATATGCCCATTTACTCGTATATCACATTGCCGTATTTCCTTCTTCCCAGTGACGACCATAATCTGTGTCTTCTTACTATTCAATTCTAACCCAAATTGTTCACTGTGTGCAACAACCGCATCTACTAAATGTTGCAAGTCTTTAATTTCATATATATATATATATATATATATATATATATATATATATATATATATATATATATATATATATATATATATATATATATATATATATATATATATATATATATATTCTCTTTAGCTTTTCTCTTCCGCATTTCCGGTCCAAAATATGGGGGAATAGGCATTAAAACGGTTAATTCCTCTTGAGGGTTATGCTTGTGGCTGCCGTTTGTCCTCTGATTTTCCTCTTGTTGGACTGGTAGTGCATGGTTCCGTCGCCCTGCTAATGACTTAAGTACGTGGCGCGACACTGTGAGCTGTAAATTTCGCGTGAAATGCTTTTACATCAGTCGGTTGTTGTTTATAGCGTGAACTGCATGTTCGGAATAATGGCGGCGGGCTTTGTCGCAGAACTGATTAGTTTGCCTTATTCTGTAATGTGTGGCTACTGGATTTCTAGTGACTGCCGCTTCCATCGACGATGAACTGTATTTTTCGTGTTGGCATTTTGGCGGCGGCATTATGCACAGTGTTCCCGTGCGGGCTGTTGGTTTGACGAGACTCCTGTTTGTTCCACTTTGCACACGGGGCCGTGAGGAGCATTTTGTGTCATATTCACTGGTACAGGAACGGAGCATAATGGGGACGACCCGTTACCGTGAAATTGGAATCGCGATTAACGACTAAAGTCTTCCTCTTCACCCGGGCATATATCCCTCCATTATTGTCTTCTCCAAATTTTCATGATATTTCAAGTGACCAAAATATTTCAATTTTCTTTGCTTTATCGCCTTTAGTAGCCAGTCTTATTTAATATTGAGTTCCTGTTGTATAGTGCATTTGTTATTTTCTGTAACCAAGATATTCGTATATCCGTCTGTAATATTTATATTCAAAGGCATTTATGTGCTGTTCAGCTTGTTTAGTAAGTGTCGAAGTATCACAGACGTATGTTGCACTGGGAAAGATGCATGCTGTTAAAAATCTTATTTTTTTTAGTTCTATCTGTCCCACTCCACAAATTATTCTGTTGATTATATATGGATATTTGTCTTTTAATTTCTTTCATTGTGTCCCAATTGTTGGTAATTATTGACCTAAGATATTCAAAATTTTCCACAACCCCTCATTAACATATGTTGTTTAACATATTTTGTTTTGGCTATGTTAAGATGTAACTTGTGATGTTTACTATTCTTTTTGGTTGAGGTTATTAGATTTTTCTATACCATTCTGTGATGTGGATAGTAATACTGTATCATTAGCATATAGAATCTCTGGTATTTCATGAACACCGATATTTTGGGTATTATATTGCTACTTCAGATGAAACAACTGATCCATAGGAAAAAAATGAACTTCTATTTGCAGACGATTTTATAGTGACGAGGGCAGATTGTAAAATCATATTAATAATTTGAGTTCAACATGCTGCAGAATACCAAGGAAGTTAATCAACATGACCAGACTATGCATGGAAGATACTTATAATATAGTAACATATAAAGGCAGGAAATCAGAACCTTTCCAAATAACATCCTTCTTGAACCAGGGTGATGCACTATCGCCGCAACTCTTCAATCTGGCTCTAGAGAAAGTTGTAAGGATGGTAAAGGAGGAATGTGATATTGGAGGAACATCCAAGCTGCTTGGTTATGCAGATGATATAGCTATTATAGGGGGAAATGAACAAAATACATTGGAAATATTGACTCACTTAATGGAAAAAGCCCAACAGATTGGGCTGGTTATCAACCAAGATAAGACATAATATATGGTAATTTCAAGAGAAGGAATGGCTAAAAACTCTGGCCACATACAAATAAATAATGATTGATTGATTGATTGTTTTAGGAACCGATATCACAGCATTCGGGACATTCCCATAAGCGCTCCGTCCCCATCCTCAGCACTCAGCGAAGAGTTCCAACACTAATAGTTCCAGTAGCAAATAGATAATATGACCATTAAAAGAACGGAAACGTACAAATACGTGGGTACAATCTTCAACTGCTCCAACGTCATAAGGGAAGAAATACAAACTAGAATCAATTCTGGAAATTCTATATACTATGCACTACATCATCTACTAAAATCAAATGCGCTATCTCGTAATACCAAAATCACAATATACAAAACACTGATCAGACCAGTTGTGCTGTATGGCTCTGAAACCTGGAGTTCAACGAAAGGAGAAGAAGCCTTGTTACAAACCTTTGAGAACAAAGTTTTAAGACGCATCTTTGGACCCATTCGGGATACACAAAGTGGAGAGTGGAAAAGAAGACGTAACAAAGACATTTATGATCTGTTTAAGTCCCCGCTAATCACTGGTATCATGAAGGCTAATAGACTACAATGGCTGGGGCATATAGAAAGAATGGAAGATAACAGGGAAACAAAACTCGCTTACACTCAGGAAATAAATGACCGTAGACCCCGAATTAGACCAAGAAGACGGTGGAGAGATAATATATATACAGACCTACAGGCACTTGTAATCAACGACTGGCAAGAGAAGGTCAACCAGAGAGACGAATGGAGACGGATTGTATCTGCAGCAAAGAACCTCGATGGCTCAGAACGCTGAAGAAGAAGAAGATGCAGCAGATACAATATGAGTAGAAATACAACCAAAATCGAAGTAATGCAAGATCGCATGGTCAACTAAGTATACAGATAAATAGCACATCTCTGAAACAAGTTAAATAATTCAAATATCTTGGAAGTATGATCACAGAAGATGGCAAATTGCACAGAGAAATCGAAATCAGATGTCAAAAAGCTAGTGCACTTTCATTTGGCACCTTGCCGTCTTGACAGACGATAGTTTGTGCCTTAAAAAGGCATAACTTTTGCCTATGGCGGTAGAGAATGTGACTGGTAAAGCCAATTCGCGCTGTAAAATATTAACATGTGGTCATTTCCACCATCAAACACCATCTTACGTCTCACACGCACGGTGTGTGACTTATCTGCAATAATAACAGCTGGACCTTAGGCAGTGTTCCACAAGCCTGGAGAGAAGCAATCATGATACCCCTCCTAAAATCAGGGAAAGATGGTTCCATTGCCTCTAGCTACAGACCAATTAGCCTCACCAGCTGTCTCTGCAAAACACTGGAGCGCATCATCAATCACAGACTGCAGTGGTACATTGAAAGTAAAAACATCCTTGTGCCACAGCAGGCTGGCTTTAGGCAGTGCTACTCTACGGAAGATCAGACAACCTACCTCTCTCAAGAAATTGAGGATGCATTCCAAGAGAAGAAGCTGATGCTTGCGGCATGGATAGATCTGAAGAAAGCCTTTGACAAAGTCTGGAAAGAAGGTCTGATGAAGAAACTGAGAAACTGCAAAGTCAATGGAAGAATGTACAAATGGGTGAAAGCATACTTGCACAACAGAAGAGCCCGAGTACAGATAGACGGACTCAAGAGCAAGAAAGTACTACTGCGTCACGGTGTCCCCCAGGGCGGAGTCTTGTCCCCCACACTTTTTCTAATCTTCATCAATGATCTTGTTGCTCACCTACCGCATGGAATTAAAGCGGCAATGTACGCCGATGACCTGGTTCTATGGAGCACAAATGAATATGCATCAGTGGCCACCAGATTGCTACAAAGAGCTGTAGATACATTTGCTGCATGGGCAAATAGATGGTGTGTCAGCATAAACACTGACAAGTGCAGCACAACCCTATTTACCCTCTCTCCAAAACAAAAGGCAGGGATCATCCAGATAAATGGAACACCCCTAAGAGAAGATAAAGAACCAACATACCTTGGAGTAACATTTGATGGCAAGCTGACATGGAGAAAGCACATCAACAAAGCAGTAGCAAAAGCCAGAAGGAAAATAGCCATCCTGAGAAAGCTAAGTGGAACCACATGGGGAGCCAGTACGAAAATACTTAGCAAAGTTTACCAACAGAGCATACGACCACACCTGGAATATGGGTCAACTGCGTGGTGTTCAGCATCAAATACCACACTACAAGAGCTGGACAAGGTGCAAAATCAAGCACTTAGAGTCACCACAGGAGGGATGAGATCAACCCCTATAGTGGAAATGGAGAAGATGGGGAGGACACAGGCACTGAGTGAGCGCAGAGATACGAAAACGCTAATACAAGCAGAAAAGTTCCTCAGCTTGCCAGGCCACCCTATGAAGAACAGATTTGAAAACCTAGCTATGGGGCGATTGAAAAGAAGTAGTTTTATCCACCAGGCCAAACGACTCTGCAGAGAAACCACTGATCTGCCCACAGTTGGTATCCCCCTAACAACTATTCCAGAGCGAACTCCATGGAAAGATGAGCATAGACTATCGTTACAAATCCAGACAAAAGTGAGAGGAATATTTGACAAGGAAGAACAGAACAGTGTGCAGCGCAGAACAGCCACTCTCAGCTTCCTTGATGAAGAATACCCACAGGACCTCTGGATCCGAGTCTACACAGATGGGTCAGCACAAAATGCTGTTCGAAATGGAGGAGCGGGAGTGTACATAGAATACCCAAATAATACTAAGGACACAGCCAGAGTACCGACAGGAAAGTACTGCCATAACTATGATGCCGAAATTGAGGCAATCAAGATAGCAACAGAGAAATTACTAAATAACAGCAATGGTACTCAACCTGTGGTGCTACTAACAGATGCAAAATCAGTACTCGAGGCGCTCCTCTCTTGGAAATTGCCAGTACTAAGGACACTACTTTCTGAACTTAGCAGTCAGCATAAAGTCACCATACAGTGGATACCATCCCACTGTGGAGTACCCGGAAACGACAGAGCTGATCAATTGGCTAAGGAAGGAGCCAAAGAGGAACAGCCTGATGTGCCCGTTACATACCACCAAAAGAAAAGAATGATCAAATCAGTCAGAAAGCCACCAAAACCTGCTCAAGATGACTACCACATTATGGACAGACCAGAACAAGTCATTATTCTGCGCCTCAGAACAGGACACAATAGATTACGCAACCACATGTATACAAAATTCAAGATTGGTGAAACAGCCATGTGCACATGTGGATTGGCGTCGCAGACAGCAGAGCACATACTCCAAGACTGCCCAAAATATAACATATCTAGGCAAACCTTCTGGCCTAGAGAGACGACAGTGGAAGATAAACTCTATGGACCACTGTGTGAACTGAAAAAAACAGTTCAATTCATGCAAGAGACGACATTGCAGATATAGACATATTTCAAGCGAACGAAAGAAGAAGAAGATCTGCAATAATTTTCTCCTTTGTCTTATTCGATTTCTGATGTTTGCCCTCCATGCAACACGTTCAGCGGCGACTTGCTCCCAATGTGCATTATCAATGCCTGTATCAATCATGTCCCGCTTACACACATCTTTGTATCGTAGTAGAGGCCGACCCTGAGATCTCTTACCCATCTGTAATTCACCAAAAAAGATGTCCGTTGGTATTCTACCATCATCCATCCTCCTAAGATGTCCTATCCATCTAAGTCTACGAAGACTGAGCATGGAATAACCCTTCACACAACCTGATCTTTCCAATACTTCAGTATTTGTGATTTTGTCTTGCCACTTAATACCAAGAATTCTTCGCAGACACCGCATATGAAAGCTGTTTAAACGTTTCTCTTGGTGTGAGTAAGTTGTCCAGGTTTCACTGCCATAAAGAAGAGTACTAAGGACACAGGCTTGATAGACAAGGACTTTTGTTTTGGCAGTAAGCTTCCTGTTCTCCCAGACTCTTTTTCTTAACCTGTTCATTGTTGTTGCTGCCTTACCAATCCGGATGTTGATTTCCTGATCTAGGGATAATTTGCTATTTACCACTGATCCTAGATATGTAAAATGGTCTACCATCTCTAGTTCGGCGTCGTCAATAAAGATTGATGGTACCCCATGTGCACCTTGTGACATAATCTGTGTCTTCTTTTTGCTAATTGTTAAACCAAATTCAGAACAAGCATTGGAGAATGCAGATAGTAGACATTGCAATTCTTCCTCAGAGTGGGTCGTAACTGCAGCATCATCTGCAAAAAGCAACTCTCTGATCAGTACCCTCCTAATTTTGGTCTTGGCCTTCAATCTCTGAGCATTGTAGAGGCCGCCATCTGAGCGTGAGTGAATGTATATACCACCATCCTGATCACGAAAGGCATATTTCAGTAGAAGTGAAAAGTATATTCCAAAGAGGGTGGGAGCTAGTACACAACCTTGCTTAACTCCACTCTTGATTTCAAACTCTTCAGAAGTTGCACCATCAAACTTGATTATACCCTTCATGCCTGTGTGGAACGATTCCACAATGGACAGAAGAGTTGGTGGGCAGCCAATCTTCTTTAGTGCCTTGAACAGACCCTCACGACTGACCAAATCAAATGCCTTTGTGAGGTCGATGAAGGCAATAAACAGTGGTTGATTCTGTTCACGGCATTTTTCTTGCATTTGTCGCAATGAGAATATCATATCAATGGTAGACCGGTTCTGTCGAAAGCCACACTGTGATTCGGGGTAGACTTGATCTCCTAGGACTTGAAGTCTGCGCAGAACAATTCTGGCAAATACTTTTCCAACAATACACAGAAGTGAGATACCCCTATAGTTGTTGCAGTCGCTCCGATCGCCCTTGTTCTTGTACAGTGTTATGATGCTTGAATCTTTGAAATCCTGTGGGACTTGTCCTTCTCGCCAGCATAGCTCTATTAGCTGGTGGATCTGTAGAGTGAGTGTGTCTTGCCCACTCCTGATAACCTCTATTGGAATCCCATCCTTACCTGGAGCCTTGCCAGATGCAAGTTCATTTATAGCACACTTAACTTCTGTTATGGTGGGAAGTGTGTCCAGGTGGTCAAGAGTTGGTAGAGCCTCTACGGCGTTGAGGGCATCATCCGCTAGTTTGGTCTAACTTGAGTAAAGCTCCAAATAGTGCTCTACTCATCTGTCCATCTACTGTTTCTTATCAGCTATGATTTCTCCAGTCAAGGTTTTCAATGGTGCACTTCTTTTTATCACGGGACCACGGGCTTTCTTTATTCCTTCGTACATGCTTCTTATGTTTCCCATATCACTTGCGATTTGAACGGACTCACATAACGTGATCCAATAATCATTTGAACACTGCCTGGCAGCCTTTTGCACATCCTTCCTAGCTTGCCTTAGCTCACTCAGAGTGTTACGCGTTGGTCTTTCCTTGTTTCTTAAGAGAGCTATCTTCTTCTTATCAATCAAGGGCTGCAGAGTCTCGCTTTTTGCCGCACACCAGTCCTGATTCTTATGATCCACAGTGCCGTAAATCCCTACGGCAGTTTTATAAAGAGTTTCCTTAAGTTGACCACTGTACAATTTTCTGGTGTATCAGTGAAATCGTCTTCACGCTGCTGTTGAAACTGAAAGCACTTTTCAGGATCGTGAGTGTTAATAATATTAATCCTGGGGCTAGATTTGTGTTTAGCTGTGTAGATTCTCTTTGGTCTCAGTCTAACTCTTGCACCAACCAAACAATGATCCGTATCACAGTAAGCACTGTGGTAACTTCGAGTCAATGATATATGGTTCAGATGTTGTCTCCTTGTGATGATGAAGTCCAGCTGGTGCCAATGGCCGGATCTTGGATGTTTCCATGTGACCTTATGCATCTCTTTAGTTTTACAAATGGAATTTGTAATACATAGGTCATTACTGGTGCAATGCTCCAGCAGCCTTTGCCCATTTTCATTCATGCGGCCGATGTTGTATTTTCCAAGGCACACTGGCCATGAACTAGAGTCCTTGCCCACGCGACCATTGAAATCACCGAGCATATAAATGTAGTCAGATTTTGGAACTGCCTTGATCATGGAGTCTAACTCCTCATAGAACGAATCCTTCACATCATCAGAGGAATCGAGTGTCGGTGCATATGCAGTAATAATGGTGGCAAAACCACAAGAGGTTGGCAAGCGCAGGGATAATAGTCTTTCATTTCCTCGTGCTGGAATTTCAATCATTCCTAGTAGCGAATTCTTTACCGCAAAGCCCACACAGTGTTGCCTTTTTTCTTCCTGCCCTCTACCCTTCCAAAAAATGTGTAATTGTTTTCCCTGAGTGACCCTTCCTCAGCAAGGCGAGTCTCCTGCAGGCCAGCAATATCAATGTTAAGACGATTGAGTTCGGCATCAATCACAGCGGTTTTTCTCACATCGTCAATATTGGACAAGTCAGTGGAAAATCCTGGACACATGGTTCTCGCGTTCCAGGTTGCAAGCCGTAGCTTGAGGTTTCTATTTTTCTTTTTATTAGTACCTAGTGCATTGGTTTTACAGCCTGCGATTAAGACTTTGTCCTAGCCAAAAGCAACCATTGAAGCAGGCAGGCTGTGGCGGATCAGCACCCAATTGGCCGGGGGATGCTGTAGCATATTAAAACGTCCTTACCCTTTCCTAGCATTGACGCCCTTAAAAATACCAATCCCTAATAATTACTGTTTAAGTACCTTACTTTTGGGGAAAGAAAACAGAGCCTAATTTATTTGGCATTAGTTAAATTTAGGCTGGCGATTGAGCAAAGTACCTGGCCAACCGTCGTCGATGTTCTAAGACAAAGACTAGAGTGGCCATTTCTGTTGAAGAGCGCACAAAAGAAAGACGTCGGCCTTTCCCTTCGGGGATAGGGCAGTTTAGCCCTAAAAATATGTCATTCTCTGCAGCAATGGTATGTTAAATCTACATTATTAATACGTATTTATGTATTTTGATAAGGTACATATACCATTGTGTTTAATTAAGAATTAGTTAATATGTTAAATCACCAATTCTTGTAAACCAGAATCTGAATGATTTTTAGACTGAGCGCCATGCTGAGTCACGCTGTAATTTTTCCTATGCTTTTACAATTTTATATTCCTATGTTAAAATCTCTTATAGGCATTGTGAACCTATATCTCATTAGCAATGCTTATAATCTATAAATATGATGTGTACGGTAGAGTATTTAACTCATGTCAGAAGCACATTTAAGAAACATTGCTCAATGTGGGAGAAGACTCCTGATTCATACTTCACAGTAGAGAACTCGTTTCTGCCAGTTTCTAATTCCTATGTTAAAATCTCTTCTAGGCATTGTGAAACTATATCTCACTATCAACGCATTGGATCTGTAAATACCCTATGTAGTGTAAATTCACAGTTAAGGACATTTCAGGAGACTTTTTATCCATGCGGACGCATATCATGGACTCAGTTCATTTTGGATAAATTGTTTAATAATTGCTGATCTGTAACTTGAAACTATCGTGCTAAATTTTGGTACAAATATTCTTGTTAACATATTAGTACCCACTCAATATGGGTGATAGACGTGTAATATTTTCATAAAGATGCTAGGAAATTGCCATTAGGACATGTTTGAGAATATACATTCAAGAACAAAGACAGTAAACGTATGATATAGCCAAGCCTTTAGCCAAGGGTGGTGGACAACAGGAATAATATTATATGTTCCAAACACGTATCAGACTGCATAAATCATTTCTAATGGATAAGAAATTCTCTTTAAAATAGCAGAAACTGGTAAAATATATCATGGCTTTCACAAACCCCATCCTGCACAAGCAGTGGGGGGAGGGGGGAAGAATAATCTAGTTTACGGATTAACAAATTAGGAAATCCAAAAACATAGGCTCCTGCATATTATTATGATTAATTATCATGTTTGATTCTCAGGTTAATTCATATGTGAGAAAATGTACATGTTGGGTTCTCTGTTAGGAGACTCATTGATTTATATTCTGTCATGATTGTTACTCTTTATTGTGGGAAAGACACATTGTAATGTTACCCCTGGGGCCATGATGATGGTGATGTAAGAATCCTGGTGCATGTCAGTACATAAGAAGAAAATGTTGAATAGCCTTGGCCTAATGCTGATTATAGAGACGGAAGTAAGACGCGGCATTAGAACCAACTGAGATTATGGATAGGCTATTATCTTCAAGTACGAGAGGCAATATCAACATGTCGGGATGGAAAGAATGGCTTAACACATCTAATAGTCCCAGTAACAACATGAGAAAAGAATACAGAGTGAGAAAATACCTTACTCACATTTAGAGTCAGAATGGCTCTACAACAAGCGACGAGGGACAAGCGACAGATTCGTCCGACACTCCTTTCACCTTCCCCTTTTTTGTTTGTAATTGTGTTGTAACCATGTTAACATAACACAGTAGGTTAATGCTCGTGTTGTATTCTTTGTAATCCCTCTCTATAGCGAGTGGTGGTTGGTGTGACTGCATTGCATCACTATCAACTGGAAACTGGGTCAAAAGCCAGAAAATGATAAATGACAACCTGTCCTAAAACAAAGTCTGAGCCAACACAACAATGTTTACTGCTGCATGTATTAGCTGCCATAGCCAGCAACAGACAAATTCGAAGACAACTGACTGAGTGATTGATGAAGTCCTATTTTAGTAGGAAAATCCAGGATGGACTTCAGTATCTAAAATCGACAAAGATAAAGATCTACAGAGTAACTGACAACAGTGTATCGTACTGCTTTACTTCTGAGAAGTACCACCGGAAGTCTCATCAGTCAGCAAAGTCAGTGAGACTATGGGACAATCCTTCAACTGACTGTTGGATTACCAAGTTGATATCCAACAATGGATAAGTCTTTGAAAAAGTCGCACAGCAGCAAAAGTCAAACATAAGGTTCTAGATACGAACACCAACTCAAACAAATGGGAAGAGACACTGAAACAACATAAGCCAGTACAACCAAGGTACTAACTGAGTATCAACTTAAGATCCTCTGAAACACAACTGCGACACCAGATTACCTCAAGGTTCCAAAATCTGAAACACCCTGAAAAGAAGCAAGATCCACTTGAGATCTCAGACCTGATCATCATCAATAAGACCATATGAAAGCAGCTAGCGGAGTACATGCCTCTACGCCTGCAACAAAAAGAATCCTCTGATTGTTTGCAACCCTGTTTCTGTGCTGGAATTATTCATCTTTGGATACATGCATGTATAGATCAATTCTGGACCTAGTCACAGATACTACTATGAGATGCCTCTCAGCCAGATACGTTCCTACACTGGACTAGATAATAACGACTACCTCTTGCTGGTCCAATGTCAGCCTTAATGCCATGGGTTATAGACTCGCGACTTGGTTGGTGTAACATCTTTGTGAACATAATTGAGATTCTGATATCGTAAGCAGAGCAGCTGAATGGACGTCTACTTGGCACCATGTATGGTGAGTTGGGAAAGTACCTTCTGCAGAGCTTAAGTGGAAATTCCGGGAAGTAAGACCAACCAAGGCCTCAATTTCACAAAAGGCACCGAGCCATTGCACAGAGTATTTGAAATTGCTAGCCCGCGGAGGGATATGTGATTGTGTGGAATTTATATTCTTGGATTATAGAGTATGATTTGCACCAGCCATTTCCAAGTGGATATACATATTAGGAACACAACTGAGTGCATTATTTCGGTACTCAGATAATGGGAAGAGGATCTAATCTACATTAAAGATGAACACTGAACCGCACACCAGGAGATAAAGGACTCTATTAATTAGGTTAATTAAGAGTACCAACTGCTTTTTATATGTGTTTTTTTCTCTATGCCATGGATTTATAAATTCAGTAGCTTTTTTTTTTTTTTTTAGTGAATGGTAGAACAAACAGGTGGTTATTGTTTTGGTAAATATTCTGAAGCGAGACGGACATATAATCAGATTGCTACTGGAACTATTAGTGTTGGACCTCTTCGCTGGCTGCTGAGGATGGGGACGGAACGCTTATGGGAATGTCCCGAATTCTGTGATGTTGGTTCCTAAATCAATCAATCAATCAATCCATCAATACCATCTCATTAATATTTTTAAGCATGAGAATTGGAACTGGTGTCAGAAACAATTGTTTTATATGTCTGGTTTTTATGAACTCATACCTTGGTTTCTTTTTGTGTAAAATCCAATGGATGGTTCAATGGTGGTGTAACCAATTATTGGTTGTTTGGGGTGAGTACATGAATATGATTATACTGATTTTGGGACAAAGGGGTTGTCAGATGGGATTGTACACGCATGTCACATTTGATGTGATTTTATACCTATGTCCTATGCCATGTCATGTAAAGCCCAGAACTGAATATGGCCATTATATGTTTGTATTTTACCTCTGATTTGAGTTTATTCCTAAGCTGTTTGTCCAAAATTGTTGATGTGTACATCAATTAAATGTGATGTTTGTTCAACAGTGGTTGTTTATATGTTGTTAACAATCAGTCTCTTCTGGCACTATATAAACTTTATAAAGTGATACGTGGGACTGGAGATGTACTCATGAATACAGTTATAAACAGGAGTGAAGTATGTTCCTCCTTGTGTTTATGGTAGAGTTCCAGTATCACCTCAAGTGGCTAAAATAAAAGAGAATCAACTAAACCCACTAGACACTTTTAACATAATATTCTCATAAATTAAAATCCACATCCCACAGTAGTGTCAGGTCTTAGTCAGATATGACTGAGCTACCGTATAACAGTAGACGGTACTACCTGCTGTTGTTAGCACCGAACGTTGGGCGGCGCTTACCAAACCTGACACCACACATTGTGCCAACGGCTTTGGGCGGAATAGCGCAATTGGGAGGGTACAAGCCTTACCCTTGTGCGAGGAAATGCAAGCTAAAGACAAAATGTCATGGCAGGGCAGACCAGGCTCTAAGCCTTGGTTGGCGGCTGGTCTAGGATCGAAGCTCCGACAGGCGGACAGTTAGAGCATTGCTTTGCTGATCCGGCAGCTTCTGCAGCTTGTCTTGTTCCAGATGTAGGGGTGTTACCTTTCCTCTGGAGTGAACTAGGCAGGCCGAGAGAGGGATCATGCTGCATGGGCAACATGTGATCTCTATATTTAAGCCAAGGCTTTGTGCTATGGAGAGGCAATAACTCCATCCTTGGTCTTAACTGGTCTCGGAATCAAAGCGAGAGGCAACTGTTACGGGTTATAAGTCCCTGTCAATTGGCGTAGACATGGGGTACCACGCGTTGCCTCTGACGGTGGGAGACACCTCGGGTGTCACTGATCAGCTACCGCCCGCCCCAAGCTGGGCAGCCCACGGCCAATTGGGTGCTGATCCGCCACAGCCTGCCTGCTTCAATAGATGCTTGGGGCTAGGACAAAATCTGAATAGCAGGCTATAAAACCAATGCACCAGGTACACAAAAAATGAAAATAGAAATCTCAAGCTACGGCTTGCAACCTAGAACGTGAGAACCATGTGTCCAGGATTTTCCACTGACTTGACGAATATTGACGATGTGAGATAAACGGCTGTGATTGATGCCGAACTCAATCGTCTTAACATTGATATTGTTGGCCTGCAGGAGACTCGCCTTGCTGAGGAAGGGTCCCTTAGGAAAAACAATTACACCTTTTTTTTGGAAGGGTAAAGGGCAGGCAGAAAAAAGGGAACACGGTGTGGGCTTTGCAGTGAAGAATTCGCTATTGGGAATGATTGAAATTCCAGCAGGAGGAAATGAAAGGCTATTATCCCTGCGCTTTGCAACCTCTTGTGGTTTTGCCACCATTTTTACTGCATATGCACCGACACTCGATTCCTCTGATGATATGAAGGATTCGTTCTATGAGGAGTTAGACTCCGTGATCAAGGCAGTTCCGAAATCTGACTACATTTATATGCTCGGTGATTTCAATGCTCGTGTGGGCAAGGACTCGAGTTCATGGCCAGTGTGCCTTGGAAAATACAACATCGGTCGCATGAATGAAAATCGGCAAAGGCTGCTGGAGCATTACACCAATAATGACCTATGTATTACAAACTCCTTTTTTAAAACAAAAGAGATGTATAAGGTCACATGGAAACATCCAAGATCCGGCCATTGGCACCAGCTGGACTTCATCATCACAAGGAGACAACATCTGAACCATATATCATTGACTCGAAGTTACCACAGTGCTGACTGTGATACGGATCATTCTTTGGTTATTGCAAGGGTTAGACTGAGACCTAAGAGAATCTACACAGCTAAACACAAATCTAGCCCCAGGATTAATATTATTAACATTCACGATCCTGAAAAGTGCTTTCAGTTTCAACAGCAACTTGAAGACGCTTTCCTGATACACCAGAAAATTGTACAGTAAATGAAACGTGGGGTCAACTTAAGGAAACTCTTTATAAAACTGCCATAGGGGTTTACGGCACTGTGGATCATAAGAATCAGGACTGGTTTGCGGCAAACAGCCAGACTCTGCAGCCCTTGATTGATAAGAAGAAGATAGTTCTCTTCAGGAACAAGGAAAGACCAACGCGTATCACTATGAGTGAGCTAAGGCAAGTTAGGAAGGATGTGCAAAAGGCTGCCAGGCAGTGTGCAAATGATTATTGGATCAAGTTATGTGAGTCCATTCAAATCGCAAGTAATAAAGGTGTCACGAAAACCACTGTGGTTGGCGATAAGATGAAAAAAATTACAGAAAAAACAGTCTGTGTTCACAGCTGCAAGTTGTTTACTTCTAGTAGCGGTGAGATCAAGACAGTCTGGAGTCCTTGAGAATTCTCCTACATCAAAAGAAACGTCGGCATGATGTTTGTCCGATCGGTAGAATGAAGGGAAAACACCGGCTTGTTTTCGTTGTACAAAGGGGGAGATAAACTACTCTTGTGAGGTTAGTGACAAAGATAGTCTGCCCTTGGGGACACCTGTGTGACATCAAAGGACGTCACTAGGACAATCCCCGACTGGAAATGAGAAAACTAAACTGGTTTCCGTTAGTGTGCAGAATAAAGTCAACTTCTTTTTTTTTAAGCATATCCTTTACAGGACTTAGCTGTCAACACCAGCATCTTTCAGCTGTATGTTGATCTCTTGGCAAGATTACGCTCCGAGAATCTAACGTGTTAATATCCATCTTACATGGTTGGACATGTGTCTGTTATTACAAGGATAAGATTCGATTAAGGGATAGTGGAGTTTTCATAAGGTAATTACTAGTAAACATTAGTTGTGAATAATGTAGTACAGTCTAGGGATAAATAGAGTTTAGGTCATTAACATAGTGTTGTGTTGTGGTTAGTCGTTCAAAGAGTGTCGGCGACAGTAGGAAGTTGCCTTGTTAAAATTAACTGGTGTGGGAAATCAATTTGCGCAGCTGGTTATGAATAGTGAAGGGGGTGATATTTAAAGGGATTGAAGTTGGTTGGGGGATAGGGGAAATGTCCAATGGTGGGATCTTACAGTGGGGTGGCTACTGGGGTCCTGCACTTTCTATTTTGGTCTTCCCTTGTCTTACCCTAACTCAGACCTATGTGATGAGCTCATCTGTCCATGACAGAGTTTGGTTCACTGTTATTTATCTGAGCGAGGCCAGTGGCCTACACTCATCTAATAGGGATCAGTGACGGGGTGGCGCTCACCAGGTGTGTTCTCTATTTCACAGGTTCCCTCAGGTTAGGATGAAAACCACGGAAACTTTGAAAATTCAGATCCGGGATATTTTTGGTGCAGGAGGATTAGCCAGCGACCTTCTCACTGGGCCTATGCTAGAAAAGGTTTGAAAGAACATTGCTCTGTGGAGCTGAATCATATAAGTATCCTACAGGATAAATACTGAGAGCATTAGTGATAGTATTTCACACTACCTGTGGACAGCAAAACAGTAATGGTTTTTACTTTTCACACCATTCGTGAATAAACCAGTAGTGATGGATTTTCACTCCACTTATAACTAGAACAGTAGTGATTGACTTTCACACTACATGAAACCAAAACTTTAGAGAGTGTTTGTTCCACATAACAAGGAAAGTAGAACATTAGGACTTATCTGGGAAATTAAGAGATTCATATGAGACTATGTACAATGACTGTTTTAAGAGTGAAAACTTTAGAACATTTCGTAGGAAGGAAGAATGTCATGTTCATGGGGACAGTGTTCCGCTTTTCACTGTGCAGGAATTGTGTGGTCTTAGTTTCTATAAACATTTAGGAACAGTGTTTAGGAACAAGGTAGGATCAGTCCCAGACTGTATATTTGAGAGGTGATCAAGCATCGTGGTTATCAAAGCTCCTGGAGGTGGACAACGTCTGGCGGGAGAGACGCATCGTTTGGTGAGGTCAATTGTGCTGACTATTATGATGTCGTGTAATCCTTGCCATGATGAGTGGACTCTGATCCTGAGCTTTGGCGGTCTGATTTCTACATTTACACTAGAGTATACAACACACATTCCACGCTTACACTTCTCACATACAACTCTTTTTTTTTTTTTGAATAAATTAATTGTTATTAATTTTTAGAAGCTAGAGTTGTTGAGTATGTTGTTTTGGGGTAGAAAGAGAGGGGGCACGATCCAGTGGTGATAGAGAGTGAGAGAGAAAGAGGTGTCTATAGACTGACGGAGTGTTGTGGGCGGAATCTAGTGCATTTCTCCAGAATATGATATGGGTTTTAATAAAATGTGGGTGTTGATTCCCCTCACTCCAGGGACGACACTATAGAAGTATACTCTTTCAAGACACTATAGTAGAGAAAACGTACTACAAAAGGAAATATAAGAAGCATGTATGATGAGTTATTGTCTCTCCATAGTACAAAGCCTGGGCTAAAATAAAGAGATCATGTGTTGCCCATGCAGCATGATCCCTCTCTCGGCCTGCCTAGTTCACTCCAGAGGAAAGGTAACACCCCTACATCTGGAACAAGACAAGCTGCAGAAGCTGCCGGATCAGCAAAGCAATGCTCTAACTGTCCGCCTGTCGGAGCTTCGATCCTATACCAGCTGCCAACCAACGCGTTGGGCTGGTCTGTCCTACCATGACGTTTTGTTATTATAACTCCATCCCTGGTCTTAACCGGTCTCGGAATCAAAGCGATAAGTAGCAGTTACGAGTTATAAGTTGTCTCTGACGGTGGGAGACACCTACAGGTGTCACTGATCACCTACCACCTGCCTCAAGCTGGGCATCTGTGGGATCATTCATCATTGGCACCTTGCCGTCTTGACAGACGATAGTTTGTGCTTTAAAAAGGCATAATAACTTTTACCTATGGCTGTAGCGCATGTGACTGATAAGGCCAATTTGCGCTGTAAATGTCCGTTCACAGTGGGTGCATGTGAACACGTGGTCATTTCCACCATCATGCACCATCTTACGTCTCAAACGCTCGGTGTGTGACTTATCTGCAATAATTTTCTCCTTTGTCTTTATTCCATTTCTGATGTTTGCCCTCCATGCAACACGTTCAGCGGCGACTTGCTCCCAATATGCATTATCAATGCCTGTATCAATCATGTCCCGCTTACACACATCTTTGTATCGTAGTAGAGGCCGACCCTGAGATCTCCTACCCATCTGTAATTCACCAAAAAAGATGTCCTTTGTTATTCTACCATCATCCATCCTCCTAAGATGTCCTATCCATCTAAGTCTACGAAGACTGAGCATGGAATAAACTGTCACACAACCTATTGGTGTGAGTAAGTTGTCCAGGTTTCACTGCCATAAAGAAGAGTACTAAGGACACAGGCTTGATAGACAAGGACTTTTGTTTTGGCAGTAAGCTTCCTGTTCTCCCAGACTCATTTTCTTAACCTGTTCATTGTTGTTGCTGCCTTACCAATCTGGACGTTGATTTCCTGATCTAAGGATAATTTGCTATTTACCACTGAACCTAGATATGTAAAATGGTCTACCATCTCTAGTTCGGCGTCGTGAATAAAGATTGATGGTACCCCATGTGCACCTTGTGACATAATCTATGTCTTCTTTTGGCTAATTGTTAAACCAAATTCAGAACAAGCATTGGAGAATGCAGATAGTAGACATTGCAATTCTTCCTCAGAGTGGGTCGTAACTGCAGCATCATCTGCAAAAAGCAACTCTCTAATTTTGGTCTTGGCCTTCAATCTCGGAGCATTGTAGAGGCCGCCATCTGAGCGTGAGTAAATGTATATACCACCATCCAGATAACGAAAGGCATATTTCAGTAGAATTGAAAAGTATATTCCAAAGAGGGTGGGAGCTAGTACACAACCTTGCTTAACTCCACTCTTGATTTCAAACTCTTCAGAAGTTGCACAATCAAACTTGATTATACCCTTCATGCCTGTGTGGAACGATTCCACAATGGACAGAAGAGTTGGTGATCAGCCAATCTTCTTTAGTGCCTTGAACAGACCCTCACGACTGACCAAATCAAATGCCTTTGTGAGGTCGATGAAGGCAATAAACAGTGGTTGATTCTGTTCACCTAGGAGATCAAGTCTGCCTCGAATCACAGTGTGGCTTTCGACAGAACCGGTTCACCATTGATATGATATTCTCATTGCGACAAATGCAAGAAAAATGCCGTGATGATGCCATCATTGATGGTGCAACTTCAGAAGAGTTTGAAATCAAGAGTGGAGTTAAGCAAGGTTGTGTACTAGCTCCCACCCTCTTTGGAATATACATTTTACTTCTACTGAAATATGCCTTTCGTGATCAGGTTGGTGGTTTATACATTCACTCACGCTCAGATGGCGGCCTCTACAATGCTCAGAGATTGAATGCCAAGACCAAAATTAGGAGGCCACTGCTAAGATAGTTGCTTTTTGCAGATATTGCTGCAATTACGATCCACTCTGAGGAAGAATTACAACGTCTACTATCTACGTTCTCCAACGCTTGTTCTGAATTTGGTTTAGCAATTAGCAAAAAGAAGACACAGGCAGATTATGTCACAAGGCGCACATGGGGTACCATCAATCTTTATTGATGACGCCGAACTAGAGATAGTAGACCATTTTACATTCTAGGCTCAGAGGTAAATAGCAAATTATCCCTAGATCAGGAAAACAACATCATGATTGGTAAGGTAGCAACAACAATGAAAAGGTTAACAAAATCAAAAAGAGTCTGGGAGAACAGGAAGCTTATTACTTCCAAAACAAAAGTCCTAATCTTTCAACCCGTCTACTTAGTATTCTTCTTTATGGCAATGAAGCCTTGTAAACTTACTCACACTAGGACAGATTAGGAGGATGGTCGACGGTAGGATACCAGAGGGCATCTTTTTTTTTTTTGGAGTGAATTATGGGTGACTAAAAGATCTCGGTGTCTGCCTCTGCCACTATACACATATTTGTGTAAGCAGCACATGACTGATGCAATCACTGATATTGCACATCAGGAGTAAGTCGCCGCTGATAGTGTTGCATGAATTGGGGTGGGGGGGGGGGGGTATAGATCGGTAATGGGATAAAGGAAATGGAGAAAATGATTGCAGATAGTCCACACACAGAGCGTGTGAGCCTTCAGATGGTGTGCGATAATAGAAATGACCATGTGTTCCCATGCATCCATTGTGTACAAACATTTGCTGCGCGAATTGTTCTAATTAGTAACATTCGCAATAGCCAGAGGTTGTAATTATTATGCCTCTTTTAAAGCACAATGTTTTCTTTTAAAAAAAAAAAAGAACTATCGTCTGTCAAGACGGCAAGGTACCAGCAGAACATATATATGTATGATTGTATGTATGCATTTTGTCGCATCGTTAATTTAATCGTTTGTGATTACTTTCTTGCAAAGCTTACACTTGTGTTGTTTCTTATGCAATGTAAAATATATATCTCCATTTATAACATTTGTTTTTGTTAATCTGTTGCTACATTATAATAATACAATTATATACAGTATTAAGGTGTGATTTGCGACAATACCTTGATCAGCAAAACCACGGCAGTTATATTGCGGATGGACTCCTTTGTCACATGTTGTATCTTCTAGACAAAAGCTCGCTTTGCTTCCTTCGGCTAAACGAATTCCTTTGGCGTCTAGAATGTCGTAATGAGCGAAAGTCTCCATGCTGTGATAATGCCTGAAATGTTAATGTGTTAATCGATTAAATTAGCCCAAATAACATATACTGAGACATATAATGTATGTGGCATAGATAATTTGCACATTTTAAGAAAAATTATAGAAGAGGACAAATTCAGTTCGATAGATCATCATTGTTTTGGTCAGAAAAATGTTCCGTTCAGATTGTGGACACCACTGTAAAATAATGTCTCACTTGCATGTATCTTTAAATCGTAGCTGTCGACGTCTAACTGTTCTGTTACCGTTTTGCCAGATGCCCACAAGGTTACCTTTCGGAATGCGTCCATCTGGCATGCGCCGTACATCATTAAGTCATTGCATTATTTGCTGTCTGTGAAGTATGTGCATGCTAATGTGATCAGTGCATTAATTATTCTGTCAATCGTAGATGAAAGGTGTTAGGTCTTTTCGTTTGCTGATCATAAGTGGTCCAGTAGGTATCTGTGGCGTAGGTGTAGTGAACGCTTTGTGTTGATTTTCATATTGGTTGATTTTCACATCGGCTATTCGGAAAACAAAGGCTAATTCCTGAAAATAAAATTGTCTTGAAATTCACAAATAACCAATAATTGCTGGGATTTATTAACATATTATATGGGTATATTCGCTTCCATGAAGACTCTTTGGTACAATTAATTTCATGAGTTTATTAATTGTTAATGAGAGGTGATCGAAGGTCATCATGCTGAAATATGTATTGATAGCGATACGAAAAAGACCAAGAGTAATTGAATACGAAGACTTTCATACAATTAGCTTCTACTCGGAATTATAATGAGAAGAACACGAAGGAGATAAAAATGGAAATTGGTGAAGAACATTATAGATTTGTGGAAGGAAAGGGTACAAATAATGCAGTTTATACATTACGAACACTAACAGAAATATCAATAGAGACATAGAAAGGTATATATTTGTGCTTCATAGATTATACAAAGGCATTTAATAAAGTAAACCATGATGAACTAATTAAAATGTTGAAACATTGATGGGAAAGATCTCAGAATAATAAAAAACAAAATTACTGGAATAAGTTATATTTACTTCTTTTTGCCTGTCATCCATTTTATAGGTATGTAACAAGGATTTCTTTGTTTGATATTGATAGGTAAGTGAAAGAGAGAGATGGCTCTTTGGTTCAATCTAAGCATCAATACGGCGGAAATACCCCACGATTGGCTGCATAGCTACCTTGTCCCACTCCCAAAGCCAGGTAAGGATCACTCCAGACTTAATAGATACTGATTCATAACCCTGTGTGGGATGTGGTATTTAATTTATGAGAATATTTTATTAAAAGTGTCTAGGGGATTTAATTTGATTCTCTATTATTTTAGCCACTTGAGGTGTTCATGGAATTCTACCATAAACTCAAGAAGGAAAAGACTTCACTCCTGTTCATAGCTGTATTTCTGAGTACTTCTCCATTCCCACTTATCACCCTCTAAAGTTTATCTAGTGCTAGAAGATATTGATTGTTCACAACATATAAACACCACATTTACTTGATGTACACATCACAAATTCTGGACAAACAGTTCAAGTATTAAATCAAGATCTGCAGTTACATACACGAAAGTGTAATAGTCACATTGAATCTCATTTACAGGCATGGGAATGAGTGGCATTATCAAAACACATTTAACCTCTTTTTTACCCAAGAACAAACAATGTTATTACAAACAACACAACAACCACAAATTGGTTCTGCTAACTTGACTTATTTTACCTAGATAAAAGCACAACATTGGTCTAAGTGCAGAAAACCTAACATATAAAACAGTTGTTTCTGACACCCTTTATAAGTCTCATGTTTAAAAATAATGAGTTGGTGTCAAAATACTATACCATAACCTTCATTGAAAAAAAGCTACTGACCTGTTACATCCATGGCATAGAAAAAACACATATAAAAATGAAGTGGGTACTCAATTAACTAATTAATAGAGTCCTTTATCTCCTGGTGTGCGGTTAAGTGTTCATCTCCTATGTAGATTAGATCCTATTCACATTATCTGGGTACCGAAATCATGCACTCAGTTGTGTTCCTAATATGTTTATCCACTGGTAATTGGTTAGGGAATATTTATAATCCCTACTCCAGGAATTGAAATATCACACACCACATATCCCCTCCGTTGGGGCTAGAATCACGAATATTCTGTTGCAGTAGGCTCGGTGTCTCTTTGGTGAAATTGAGGCCTTGGTTGGTCTTACTTTCCGGAATTTCCACTTAAAGTCTGCAGAAGATACTTTCCCAATTCACCATACATGGTGCCAAGTAGACGGCCATTCAGCTGCTCTGCTTCCAATATCAGAATCCCAATGTTCACAAAGATGTTACACCCACCAAGTCGCGAGTCTATAACCCATGGCATTTAGGTTGACATTGGACCAGCAAAGAGTTAGTCGTTGTTATCTAGTCCAGTGTAGAAACATATATGGCTGAGAGGCATCTCATGGTAGTATCTGTGACTAGGTCCAGAATTGATCTATACCTACATTGATCAGAAGATGAATAAATCCAGCATTGAACCAGGATTGCAAACAATTGGATGCTTCCTTTTGTTGCAGATGTAGAGGCATTTACTCCGCTAGCTGCTTTCATATGGTCTTTTTTTAAAAATGGTATTCAAGTCTGAGATCTCAAGTGGAACTTGCTCTTTTCCAGGTGTTTTCAGATTTTGGAACCTTGAGGTAATCTGGTGTTCAGAGTATCTTAAGTTGGTACCTTGGTTGTACTGGCTTATATTGTTTCAGTGTCTTCTCCCATTTGTTTGAGTTGGTGTTCATAGCTAGAACTTGGTGTTGAGTGGCTGAACCTTTATGTTTGCCTGCTGCAGCTGTGTGACTTTTCTTTCGAAGGAGGAAACTTGGGTGTATCCTTTGAACTTGGGAGTCCAACAGACAGATGGAGGGTTCTTACTGCTGTTAGTTTTATTACACATAGTATAACTCCCATAGTTTAGTTAACACTGTTGCCTACCATGCATGTCGTAAGAGGCGACTAAGGAGGCTATGGTTCCGTCGCCCTGCTACTGAGTGAGTGCGTGGCGCGACACTGTGAGCTGAGAGTTTCATGTGGAATGCTTTTACATCTGTCGATGGTTGTTTGTAGTGTGAACTGCATGTTCGAAATGATGGCGGCCGGATTTTGCTGGATTGACTGTTTTGCCTTTTCGGCTAATGGGTGCATTTTTCAGGAGACTCCTGGGAGTCACCGCTGGAGCTACGGAGTTTGTGCTTTGTGCGGCGCTTTCGGTGGGTCGTCCTGCGGAAAGAGACCAAGCCATATGGGATAAAACCCAGGTCAATGAAGTCTTTCTGGTGACTGCCGTTTCCATCGACGATGAACTGTATTTTTCATGGAGGACTTTTGTGTTGGTATTCTGGTGGCGGCATTATGCACAGTGTACCTGTGCGGGCTGTTGGCTTGCCGATACTCCTATCTACTCCATTGTTCACATTGGGCAGTGAGGAGCATTTTATGTGATATTCACTGGCACAGGAACGGAGCAATATGGGAACGACCCGTTGCCGTGAAGTTGGAACCACGACTAACTAACTAACTAACTAACTAGTTGACCTCGACGATTGATGGTTCATCAGGCGGTACCTCCCAGAAGTAAAACAGTTTATCCTTTTTGTATCTGTGTACTAGGTATATCATTTTGACATTCTGATAATGAAGTCCATCCTGGGTAATCTGACAGGAGTCAGAATATCAAACGCTGAGTGTCAATCATCTTCAAATGTGCCTTTCGCTGGCTATGGCAGCTAAGGATTGCCACAGTCAACATTGATGTATTTCTAGATCCAGACTATCGTTAGGACATTCACTTTCTGGCTGTTGACCCAGGATCCAGTTTTAGTGATATAGTCCCACCAAATTCAACCACCACTTGCTTCTCTTCATGGTTTGCAGAGAATGATATATTTTAAAGGCAAAAATGCCTTTCCCCACACGTGGAAAGCACCCCCACATGGGGAGAGCACGTATGTTTCCTTTGTTTGTCTGAACTAAAATGGCTACAAAGAGCCTTTGTTTTACATTCAGTCGACGACTGTTGGCCAGGTACGTGAACCCAACTGAGGCCAAATAAATTTAGCTACCCTACGGTTAGTTTTTCTCCAACATTAAGTAAGATACTTAAACAGTAGTTGTAAGGGATTGTTATTTTTAAGGGAGTCAATGCTAGGAAAGGGTAAGGAAGTTTTAATATGCCACACCCTGCAAAACACGTATGTCAAAGTTCTCGAAAAGAAAGTAGCACGCAGACTCCAGCGTCATTTGAAAAGTCGTAATCTGCTTCTCCAAGGACTCGGGAGTTACCGGCTTGGAAAGGACGCCTGGGCCAATGCTGTAACTTTTGTTTTTGATGTCTACGAAGGCTTCCGGGATAAACAAGAGACAGTGGCGGTAGCTCTTGACCTGGAGCATGCGTATAACAGGGTCAGGTATGATCGGTTGAAATACACAATGTTGGACATGGAGGTCTACTCTTGCTTGTTAGATGGGTTGCGGTTAATCTTGGAGTGCACAAAGGACACACCAATTATATGCATGAAGAATATCCTGGCACTACCAACAATGACGGATAAGCATAAAGTCCTTCAGGCCAAATGGTACCTGAGAGTTGCAGCATATAGGGATAACCCGCTGCTTGCAGCCATTGATATGGTCTAGGGTCATAGACTAAGACGAGGCAGGTCCTGGATGGCACAGGCAGAACTTTCCATATGTCAGGTGTGTGATCTGGAGACCATCAATCGGGGAAGAGAGTGGGTTGAAGTTCCGGAAGACATGACGGACTGGCACAGTGTAATAATAACACTGGGTCGTGAATGCAGAGAAAGGGCAGTAGGCCGCACTGAAGTGAAACAATTGATCCAGAGTAACACACATAAAGGTGACACATTCATCTACACCGATGGGTCAGTGGCGAGAAACAGACGTAGTGGTTGGGGCTTTATTGCAAAGGCTAATGGACGAGTCTTGAAAAAGGAGAGTCTGGCATATGAGACTACGACCTCCAGTATGAGAATGGAGGTGGAGGCAATAACAGTGGCATTCCTTTGGCTAGAGGAGACTATTGCAACACACGTTGTATTCATTACGGATTCAAAGAGTATGCTTGGTAAGGTGGATGAAGGAATGTTTCGTGTGGAATGGCTCTTGTCGCTTCAGAGGTCACAAATTGTGAGAATTGTATGGATATTTTGCCCAAGCCATGCGGGGGGCGGGGGGGGGGGGGATTGCGGAGGAATGAACAGGCTGATAGGCTAGCAGGGAATGCACCATTTGGTGGCAGATTGCCTATGGACAAGGGGGAGGTGGTCGTGCGTTTATGGGACCAGGTGGAGAAGGCTGCTACGATGTAGATCTGCGTCTGCTGTGCCATGATAACGTATTCAGAATCTACAAAACTCACTAACTCGTTAATTGGAACAATAACAATAGTCTCACCTAAAGAACTTGAGAATGCGAAATAACGAACTTAGCTCCGGCAAAAGTTCAACACCTTTTTAATTCGGTGTTACAGAATCATAGCATATAATTCTAGTGGCCTCGTAGCGCTCCCGTTTAGACCGGGACAACATCTACTTAAAGCATCCACAAATAATATCTATATCTGCATCATTCACCTTGACGCTCAGCCTATTTCTATTCCAATGTTCTTTCAGATCCTTGCCGTTATGTTCATCCAAGATTCGTTTAGTTTTCGGGCCACTGTTCTTAGATCCATGGCGTCTTCTCAACGAATGCTACCTCTTGTTATCAACTTGAAGTTCACTGTCTAATTACATCCAAACATCCAATTGCCACATTAATTTGGTTCCACAATCGAAATACACATCCGCTCACTAAGATGGCTCCTCAGCATATGCTTTGGTTGTCGTGTGACGTATCTCGTATCTCTTAGTTTTGGTGCAGTATCCACTTTGCTGTATACTTAGGGATTTTCCTTTTATCCTCTATCTGCATCATGTGTTTCTGCAATAGCTATGTGGCATTATGCCCCCCCCCCCCCCACATTAAATGATATAATCATTTCTAATTATATATATATATATATATATACTATATATATATATATATATATATATATATACCTTGTGATTACTAAACCATGCCCAATAGCAGTGCGGAAATCATGAGTCGTATCTAGTGCTGAGTACGACGTTATGGCCCTTATTAATTACCCCCCCCCCCCCCCCCCCCCCCCCCAAAAAAAAAAAAATTAATAAAAAAAAAATAAATAAAATAAAAATAAAAATAAAAATAAAATATGATGGGCACGCCCTCCTGTTCACACCCACGGTGAACGTCGTGTAGCCGGCCTGTGGGAGGGACGGTCTAACTAATTATACAATTAGTCCCTACCTTGTCCAAATGAACAAGTGTCCTCACTCTAGGTCAAAACCCGGAGTTAGGGACGAGGGTAGTAATAGGTACCAAGCACCAGTTGATGCGCCATATTGTCGCTGGCTTATAACCATTGGGTGTTTCTTGTATCAAATATCTGTAGGTGAGGTGGACGCCATTGCTGTTCACAGTGCTACCTTTAGATATATTTTCTATTACCATCCAATGTAACTCGTTGTAGTGGCTCATCCTGTGAGGATATCCTAGAACCCATTGATAAATATCAAATTCAAATTATAACAGATGTTACTACTGAACAATTTATTACCAAATGTAACTATGTGGCAAAGGCGAAGGAACAGATTGAGAGCCCATATGTGGAAAGAATGAGATTGCGGGGGATCGGCAGTGGTTCTGGAAGAATCTAAAAACTGAGAGGGATGACCAGGAGAACTTTTAATCAGATAGCGATAGGAACGATTAGTAATGTGACTCTTCACTGGCTGTTGATAGAGGGGACGGAGCATGTATGGGAATGTCCTGAGTGCAGTGATGTCGGTTCTTAACTCAACTCTGGTAAGTGAAATACAAGTGTGAATAGTGGCAATAAAGTAGCAAACATAACATAAAAATGCCATAGAAGTCTCGTGTTATTACGAAAATATCCCCAGCTCAGAAAAATCGAGCTAGTCTCTAGGCCAGTATATTTCAACCTTTCTGCTGGAGCAGATCCTTATGCAAATGTCTACGTTGCTCAAGGAATAGAGTCCATGGGAATATCGATACTGAAGTCCATTATCGGGCACTCTCTTGTTGTTTATACTTCACTTCGACACCGCAAGGTACAAGAGGAACATGATGAGATTAGATGAGAAGGAACTCTGTGCGATGATCTAAGTATGTCATCAATCAATCAATAAATCATGTCCCAGGCGGAAAGCGTGGGCGGTCATGACTCGCCATTTCACTCGATCACCAGCGTCGTGGATCAGCTCAGTGTTCCTTCTCGTCCATGCCATGTGGCCAAGCCATCCAGGTATTTTCCTCTCGGTCTTCCTCTTGGTCTGTTCCCTTCGATATTGCCAGTTGTCACTAAGATCAGCAATTCATTTCTTGTCATAACATGTGCAGAAAATTTTGACTGTCAACGTCTAATTTCTCTATTCAGTTTACGATTTTCATTTGTCTCCTGTAGTACTTGGTCATTGGTTTTTCTGTCTGTCCATGGTATTCTTTGCATTTTCCTCAGAAACCACATTTCTGCAGCCATCAAAATGTTTTTAAGCTTGACTGCACATTGTCCAAGTTTCACATCCATATAAAAGAACAGGCTCTATGTATCCCCTCAACACTTTTTTTCTCGTTTCAATTGACATCTTTTTATTGGTCAGAACGTTTTTCATCCTGCTAAAGGCTACTTTCGCCATGGCGATTCTTGTTCTAATCTCATCAAGGCATCTCCTATCAGATGTTATGACTGTGCCGAGATAACAGTATCGATTCACTTGTTTAAGAATATGCCCATCTACTCCTATATCACATTGTGGTATTTCCTTCTTCCCAGTGACGACCATAATCTGTGTCTTCTTAATATTCAGTTCCAACCCTAGTTGTTCACTGTGTGGGAATGGGTGTGGGGGATGTGTGTATGGGTGGAGTATGTGTGTGTTGGACGGGTGCGGGGATGTGTGGTTGTGTGGGGGATATGTGTGGGTGGGTGGAGATGTGTGGATGGTTTGGGGAAGTATGTGTGGGTGGCGGGGTTGTGTGGGTAGGGGATGTGTGTGGGTGGATTGGGGATGTAAGGGCGGGTGGGGAGAAGTGTATGGTGTGTGGGTTTGGGATATGTGTGTGGTGTGTTGGTGGGGGATGTGTGCATGGTGTGTGGGTGGGGGTATGTTTGTGGTGGTATGGGTGAGGATATGTGTGTGGGTGGGGGATAGTGTGTTGTGTGGGGGATGTGTGTGATGGGTGCGGGGAATGTGTGTATGGGTGGGGGATATGTGTGGGTGAGTAGGGGGTGTGTGGTGGTTGGGGTAAGTATGTGTGGGTGGTGGAGGTGTGTGGGAGGGGGATGTATGCGTGGATGGGGAATGTGTTGGTGGGGGTGTTTTAAGTGGCTTAGTTATGTGTCGGTGGGTGAGGGATGTGTATGTGTCGGGGTTTGGATGCGTGAGTGAGTGGAGAATGTATGTGGGTTGGGGTATTATGATTGAGAGATGTTTGGTTGGGGGTGGGTGGAGGTGTCTGGGTGCATAGAGGAGGATGTGTGAGTGAGTGTGTGTTGGTGGATGGATGGGGAATGTATGTGTGGGTGGGGAGAGGTGTGTGGGGTGTTGGTTGGGGATATGTGTATGGTGTGTGGGTGGGGTATATGTATGTGGGTGGGGGATTTGTGTGGTATGCGGGTGGGGGTATTTGGGGTGGGTGGGTGAGGGTATCTGTGTAGGTGTGGGTGGGGATATTGTGTGGTATGTGGGTGGGGGATATTGTGTGGTGTGTAGGTGGGCATATGTGGTTGTATTTGGGTGTGGGATGTGTGGGTGAGGGATATGTGTGTGTGTGTGGTGCGTGGTAGGGGATTATGTAATGTGTGGATGGGGGATGTGTGTGGTGGGGGATTGGGTTAGGGCAGGTGTGGGTGGGTGGAGGATGTATGTGTGGGTGGTGGGGTGTGTGTGAGTGTATTGGGGATGTATAGGTGGTTAGGGAGATGTGTGCGTGTGGATAGGAAGATGTAAGTCTGTGGGGATGTGTGTGGTTTCGGGAAGTTTGAGTGGATGTGCGATGTGTGGGTTGGTAGGGATGTGTGTTCGTGGGTGGGGAATATGTGGTCGATGGAGTTGTGGCTGAGGGATGGGTGGTTGGAGGTGTGGGTGGGGAGAGGATGTGTGGGTTGGTGAGGGATGTTTGTGGGTACCGAGTGAGTTTGGGTTGGGGGAACAGGTGAGGGCAGTGTGTGTGGGTGGGGAATGTGCGGGAGGGGGATGGGTCGGTTGGTGGGGTATGTATGTCCCTGGGTGTGTGTATGTGTGTGGGTAGGTGGGTGTGTGTGTGTGTGGGTGGGGTGATGTGTGGATAGGTGGGAGATGGGCCTCATAACATGGTAATTTGCCTTGTTTATGTTTACAACATTCACTTCACAATATTTAATTTTCTTCCTATGTGAATGTATAATGCTCTTGATGAACGAAAGAACGAGTCATTGGAAGGGCCGAATGTAAGACTGGCCTGTGTGCCCAATTTGTGACCCTTTTAAAATAAAGTTGATTTGATTTGATTTGATTTGATTTGATTTCTGTGTGCAACAACCGCATCTACTAAATTTTGCAGGTCCTGTTCATTGTCTGCAATCAAGACTGTATCATCTGCATCTCTAATGTTATTGATGTATCTTCCCCCAATGTTGATTCCTTCCATATCTTCTATAGTTCTGAATATATTTTCACTGTAGAGGGAAAAAAGATCTGGAGACATTACACATCCCTGTCTCACACCTCTCTTAATAGGCTGATATTGACCTACTTCATTATCAATTCTGATGACATCTTTTTGTTTCCAATATATGTTTCGTTTTACAAGTCTAAGGTCTTTTCCATCAATTTGTAGATCTTCAATCATGCTTATCATGTTGACATGATTCACTTTTTCGATTCACTTTGTGTAGTCAATAAAGTAACGGTGTAGATCTTTGTTTACTTCTATAGAACGTTCAATTACTGTTCTCAGTATATATACAGTATTTACTGTACCCTTGCCTTCTACAAACCCACATTGTTCTTATCCTATTTTGGGTTGTATTTTCTTCCTAACTCTTTGCATGATAACATAACTCTTAGCAAATTCTTCGTGATGTGACTGATTATTCTAACTGTTCGATGCTTATCACATTCCAAGGCTCCTGATTTCTTTGGGATCGCAATGAATACAGAATTACAGAATTCATGAGGTATATCTCCAGTGTCATATATTGTATTCAGCAGTCTGGTGACTTTATCTATTCCATATTCTTCTAAAGCATTAATCATTTCTTTTGTGATGCTGTCTGAACAAGGGGTCTTGCCAGTTTTCATATGGTTATGGGCATACTGAATCTCCATCTTCATAATTGATGATCATTCATTATTATGTGGAATATCATTCTGTTCTTCTCTGTTTTCATCATAAATGTTTTTAACATAATCTGACCATAAATGTAAAAATCTGATATTTTTCTATTATAATTTTTCCATCTTTTGTCTTTAGGCAGCAAGTCGATGTACGAGTTCTTTGATTAGTAAGCTCCTCAATTCTTTTGTGCATTAGTTTGGTATTTTTACTGTTTTGTTGTTTTTCAATTTCTATGCATTTTTTCTGGAGCCATGATGTTTTTTTTTTTTGTTTTGGCCCCCTTACATAATGTGAATTTCTTCATATTTGGCAGGATTATTTTTGTTCTGTATTCTTGTTTCCATTAGCTGTAAATGTTCTTCAGTCATCTGTCAGAATCTCCCCGCCAGTTATAACGCGTCGTCTTCGACGGCGCCAGGCAAATACGGCCAGGCAACGATGAGCAACATTAACCACGCTGTGGCAGAGCGGGTTAGCCAGTACAGGCGTGGAACATGAACTCCACGCAGGGACGCAACCCCAATTAGCAAGCCTTCACAGTGGTGAACTTCAGACGGCTTGGGAATGTTGTAGAGGACGGACTGTTTGAATGCGGCTCGAGTTGTGTGTATGAACGCGTATAGATTGAAAGCCTGCATGAATATAGGAGACAGTGCGCTTGGGTTGTAGGATTGTAAGTTGTATTGCATTGTATTATATTTGTATATCTATTGATTGTCTTTTGACATCGCTATTGTATTTGCGCGATGTATGTAATGATTGTGTTGAGTGAGCAGCGTGAATAAAGTGTTTGAATTGTAGTTGTTGTGTGTCACGTCAAGTCATTCCGTGACCGTGTTTTGTATCACATTTTGTCAGTGTATACGAGCCTAGATTCTTGCTGAAAGCAAGACCCTGACAAGTGTGAACGTGGGTGCATCGTCCTTCGTGGATTATTTGAACCGATTGTAAAGTGTGAACGTGGGTGCATCGTCCTATTTGGATTTTTGAACCAGAAGTATGAAAAGAGATGTGAACGTGGATGCAGCGTCCATCTTGAAATTTGTTGTGAAATAGGTTTGAACGTTGGTGTAAGCGGAAAGTTTTGAAAGAAAGTTAAATGGAAAGTGAGTTGTTGATTGTGTTGAACGGACGACAATACGACTAACAAAAATACTTTACAGCATACAAACCTACATAAACTTAGTTGACATTGCATACACCACATAAACGTACATGTCCTAATTTCTCTTATTCCAAAATAAAGCAGATTTTTGTGCCATCTGAAATCGTTGGCGAGTAAAGTCCATTGTTTTTTCCGGGCAATAACAAGCGAGCAGCCATTTCATCATACAGTTCTTCAGGATCACTTGAGTATTATTTTTTTCTAAATACTTTTGTTAGACAGGTCTAAGCACAAGATGTCGGTAATCAATACTGTACGAATTTTTGTATTTAATTTACTAACAACATAATTAATTTTGCCTATATTCATTGTATCTGACATATTTCATCATGTCGACATTGAATGATTTAATTGAATCTGGTTTAAAAATGAATTTATCTGGTGGGGAATTTACAAATTGGAGTGACAGAAAGTATGCAGAACATGTTCAACGCAAAGATAGAGCTGCTGAAAGAGAACTTAAAAAGGTAGAATTAGAAATGGCTATTACTAGATACTATTAATTAGATACTGCCTTAAAACAGTCTGAATTAGCTGCCAAGACTAAGCAGGCAGAACTAGATGCGAAAAAAGGCAGAAACAGAGGCCGAATTAAGAAAAGCTGAAATTCTAGCCCAGAGTAAAAGGGAAGAACTGGAAATGCAGCTGAAAAATTAAGCAGCTGGAAGCTGAAACATCAACAGAGATAAGTTCTAGAAAGTCAGAAAGACTAGATAAAGAGTTTCAGTACAAAAAGTATCAAGGGATCGTCAAATATTTCACCACGGGCGACTGCATCGCAGCCTTCACCCAAAATTTTGAGACCATCATGGACCATTATCAGATCCCAGAAACTGAATGGAACATCATATATATGAGAAGTCTTTCCGGGGAACCTCTCAAAGTGATAGAGACCATTCCCAAAGATCTTAGGAAAGATTATCAATATATCAAATCTAAAATTATGTCACACTTCCTGTTAGATGAAGCAGGCTACAGAGAACAGTTCAGTAAATTGGCTCCAAAGCCTTCTCAAACGTTCTCTGACTACATCTCTGTAGTACAGGATATATTTTGTAAATGGCTGTCAGCAGCCAAAGTAAATGACAATTTTGAGAAATTGAAAGATTTAATTTTGAGAGATAAAATCATTACATCTCTACCACCACCATTTTCTAAGTTTCTGCAAGAATGCGAGTGTGAGAGTGTGAAACAGATTGAGAAACGAGGTTCGGCTTATTTCACAGCCAACAAACAATGTTTTGCTAGTGGATTGACTGACACAAACTTTGTAGCAGCTGCTACCTATGACAGAATGAAGTCAGGTCCTTACAGTAAACAAAAACCTTTTAAGCAATCTGCTGAGAAATATTACCAATGCAGATATTGCCATCTTGCACACAATGAAAGTGATATGTGTGATAAACACCCTGGGTACCTTACATACTTGCAAAACTATATAGATAAGCAAGATAAGGAGAGAAAGAGCTATAAACGACTAACCAAATGCTTCCTTTGTAAAGCTTATGGCCACTGGCGCCACTCATGTAAAGGCAAACAAATGACCAGAAAGTCTAATGCTGCCATGTTTGATAGCTCTTCCTCAGATGAAGAACATGTAGAAGATCATCCTGTTAACTCAGCTCATTCCATTGATGTATTTCACCTTGAAAAATTTACCATCTGTGATCGTTTTCATGAAGATGGCGTATTAACATGCGGCCATTCTATACCTATTGCCAATGAAGAAGCTAATTTGGTAAGTAACTCCAAAGGTAAATTGAACATCCACCATGGATTTGTTAATGGCAAAGCTGCCACAGTTTTACGGGATAGTGGGTGTACTCTTATTCGTTTAAAGAGAGACTTTATTTTACCTTCAGATTGTACAGGCAAACATGTTATATGCAGAACTTTCTCAGGTAACATCGAGAAATACCCGCTTGCATGGGCATACATTGATACCCCATTCCTTACAGGAAAGGTTAAATGTGCAGCATTATCCAACCCATGTTGCGACATTATAGTGGGTAACCTTCCAGAGGTAAATGATATGCCACATGACAGTTTAACATCTGCTGCCAAATTTATTGTTGATAATACAGTTTCATCTTCAACTGATATCACTGTTGACAATGTATTATCACCTTTGAATGAATGTATGTTTGCGAATTCATTAACTTCATCAAATGATTGTATTGGTCTAAATGTAACATCACCTTGCCATGTTGTTGATATTACAAATGCAGTAACTAGATCTGCTGCAAAAGTGCAAGATCAAATTAATCAGACAGAGGCTTTGGAAATGTTAAGCCCAGTTATATTACCTCCTAAGACCATGAGGGAGAATTTTATAACAGCCCAAAAGGCTGATGTATCTTTGCACAAGTATTTTAACTTAATAGGCCAAAAGCCAAGACTCACAAAGAATGCTAGATGGCATTTTGCACTAAAAGGTGGTATCCTTACACGGTACTATACCAAAGGTACCAGCACCACTGAGCAAACGGTGTTACCAACAGAACACCGCAAACAAGCATTACATCTAGCACATGACATACCCTTTGCAGGGCATATGGCTTATTCAAACACTAGATCTAGATTACTTACCCAGTTCTACTGGCCTAAATTCTGCAGTGATACCAAGCAATATTGCAGAACTTGTGACATCTGCCAGAAGCTTGTTAAAAAGGGTAAACACCCGCAAGCTGAGCTTCAAATAACTGATTTAGCAAGTAGACCTTTTGAAAAGATCTCTGTTGATATAGTAGGTCCTCTAAACCATGTAACATCAAGAGGAAATAAATTCATTCTTACGATAATTGACCTCTGCAGTAGGTGGCCAGAGGCTATTCCACTTAAGAACATAACTGCCAAAGATGTAATGGAAGTTTTCTTCCATATTTTTTCTAGAGTAGGGTTTCCTGACACTATTCTCTCAGATCGGGGAAGTCAGTTCATAGCTGCAGCCACTCAAGCCTTTACTAGAATGTTAGGGGTAAAGCAATGCTTTAACAGCCCATACCACCCCCACTCTACAGGAATTGTGGAAAAGATGAACGGTGATCTTAAGCATATGCTATCCAAAGTTACCCAGGAACACCCTGAAGACTGGGATACTTATTTACCTGCCATACTATTTGCATATCGCGAAGTACCTCATTCCAGCACTGGTTTCTCACCATTTGAACTTGTATATGGTGCCAAACCACGCGGCCCATTATCTTTGTACCATTCTATGTTAACTGAAAGTATCACTGTACACAAACCAGTATCATCGTATGAACATGTAACATCATTGCGTGATAGGATAATGAAATCTTGTGTGTTAGCTAAAGAAGCACTGAAACAATCAGGTGCTATTTACCGACAGTACGCAAACAGAGGAAACAGGACAATAACATTGACACCTGGACAGGACGTTCTACTTCTATTGCCAAGTGACCGACAATTACTGACAGACTCATGGCAAGGACCTTTCAAAGTTCTAAGACAGATCTCGACTGTAGATTACGAGATTGCAGTTAAGGACAAACATAAAATATTTCACATAAACATGCTTAAACCATACTACACCAGAGACGAGGACCAAGACGAGACAGCAGCAAGCACAACGATAGTGGACCACACAGACGACGACGATACCGGCGAGATACCGACCCCATCACTTGACATGACAAACAATCTACAAGACATTTGTACAAAGGACAAGACAATTGCAGACAACTGTTACAAGACAGGTGAACAGATGACATGACTTCTTCTGACAGACATCCTTAATATAATTCCCGACATAGACGACATTTACATACATACAAAGACGATGACAGACCATGTAACATCAGTACATCAGTACATTAACCACGCTGTGGCAGAGCGGGTTAGCCAGTACAGGCGTGGAACATGAACTTCACGCAGGGACGTAACCCAAATTAGCAAGCCTTCACAGTGGTGAACTTCAGACGGCTTGGGAATGTTGTAGAGGACGGACTGTTTGAATGCGGCTCGAGTTGTGTGTATGAACGCGTATAGATTGAAAGCCTGCCTGAGTATAGGAGACAGTGCGCTTGGGTTGTAGGATTGTAAGTTGTATTGCATTGTATTATATTTGTATATTTATTGATTGTTTTTAACATCGCTATTGTATTTGCGCGATGTATGTAATGATTGTGTTGAGTGAGCAGCGTGAATAAAGTGTTTGAATTGTAGTTGTTCTGTGTCACGTCAAGTCATTCCGTGACCGTGTTTTGTATCACATTTTGTCAGTGTATACGAGCCTAGATTCTTGCTGCAAACAAGACCCTGACACATCTATGTCTTAGACCCACTTTCTTTAATTTTCGAATAGTTTTGTCTGCAGCCAAACTGATTGAATTCTTCAACATTTCCGATTGATCATCCACATCTTGAAATAGAATTTCTAGATCAGACAATATATCAAATGTGTTCTTTACTTCTATGTTAAAATTATCTTGTATTTCTTTGTCAGTTGTCAATTTGCACAAATCATATTTAGTGTTTCCTGTTGTATACATGACTTCCTTTAACTTCACCCTCCATGCGCCTATAATTAATCTGTGATCATTATAACAGTCTGCGTGATCATTATAACAGTCTGCATTGGGAACTGCTTTTACGACTATTAACGCATTTCGAAACCTTCTGCTAATTAGGATGTAATATATCTGGTTTTTAATCTTGCTGTCTGGACTCCTCCATGTCCACAATGTTCTAGGATGCTGTTTAAACCAGGTGTTTCCTGCAACCATTTCTTGTTCTTTTGCCCATTCTACATGACTTTATCCTCTTTCGCTTCGTTCTCCATGGTTGCCTACATTGCATCCATCGCCTTGATTTCCTATTTTACGTTGAAATCATCCATTATGATATTTATTTCTGATGTTTTACAGTTCTTCAATACAGACTCCATGTCATTATAAAATTCCTCTTTACTTTATTCACTGCATTCACTTGTAGGAGCATATATTTGAATTACATTTATTTTAAAAGGTCTTCCGTTTCATTTTGCTAATAGAACTCTGACACAGCCCAATATCCTTTAACAGAATTTGATGTTTGCCGATCCAGTATCATGGCTACACCTTTCTTGGTCTCCCCATGCTTTTCCTCCCCTCCAACTTTCCCGTTGGAATTACATACTCCAGCATGCATTTCTCATGACATGCCCAAAGAATGCGGAGTGTCTTCTTCTGATGCGAGTAACAAGTTCTCTTTGTGATTTCACTTCTTTTAAGATATCTTCATTGCTGTTTCTATTCTATTCACATAATACCTCACTTGTCTGATAATTGTACACGATTCGCTTGTGTACATTCAGAACTGGTTCACAATAACTCTTAAGAACTCGTTTCTTCATCTCAATTGACAAAGATAAATTGCAAAACATATTTTCCATCTGGTGAAACACTGTCTTTGCTTGAGCTATTCTACTCGTTAATTTATCTTTCTTAATACATCTTCCTGTTGTTATTAAAGTACCCAGATAATTAAATGCATTGACTAGTATCAGATTGGTTCAATTTTCTGTAATTTTACACGTGAGTAAACCTTGTTCCTTTGTACGTAATAACCATACCTTATTGCCACGGGGCGGCTGCTGACTTTTACGTGCATAGGCGCAACTGACCTCTCAGGTGTATAGGTGCTCACTTTGTGTATTGATCTGATGCCTAGTGGAATTAGTTGTACTATCATCATTATCAAGTCGCCACCGTGGTTGTTTCTCCACACTTTACTTTCCTGATGGTTGGACTCTGCCATTCTACCCGGCCATCACGGCCCACTGTAATAACTCAAGCTTCATACATCATGGCCCACTGTAATAAATCAACGCGAGTGCGGGTGTTTGTTTGTTTGTTTGTTTTGACGATCTATTCCTCAAAACACTGTACAGTAGTTACTCACAATTGCGCACACAGTTGTACAACATGATCACAAATATACACCACATATTCTATACATAAACGTTACTAAAAGAGTGGCTCAATTTTGGCCACAACTCTCTTCGCCTTGTGGTCCGCACTCAACGAAAACACAGCTTCGAATGCTTGTCAGGATTTCGCTTATTGTTGACCGTTAAGCGAGTCCCAGAGTTTTCACTCTTTGTGAAAAGTATCCACTTTTCACGATCTAGGTGTCCATTTCCTGAACCTCTGACCTCATCTAATTTGGGTTACGGCATAACTGATCCATGTCCTTATCTGGACCATGGCACTTATGTTTTTCTGTCATTCAGACCAAGTCCTTTGTTTTGACTTTTTCTTTCAATTATATTTAGTAAAGATGCAGTGCCCGATTAGCCCTCCAAGAAGCCGTTGAAGCAGCTGGTGGATGGATTGTGAGAACAGCCGACAGATTGTTGTTGGTTATGGTCGATATGCAGATGATCTCATCAGTAGAGACAATGGCTATGGCCACCGACTAGTTCAGTCACTGCCCAGAGGGAAAGCAATGGCAAACTACCTTCTGCAAAACGTGCCAAGAAGAACAACCACCAAAAAAAAACATAATAAGAAAGAGATCTAGTGGTGAAACCCCCAGACCAGGCAGATCAGATAACACTAGGGAAGAGTCTGACACAGGGGCCAGTACTAGTAATCGTGTTGACGAAGTTAATCCCGACCGTGTTACCAAGGAAATCCCCTGTGTCAGACTAAGCAACAGGGTGAGAATAGGAGAAGTCTGTATTGGGGAAAGCTTAAAGTAGTATGTGGTGATATTGAGCGGTTAAATATTCAAATTTTAGGAATTAGTAAACATCGCTGGAGAGGCAAGGGGCATTTTACAAATGAAAATGGAAGTATTTTCATATATTCTGGTAGAGACGTCGGAGGCCAGGGCGGAGGGGCATTTTGTTTAGATAAAACATTTGCAAAAGCTGTAATGGGATATAACCCAGTTAACGATAGAATACTCACTATCAGGCTTTAAGGCCGTCCAAAAAAAAAAAACACAATCTCATACAGATATATGCACCTATTCAAACAGCAGAGGAGGACGAAATTGAAGATTTTTACAGCACACTGCAAGACACCTTGAATAAGATTGGGTCATAATGATATAGCAATAATAACGGGAGATTTTAATGCTAAAGTAGGTACAGGAAGAGCTTAAAATGAGAGACACGTTTTAGGAAAATTTTGATTGGGAAACAGAAATGATGCAGGTGACAGATTAATTGAATTTTGCACAGAAAATGAGTTAACGATAGCCAACACACTTTTTAAACAACACCCAAGAAGACTCTTCACATGGAAGTCCCTGGACAGTATTACTAAAAATCAAATAGATTATATTTTAATATAAAGAAGATGGAAATCAAGCATAGCATGTGCAAAAGCTCTACGAAGTGCAGACTGTGATACGGATCATCAGCTATTAGAAGCAGATCTGAAATTAAAACTCAAAAAGATTGCCCGAGGACTAAGGCCACTTCGTTTTGATCTCACAAAAATACCAGATACATACAACGTAGAAGTGATGAATCGTTTTGGGGTCTTGATGTCTGTACAAGAGGAAATGACACCTTATGAACTGGCATACAAGCTACAGATATCTTGATAATAGTAGCCAAAGATTTAATTCCAACAAGGATTAAGCAGCATAAGCCATGGATTACACAATGCACGTTAGAATTAATAAAACAACGACGGGAACTGAAAATGAAAGGAGACACCGATAACAGTAGGAAGAAGTATACATTTTTAACACGAGAAATAAGAAAGAACACAAGAAAGGACAAAAACCAATATATACAAAATTGCTGTATTAAAATAGAGCAATATCATAACAACTGAAGAGATTACGAAATGTTCAAAGAAATGTAGTTATTGACAATAAATGTTCAACCTCATTGTGACACGTTAGGAAATACCTTAACAGAATCTAGACAAATTCTACAAAGGTGGCAGGAATACTGCAGTGGAATGTATGATGTGAATGACTGTGAGGATCTGAATGATATACATGAAACAATGACAGCAGAGAGAGAGAACCCGAACCCTTATTGATGAAATTGCATGGGCAATAAAGACCCTGAAGAATGATGAATCACCAGATGTGATGACATATTAGCTGAACTAATTAAAGCGGGAGGAGAAAGCATATAAATCTATGACGCACTATGTAAAAAGATATAGAAATAGGGTATATGGCCAAAAGATTGGAAGAGAACTATCGTCATTCCAATACCAAAAATGGGCAACCTTAAATTATACACCAGCTATAGAACTGTTGCCCTGATCAGTCATGCAAGTAAAATTCTACTAAAAATCATAATGGGAAGACTTCGTAAGAGAATGGAAGAAGATATTAACGTAGTTCAAGCTGGATTTAGACAAGGAAGAGTAACAAGAGATCACGTACTTAACATTCGTTTAATAACAGAGAAGTGCAGAGAATTTAATGTAAACCTATTCTCATGTTTTGTGGATTATTCAAAGGCATTTGACTGTGTACAACATCATAAACTTTGGGAAATCATGAGGAATATGGGCTTTCCATCACATGCAGTACAACTCATAAAAATGCTTCATCTAGACCAACAAGTAGCGGTTAGACTATATGGCGAGACATCATATTGGTTTGACATCAAGTAAGGAGTCCGTCAGGGCTGTGTGCTGTCACCCTATTTATTTAACCTGTACGCCGAAACTATAATGAGAAATGTCAGAGATGATATAACCAGTGAGCAATCAATCAATCATGTGCCGTGCCGGAAAGCGTGGGCGGTCATAGCTCGCCATTTCACTCGATAACCAGAGTCGTGGATCAGCTCAGTGTTCCTGTCTCGATCCATGCCATGTGGCCAAGCCATCCAGGTATGTACTTCTCGGTCTTCCCCTTGGTCTGTTCCCTTCGATCTTGCCAGTTGTCACCAAGTTCTCCAATTCAATTCTCGCTACGTCTAATTTTTCTAATCAATTTACGATTTTCATTTGTCTAATGTAGTACTTGGTAATTGGTTTTTCTATCTGTCCATGGTATTCTTGTCATTTTCCTCAGAAACCACATTTCTGCAGCATCAGATGTTTTTCAGCTTGACTGCTCATTGTCCACGTTTCACATCCATAAAAAAGAACAGACTCTATGTAACACCTCAACACTCTTTTTCTCGTTTCAATTGACATCTTTTTTATTGGTTAGTATGTTTTTCATCTTGCTAAAGGCTACTTTCGCCATGGCGATTCTTGTTCTAACCTCTTCAAGGCATCTCCCATCAGATGTTATGACTGTTCTGATATAATTGTACCGATTCACTTATTGAAGAGCATTCCCATCTACTACTATATTACATTGTGGTATTTCGTTCTTCCTAGTGACGACCATAATCTGAGTCTTCTTACAATTTAATTCTAACCCCAGTTATTCACTGTGTGCAACAACCGCATCTACTAATTGTTGCAGATCCTGCTCATTGTCTACAGTCAATACTGTATCATCGTTAAGAGTTCATAGTGTTAAGAGCGTTAAGAGTTCATTCCAGTCTACCTTTCGTGTTGGTTAATGTTTATGCCCGCAACGCAATTAAGGATTCCCAGACGTGGCAGTGCTTAAGTGACATAGTAGGTCACGAGAGAAATGTCATTTTCTGTGGCGATTTCAACGCTAAAAGGCAGATCATGGGGAAACATTTCCCCCAACACACAGGGGGAGGATCTCGAGACTGCATTTGAAACCATTGACCTGGTTTGTATCAACAGTGGCTGTGTCACCAGGACAGCAAGCCGTCCAGGAGATGAGGACAGTACTATTGATCTGGCGCTGGTTTCTCCTTCACTCACTACAGTGTGTAGATGGGGTGTCCTAGGACAAAACGACAGCGACCACCCTTGCAGCATATTGGTGGAGAAAGGCAGAACCAGGCAGCACAAGCTAACGGTCAAGACTTTCCAGGATGACAGTACAGGGCAAGACGTGGTGAGTAAAATAAGACGTGACAAGCACAGAAAGCTTCAGGGCAGGAAAAAAAGCTGGGAGCAGCCACCTTGGTGGAATTTCAAGGTGGAGACACCTTGGGTGGATAAGCGTAGTGCTCTAAGGAGATGGCAAAATGCCAAGAAGAACAGAGATGGCCATCCTAGTCCCTGCATGCACTTAGAAAGAGAGATGCACACATAAGTAAGCTATTTAAAAAAACTCGTCAAGGTGGTTAAAAGTGAACAATGGGCAGAGGTGTGTCAAAGAGTAAGCACAGATAAGTCACTGAAATTGTTCTGGCGACTGCATAAAAGCATGATTGGGGTAGTCAAGAATAAGAGCATTTCTGACTTCCAAGGTGCTGACCTCATCTGGTAGAGGACTGACGAGGATAAGGGCAAAACCCTCTTTGAACGCTATCTAGAGCAGAGCAACCAGACAGACATGGGAGGCCGAAATCTTGCCAAGGAGGTCACCTCAGAAAAGTGCAAGGCCCAAAACACTTCGGATGAAGACACAGTGACAGTTAAAGAAAACAAGGCTGTGCTTCGACGATCGAAAAACAGCGCTCCAGGGCCTGATGGCATAAGATACGACGACATCAATAGGTGAAATAACGAGCTAGAGAAACTTGCAGACATGTACAACAAAAGTATAGGAAGTGCTACCATCAAGGAGGAGTGGTTACACAGCTATCTGATATCCCTTGTCGAAGCCTGACAAAGACCACACAAAAATTCAGGGATATCGAGTTATAACCATGCAGAATACAATAGGCAAGCTGCTGGAGAAGTTAATTGCCAGGAAAATATCAAGCCAGCTAGAGAGGCAAGGTGTTTTCCCACCTACCCTTGAGGGGTCCCGTCCAAAAAGAGAAACCTGGACGAATGCAGCAGTTTTTGTCCATGATGTCTATGAAGGTTTCTACTAAGGCATTGACACCTTTGCTGCAGCGATTGATCGTGAGGACGCGTACAACAGAGTACCATTGGAGTTTGTAATGCTTCAGCTTCTTGAACTAAAAATAAGTCCATTCCTCCTTAGTTGGAACGCTGCAGCCCTCTTCCAACGGAAAGTAGTTTTTAGATGTGGCAGCTGGACTTCGGAACCAACAACAATATATCCTGGCCTACCACAGGGATCACCATTATCTCCAGTACTGTTCAACGCCTACACAGTGAGAATCACCAGTGAGCAGATCACTGGACATGGTAGGACATTGTCGTATGCCGATGAAGTTTTAGTGTATCGTCAGGGTAAGGATAGAGAGCAGGTTGCTGTGGAACTACACACCGAACTCAATCGCATAAGTACTTGGTGTGATGAAGCTGGGGCAATGGTCAACCCAACAAAGGCAGCAGTGACTTGGTTCTCGTTGAATAATCATATTGTCAACACCCCAACACCAACTGTAAAGCTGTGTTCAGAGACGGTGGAAAGAACGCAGGCAATGAATTACCTGGGGATAACGGTTTGATCGAAGCCTTGCTTATAATGAGCACACAGACCAGGTGATAACAAAGGTCAAGCTGGGTTTGGCTGCGATGCGGGTGATGGAGGTAGCAAATCGTGAGCAGCGCCATCTATGTCTTCTGTACGAGGGGCTGGTCATGTTTGTTTTTGAGTATGCAATGGCAATCCTGACTCTCAGTCGTAAGCAGATAGAAAGGATGGAAAGGATACAGAATGAAGCTATGCGCATTATTCTTGGATGTACAAGAGATACAGCTTGCAGAGCGATTTTCTTCTTGATTTTCCAACCATTGAAGACAGAATACAAGTTTACAGAGCACGCCCCTACCTCAGAGTTAACGCAAACACACAACATCCACTTCTTCTTCCTCTTCTTCTTCTTCTTCTTCTTCTTCTTCTTCTTCTTCTTCTTCTTCTTCTTCTTCAGCGTTACGAGCCATTGAGGTTCTTTGCTGCAGATACAATCCGTCTCCATTCGCCTATCTGGTTGACCTTCTCTTGCCAGTCGTTGATTCCAAGTGCTTGTGGGTCTGTATATATATTATCTCTCCATCGTCTTCTTGGTCTACCTCGGGGTATACGGTCATTTATTTCCTGAGTGTAAGCAACATCCACTGCATAATGAAATTATGAAGGTGAAGGGCTGCAGGTTAAAAAGAGGACGGTCGTGGATGGGTCAAGCCGAAGACATTCTTCAACAGGTGGGTTCACTTGAGGACTTAGAACCTGGCGAGGAGTCGGTACAAGTGCCAACAGATTTCTGCACATCCTTTTCAATTTGCATCCAGCTAGATAGAAAATGCAGACAAGAAAATCCGGCTGCTGTGGAGGCTGAAGTACAAGCGTTGATTTTCGAGAATTCGCTAGACGGTGATGCTGTCATCTACACAGATGGGTCGGTCGTCCGACATGTGAGAAGCTCATGGGCCTTTGCGGCTCGGGCCGGAGAGAGAATTATGAAGGAGGACTCTGGTGCTTTCACTGAAACCACGCGTAGCCTGACTATGGAAGTCATGGCAGTAAGTAAGGCAATAACATGGCTCAAGACACAGACATCCACTAGGGAATGTTTCCTTAGTGACTCAATGAATATGATCAAGAAGACAGAGGTGGTGTTGATCCGAAGAGAATGGTTGCTGTCTCTGGAGCGGTATCGTCTGGCAAAAATTAGTTTTATCTTCGTGCCAGTGCATGCGGGAGTACAAGGAAATGAGGGGGCTGACAAGCTCGCAGGTGAGGCTACGGTGGAGGCCGGACGCGCCATGGACCAGGCTAACATTCTTAAAGCTCTACGAGAAGTAAGACTTTTGAGTGAACCAAGTGATGACTGTGAATCTACAACCATGGCCAGACTGCGAGAACAGCAAATTAAAAGAAGGGTGGAATAACAAGAACAGTACGCAGTTAGCCAAAGAAGATTGATAAAACCAACATAGAACTGGTGTCATTAGCCGCTACACGCTGCGGGATTTGCTGAGGAGGGGATCCGAGCACTTATGGACTGAATGGTTCGATGTGCAATGAGGATGATCTGTCGACTAACTAACCATCTAACTAACTGTATCATCTGCATATCTAATGTTATTTGTTATATTATGTTATATATTTCGTCCTCCAATGCTGATTCAATTTATATCTTCTACATTTCTGAAAATATTTTCACTGTACAGGGAAAAAAGATCTGGAGACATTACATATCCCTGCCTAACACATCTTTGAATAGGCTGATATTGTCCCACTTCAATCACAAATACTGCATTATTGGAAAGATCATGTTGTGTGATTGTTTATTCCATGCTCAGTCTTCGTAGACTTAGATGGATAGGACATCTTAGGAGGATGGATGATGGTAGAATACCAAAGGACATCTTCTTTTGGTGAATTACAGATGGGTAAGAAATCTCAGGGTCGGCCTCTACTACGATACAAAGATGTGTGTAAGCGGGACATGATTGATACAGGCATTGATAATGCACATTGGGAGCAAGTCGCCGCTGAACGTGTTGCATGGAGGGCAAACATCAGAAATGGAATAAAGACAAAGGATAAAATTATTGCAGATAAGTCACACACCGAGCGTTTGAGACGTAAGATGGTGCATGATGGTGGAAATGACCATGTGTTCACATGCACCCACTGTGAACGGACATTTACAGCGCAATATTGGCCTTATCAGTCACATGCGCTACCGCCATAGGTAAAAGTTATTATGCCTTTTTAAAGCACAAACTATCGTCTGTCAAGACGGCAAGGTGCCATGTATGTATATGTCCCACTTCGTTATCAATCCTTATGGCAGCTTGTAGAACCTCAACCCAAAGAAATAGTGAAAATTTCACCTTATATCTTAACATAGCAAAAGCAAAGATAATGCATACAGATAAAACAACTATGGAAAAGAAATATATGTTAATGAGGAAAGTTTGAAGATGGTGGAAAATGTTAAATATCTTGGGCCATTGATTTACCAACAATGGTGACACAATTAAAGAAATTAAACGACGACTATCAATCGCCGTTCACAGACTAAAAACAAATGAATAAATTATGGAGTGGGGCAGATAGAACTACAAAAATTAGATTTTTAAGAGCATGCATCTTTCCCATTGCAACATACGCCTGTGAGACCTCGACACTTACTAAATAAGCTGAACAGCGCATAAATGCCTTTCAAAATAAATGTTATAGACGAGTTCTAAGAATATCTTGGGTAAAGAAAAGAACAAATGCATCCATACTTCAAGAGTTGAATATTTAGGAGGGTTGGCTATTAAAGACGATAAACCAAAGAAAATTGAAGTATTTTGGTCACTTGAAACGTCACGAAAGTTTGGAGAGAACAATAATGGAAGGGTATATGCCTGGGAAGAGAGGAAGAGGAAGGCCAAAGAGAAGATGGGTGCAGGATGTGGCGGATGATCTCCAGATGGGTGTATCAGACGCGGGACATCTTGCTCAAGATCGAGAGGTTTTCTGGAAGGTTGTTATGGGAGCGAGGTTCTGCAAAGGACATGCTACTGAATGAATGAATGAATGAATGAGCCCCTAACATGTCATCAACAAAACGCATATTGCTTACATTATGTTCACCAACCGCTATTTCTAGAATGCCTTGTATGGATCTCAGTATTAGTTAGCTTTACAGAGAGCTTAGTTAGTTAGTCGACAGATCATCCTCATTGCACATAAAACCATTCAGTCCATAAGTGCTCGGATCCACTCCTCAGCAAATCCCGCAGCGTGTAGCGGCTAATGACACCAGTTCTGTGTTGGTTTATCAGTCTTCTGTGTTCACTTGAGAACTTAGAACCTGGCGAGGAGTGGGTACAAGTGCCGACAGATTTCTGCACATCCTTTTCAGTTTGCATCCAACTAGACAGAAAATGCAGACAAGAAAACCCGGCAGCTGTGAAGGCGGAAGTACAAGCGTTGATTTTCGAGAATTCGCTAGACGGTGATACAGTCATTTATACAGACATTCACTAGGGCATGTTTCCTTAGCGACTCAATGAACATGCTCCAGAGGATAGAGATGGGGGGGGGGGGGGGATCCGAAGTAAATGGTTGCTGTCTCTGGAGCGGTCTCGGTTGGTAAAGATTAGTTTCATCTTCGTGCCAGGGCATGCGGGAGTTCAAGGGAATGAGCGGGCTGATAAGATCGCAGGTAACGCTACTGTGGAGGGCGGACGCGCCATGGACCTGGCTGGCATTCTGAATGCTCTACGAGAAGTAAGACTTTTGCGAGAACCAAGTGATTACTGTGAATCTACAACCATGGCCAGACTGCGAGAAAAGCAAATTAAAAGAGGGGTGGCCAAACAAGAACACTACGCAGGAAGCCAAAGAAGACTTTACAGAGAGCAAATCGTGTGATAGCACACAGACCTGTTTAACACACTAGTGGTACAATGGCGACAAGATGAAGCGTTACTTTTCGGAGGGACGCTATTTAGTGTTGTTTCATTGGATTGCGTGTGATTTCATTTGGATTCCCTGTGAATAGTGTTTCCCTGTGGATTATGTGATGTTATATTGTGTTCCTTTTATTTGAAGTTTTCAAAAGAAGCCACGGAAGGCAGGTGGTGGATGTAATTTTGAGGGCAGCCGACAGATATTTGTGGGTCATGGCCTCGAGTTACACGACGGCAGGCAGAGGAACTCGTCTTGAGTCAATGGCTGCGGTCTCCGACCAGTAAGGTCACTGCCATAGAGGAAAGCAACGGCAAACTACCTCTTTAAAAGTGCCTAGTATATCATGATTCGCTTAAAGACCGATCACCGCAAGACAAGGACAGAGACGTTAAAATTAGCAACTTGGAACGTTAGGACGTTAAACAACGACGGAAAATTAGAGAATATAAAACAAGAAATTGAAAGGGAAAAAAATAATATTTTAGGTATGTGCGAAACGAGATGGACAGGAGCAGGCATCAAGATAGAGGAAGATTTCAAGATTATTTATTCTGGAGGTGAAGATCGTCATAGGGGAGTGGCAATTATTCTGGACCGGAAAACATCAAAATCTATTCAAGGATATTGGGCCGTGTCGGACAGAGTTCTACTAGTTAAATTAAGTGGCAGACCTTTTAGCATAAATATTATTCAAGTATATGCCCCAACAGGAGAATCCAGTGAAGATAGTGTAGAAGAATTTTATAATGACATAGAGTCTGCCTTAAAGAAATGTAAAAATTCAGAAATAAACATCATAATAGGGGACTTCAATACGAAAGTAGGAAATCAAGGGGATAGATACACAGTAGGAAACTATGGTTTAGGAGAGAGAAATGAAAGAGGATACAGACTCGTAGAGTGGGCAAAAGAACAGGAAATTATTGTAGGAAACACCTGGTTCAAACAACCCCCTAGAAGATTATGGACATGGAGGAGTCCTGATAGCAGGATTAGAAACCAGATTGACTACATTCTGATTAGCAGAAGATTTAGAAACGCTATTAACAATAACAAAAACAGTTCCCAGTGCTGATTGTTATAGTGACAACAGATTACTCACAGGAACATTGAGGATAAAGTTGAAGAAAGTCGAGTATATAAAAGGAAACACTAAATATGATTTGTGTACATTGAGTAATGACAAGGAAATACAAAACAAATTCAACATAGAAATTCCAAAATTAAAGAAGGTGGGTCGTAAGAAATGGATGACTGAAGAAATTTTACACCTCATGGAAACAAGAAGACTCAACAAAAATAATTCTGTCAAATATGAAGAAATTCACAGACAAGTCAGAACATTATGTAAGGAGGCAAAAGAAGCATGGCTTGAGGGAAAGTGCTTAGAAATTGAAAGCCAACACAACAGTCAAAATACCAAATTAGTGCACAAAAGAATTCAGGAACTTACTAATAAAAGAACAAGTACATCAACAGGGTGTCTAAAAACTGAAGATGGCAAAATCATAATAGAAAAAGACCAGATTCTACAGGTATGGACAGATTATGTGAAACACCTTTATGATGATAACAGAGACGAACAGTATGATATTAGATTTAATAATGAAGGACCGCCAATTTTGGAGTTGGAGGTTCGAAATGTTCTTAAGCATATGAAAGCTGGTAAGGCCCCCGGTGCAGATAACATCACATCAGAAATGATAAAAGCTTTAGAAGAATTTGGACTAGATCAAGTCACAAGACTGCTGAACACATTATATGATACTGGAGATATACCTCCTGAATTATGTAACTCTATATTTATTGCAATCCCAAAGAAATCAGGAACCTTGGAATGTGATCAACATAGAACAATTAGTATAATGAGTCACATCACAAAGATTTTGCTAAGAATTATCATGCAAAGAATGAGGAAGAAGATACAACTTGAAATAGGGGAAGAACAATGCGGGTTTGTAGAAGGAAAGGGTACAGTAAATGCTGTGTATATGCTGCGAACAGTTATTGAACGTGCTATAGAAGTAAACAAGGATATACATCTTTGCTTTATTGACTATACAAAGGCTTTTGATAGCATTAGACATGTCAGCATGGTGGATATGCTTGCAGATCTACAAATTGATGGGAAAGACATTAGACTTATCAAAAACATATATTGGAAACAACAAGCTGCAATAAGGATTGATAATGAAGTGGGACAGTATCAGCCAATTAAGAGAGGTGTTAGGCAGGGATGTGTGATGTCTCCAGATCTTTTTTCCCTGTACAGTGAAAATATTTTCAGAAATGTAGAGGATATAAATGGAATCAGCATTGGAGGACGAAACATCAATAACATTAGATATGCAGATGATACAGTATTAATTGCAGACAATGCGCAGGACCTGCAACAATTAGTAGATGCGGTTGTTGTACACAGTGAGCAACTGGGGTTAGAATTAAATTGTAAAAAGACTCAGGTTATGGTCGTCAGTAGGAAGGAAGAAGTGCCACAATGTAATATACAAGTAAATGGAAATATTCTTCAACAAGTGAATCGGTACAATTATCTTGGAACAGTTATAACATCTGATGGGAGATGCCTTGAAGAGATTAGAACAAGAATCGCCATGGCGAAAGTAGCCTTTAGCAAGATGAAAAACATTCTGACCAATAAAAAGATGTCAATTGAAACGAGAAACAGAGTGTTGAGGGGATACATAGAGCCTGTTCTTTTGTATGGATGTGAAACTTGCACAATGAGCAGTCAAGCTGAAAAGCATCTGATGGCTGCAGAAATGTGGTTTCTGAGAAAAATGCAAAGAATACCATGGACAGACAGAAAAACCAATGACCAAGTACTACAGGAGACAAATGAACATCGTAAACTGATTAGAGAAATTAGACGTAGACAGTCAAAATTTTTTGGACATGTTATGAGAAGAAATGGATTGGAGAACTTAGTGACAACTGGCAAGATCGAGGGGAACAGACCAAGAGGAAGACCGAGAGGAAAATACCTGGATGGCTTGGCCACATGGCATGGACGAGACAGGAACACTGAGCTGATCCACGACACTGGTGATCGAGTGAAATGGCGAGGCATGACCGCCCACGCTTTCCGGCATGGCACATGATTGATTGATTGAGTTACAAATGGCGGAAACGGGTATGATTTGGTGGAACCTCCACCGATGACCTTGACCTCGGCTGATTGAGTTCACTCGTCCTCGGTCCTGTAGTTGGGTGGGTAAGGGACAATAACTAGGTCATATCTAAGGGAGATAATTCTAAGAATTATGTTTCCAAGGGCAGATAACTTTTGAGTGGGTGTATAATATTTTAAATAATTATGAATATAAAATAAATAAAAATAAAAAAATAAAAACACGACCGGGTGCGGGGTGGGGGATCGGGGTGAGAAGCAAGTGCGTGGGGTGGGGCTAGGCGGTTCGGGTTTAAACACAATCATCATATGGGTTACAAATGAAAACCTTACAAGTGTAAAGATGGCCGGTATTATCGGTCATAGGTGGATATGGCTTAGAGAAAATCGTTGTTAAGGGGTGGGTAGTGGTTATCAGTGATCCGTAGATGGTCGTAGTGGTTTAAACACTATCATCATACGGGTTACAAATGAAAACCTTAAAAATGTAAAGATGGTCGGTGTTATCTGTTATAGTGGATATGGCTTAGTGAAAATCGTTGTTAAAGGGTGGGTAGCAGTTATTAGTGATCCGTAGAGGGTCGTAGTGGTTTACACAATATCATCATACGAGTTACAAATGAAAACCTTAAAAAGTAAAGATAGCCGGTAGTATTTATTGTAGTGGGTATGTCTTAGTGAAACTCGGTGTAAAGGGGTGGATACCGGTTATTAGTGATCTGTAGAAGGATGTAATGGCCTATACACTATCATCATACGGTTACAAATGAAAACCTTAAAATGTAATGATGGCCGGTATTATTGGTTTCTGTGGATATGGCTTGGTGTCATTCGGTTTTAAGAGGTGGGTAGCGGTTATTAGTGATCTGTAGAGGCATGTAATGGCCTATACGTTATTAAAATACTGGCTACAAACGAATACCTTAAAATGTAAAGATAGCCGGTATTATTAGCTGTTGTGGGTATGGTTAGTGTCATTCGGTGTTAAGGGGTGGGTAGTAGTTATCAGTGATCCGTAGAGGGTCACAGTAGTTTAAACACTATCATTACACGAGTTACATATGAAAACTTTAAACAGTAAAGATGTCCGGTATAACTGGTTGTAGTGGGTATGGCAATGTGAAATTAATTGGTAAGGGGTGGGTAGCGGTTATTAGTGATCTGTAGAGGGTTTTAGTGGCTATAATCTTAAAAAGTAAAGATGACTAATATCATTGGATGCAATGGGCACGGCTTAGCAAAATTCGTTGGTAAGGGGTTCGTAGCTGTTACTAGTGATATGTAGAGGGTAGTAATGGCTATACACTATCATCACATGGGTTACAAATGAAAAAATTAAAAAGAGGGTGAGAACAGGCAAGCTTCGTGCAGATTGGCTTGCTTCGCTTGTCACGTGTAGCAAGCATCACCTGGATCTTTTCTCCTGGGCATGCCGGTGTGCTGAGGAATGAACAGGCGGACAGATTGGCTGGCTCGGCAAAACTTGCGGGAGTATTGATGCATGACAAAACAGATGTGGTTGCGGCCTTGTGGGAGCACGTGTACACCTCGGAGGAGCAAATGGATCGCCGTAGTCTGGTAAGAATGAGACAGCGAGGTGTGATGAGGGGATCTGGCCGATGCTTCGACGCTCAGAGGAAAGGCGAGACGGACATATAATCAGATTGCTACTGGAACTATTAGTGTTGGAACTCTTCGCTGGCTGCTGAGGATGGGGACGGAGCGCTTATGGGAATCTCCCGAATGCTGTGATGTCGGTTCCTAAATCCGATCCGATCTCTGCCATACGGCCAAAAAGCTCATCACATTGGTCTGATACATGGCAACACAAGGAAAAAATAAAGGAACGGGTAGAAACCCAGCAGATGCCCTACTGGAAGATCCTACCATTTCACATTCCCTTCCTCCCTCCCAACCATCCTCAATCTCTCTAATTATTATCCCACTACATTGTCCTCAACTCCCTGAGTAAAATGATATATCACACAAGCTAGTTAAAGCCATACAATAGGACACCAGCACCGCACTTATAGAACATTTTATCACCGCACCTATAATACATTCTATCACCGCACAGTACTGTACTCTATTCCTAATCATACTCTAAGTTGGATATGATTAATAGAATACAATATGCCTATTCCGGTTGATGATTGAGACTGTGCAATCACAGACTGGATCTATGTCCGCCGATACATTATCAACACTTTGACACTATAGTCTCTTTCGATTAACACAACTCAGAATACTGCGCCGATCTTTAACACTTCAGAATTATTGGTCGACTCCTCCAACTTGTTTACCTCAACTGGTTTTATATCGGGGCTTGAGTGACGTCACCAAATTGTCTAGACGCAGAGGCGTCGAGAAGTTGTTTTTCTCTTTATTTTTCCCAACTCAATGTGGACATCTGGCTGGTGTCCCCTTTCATCTGGGAAATTGTCTCCACATCACAAGACTCCATCCGACGTCTGGCCAGACATTCCGTCTATCACTTCAAAGGCTGACTCGCGCCTTGTTGACGGATGGCGCCATTGTACGTTTCTCGAACAACCCACATCATACAGAAATGCCGACCGTGTGCAGACAATTTTCGCGACGTATTTTGTTCCTCAGTCACCTGCTCATCGAAGGATTGCCTGTTTTTGCAGACGAATGTCGGGTCTTGTTTTTCATCGATCGAAACTTTCAAGTTTTTCCGCGACAGGTGGATCCCCTCGAGTCAGGGGTGGACCCCCTCGAGTCAGGGGCCCGACACTATTAGCTCCTGATGGGAATTCGCGGGATTAGCACCACAACGATTAATTTTAATTTGTGACATCATGAATTAAGTTACGTTGCACTGTTTTGTCAAGCCTGTGGCTCAGTACATCTGATTTCGACAAGCATTTTTTGGGGGTGCTTTCCCTAGCCTTTGACTGTCCCCAGTCTACCTACAAGGCAGCAGGTTTGTGTGTCGCTTGGTCTGGTCCCTCTCTCCTTGACCTGTCCGACATGGGTGACCCTACCAGTAGACGTGCTACCGTCGGCATAGCTCTTGGTATCATTGGAACACTCAAGCCCCTCTACCTCGTCACGGTGGACACACAGCAGAGAGGATCTTGAGTTCTATAACCGGATCTCAGTACTAACACAGTTCAATGACGTTGCGTCACACCGTGATGAAGCGGACACTGGATTGATTCTCACGCCAAAGTCTGACTGGGGAGACCCTATAGCATTATGCGTCTCCCTGGAAAGCTGGATAAGATGAGCAAATACGTTGGAGCTTGCTAGTTCAAACTGGAGTCACAATGATTTGATCGACCCATTCAGAGCTTGGTAAGTCAGTATGAACTCCATCGCTAATCATCTAGTGATTGTCAATGGTAAGTGTAACAATCTTTATGGCAGTTCGGACCCCAGTTGGGTCTGACCACGTAGAGTAGATGCCATATTCCAAATCAAAACAACACAGTCTCATGTGAAGTTGATATGTCTCTTCAACCCACCTGGGACTGGCAATTCGATAGGGTTGCCATGATGACGTTCATAATAGTGGTAACTCTCTCACCTGAGAGTTGTAACGCACCGTAGATTGAACCTTGTAGTACATTCAAGTCCATAATCTTCCTGTTGAGCACTCACTTAGGGGGGTGGGCGGATTTCGGCTTGCTCCCAGTGCTTTGACCTCACCCAGATAATTGGGGGTCTCACTTGAGTGAGCAGTTAACGAGGTTCCTCCTTCTCATTATACGCATCTTGATTACAACAATTGAAGGCAGACCCTGCAAGAAGAGGATCTGATGAAAGTATTTTAAATAACTCTGACATACATAGCACACATCAGAATTATCATGCCCTCAGAAAATAAAAATGTAAACCTCCATTACGGTTTACCGGATCCTATTCCTCGGAGAAAGAGTTCAGGCCTGAGTACCCTTCACTTGTCAGACAGCACCTGGAATTGCTCGTCTTGGAGACACGGTTCTAGTAAGTATAGGTCTGGTCGACGGTGAATGTCCAAGCCCGTTCCCTCACCCCGTTAATTAGTGTTGGTCGGAGTATGAACGGTTACCCTGGTCTGGTAGGACCAGTCATCTCATATTTAGAATGCTGTTCGCATCTCATCCCATGGTTTATCTCCTCTCTCTAGGTAAAAAAGAAGCCACCTCCTCATCGCCCTAACCCAAGTATAGTTATCCCAAGACAATGAGGTAGAATGAGGTAGAGTTAGATTAGAAGATCTAACGTTCCCATAGGAATGGCGATGCAGACACACACGCTATGCCTCCAAGAAACACACGCTGTTCCTTCAAGAATCGCGAGGAATATACACACCACCACCACCATACCATTGAATAAATCAGCATCACAATCACATCGGTGTTTCAGTCTGAATCGCGAGGAACCAACACACCCCAGAGTACGGTTCTACAACTTGCGGTCTAACCTAACCGATGCTTTTGTATGATCTGTAACTGACAGATTAATCAATAATTATCATAGCAAATCACTCGCTTTACTTCCCCACTGTTGTTACTCACAGCCTACCGACATCAGTAACCGCCATCACAGCGCTTATTCTGCCCTCTCACAAATATTTGCAAGTGCCTAGAACAGATATTCCATCTATCGAGCAAACACAGACCTGTACTAAAGGACTTCAATAAATCAGTATTCAAAGAATTAACTGTTAACTGGTAGATATAGAAATAACGAACACTCTTCTGTCGTCGCCATTCTATGGCTTGAATCGATCGATAGTACTTCATTAATATTCATGGACCGGCGGAGCTGACAACGCACATCGTGCGGCACTGATAATCGCGTAATACACTAAAACAAGATAAGTAAAGAAGTAATAGCTGAGTTACTTTAAATGTTGAACCATTTCTGCAATCAGCCATAATGTTGTCGGGTGCTGGAACGCTTCATGTAGACAACAATGATCCGAAACACACGTCTTGTCGTGAGAGAGAAGTGACTGCAAATGGCTGTCTTATGTGTTTCCAAGAGTACTCTCAAAGCCCGCAGAGGTCGCAGTATCTGGAGAAAATCACTTTTCTCGAGGTTCATGGTTTCTCCCCACGAGAAATCCATTTAAAGTCAGTTCAGAGGTTTTCGGATGCATAACGCCAGCCCGAAATACGAACTACTGGAAAGAGAGAGAGAGAACATTCTAGGAGCAGAGGTTTACACAAGCTTCCCCGAGGTTAAAAATAGCCCGGGTATCCCGTACCAGATGTCTCCGCGAAGACACGCCTATTGTGAGTTTCGCGACATTCGGTAATGTAGGTTTCCAAGGCTGTGCCACTTTCTTTGGTTCTTTTGGTGTACTAATAAGTAATATGTTTGTGTTTTTTCGGCGGCGTCTGTATCAGTGATTGCTCATTGTCGGAATCTTTGGTTGGTTTGATTTCTATGGGTGCATCGGTTATGTCAGTCTCATTTGTGTCTTTGATTATCGGCTTCTTTGGTTGTTTCTGTTTGTCATTGTGACAATTTCAGTGGTTTATTTGGCTTTGTGGGGTTTTATTTTGGATTTGTCGTTTTATTTTGTGTTGACTTCTTTGGCGGTTATCGTTTTCTTTGTATGTGTTTCACTTATTGTGTTAGCTTCTTTATGTCTCAGTAATTGTGTTGGTTCTTTTGGATCCGTCAGTTACAGTGGTTGTGTCGGTTCCATTGGATTAATTGTTCACAGTGGTTGTGTCAATTTGACTGGTTGTATTGGTTTATTTGAATGTGGCTGTTGCAAGCGATTATGTAGAATTCCCTAAGTTGTATCGCTTTCTATGGTTGTGTCAGTTTAACTGGTTGTCAGTTTCTTTGATTAGTTTTTTTTTTCTTCTCAGTGGTTGTCAGTTTCAGTGATTGTGTTAATTTCTTTTATTATGTCCGTTACATTGTTTGTAACAGTCTTTTTGTTTCTTCATTGGCTTCTTTTGTTGTGTTGGTGTCAGGATCTCGGCATCAGTGGTAGTATCCTTTTCTCAGGTTATGTCATTTTCACTAATTGTTTTGGTTTGTTTGTGTGTTAGTTTTAAGTGTCGGTTTCTTTATCCTTTACAGTGGATGTCGCTTCCTTTAATTCAGTCAGTTACAGTGGCTGTTTTGGTTTCTTTAATTGCATCAGTCTCAGTGTTTGTGTCTTGAATCATTGGTTGTGTCAGTCTGTCGTTGTGTCAGTTGCACTGAATGTGTTGGCTTCTTTGTGTCTCATCTGTATCGTGTGATCTCTGTGTGCCGTCGGTATCTTCAGCTCTGTAGTCTACACTACCACCCATCAAGTCTTCGATTCTATCAGACTATCTAGTGTTTCTGTTATCTTTGTTTACATTACCTAGATCCTCTATTGGTTTTTCTACTTCATTATCACTGTCCCATTTGATATCAGTAATATTCTCCACCCCATTAAAGCATCATTTCCTTTGTTTCTGTCTAAAATAACTTCTTCGGCTCTATTTTCCCGAAATCGCTTTGCAATGTCATAATATCATCATCTTCAATTCTCCACGTCACAATATCTGCATCAAATGTGTCCTTTATGGAAACATTAACCGTATCCCTATTTAATATGATTCCATCTGCCTAATATTTCTCTGATTGCCATCCTCCATGTTAACATCACACAGCGTTCCTCGTTGCTGATCTCATTGTGATATCCACTCTAACAATTGCACCTTAAGCGTGATTGTCCGGTCATATCGATCTGTACTGGAACGCCGCGGTCACCATCATAATTAAAATTAAAGAATTAATGAGAAAATAAGAAGAATGAAACTTCATCCCGCTGCTCGGTGTCTACCCACCTATGACACAAGACTGCGCAAGTAGAATGCTCGCATACAAAGTGAACGCAATCTTGTTCCTACGTTGGAAAAGCTCAAATTTAACGCCATACGAAGAAACCTATCTACGAGAGAGAGAGAGAGAGAGAGAGAGAGAGAGAGAGAGAGAGAGAGAGAGAGAGAGAGAGAGAGAGAGAGAGACGCTAGAAGGTGTAATAACCCGAGAGGCTTCCTGATCAAACAAGATGCCGTAAAATGTACCCCCGGTTCACACCGCGCTGCTGAATTAAAGACCCAGGGAAACGGACCAAACGTGTGAACTGGCTGGAGAATTTTAGACTGATAAGGAAACTTTCTAGCAGCTCAAATTTTAGAAACTTAAGCTGAGAGGAAACTTGCTACCCCGCAAAGGTGAGAATGAAGATACACCTGACCCAAGGGAACACACGCCTAACACCTCGGGCGGACTCAGTGCTAAATGCAGAGTGAGGGTTAAGCAGACCTTAAGCCGAATCAAACGAAGCGCTAAACACGAGATCAAAAGATCAACGGTTAGCCAAGAGATAATGGAGATAAGAATATGAGTATAAATACTAAGAGCTTGAACATTCCCACAAGATTTGTCGCCTGGAAAATCAGGTAAAGAAGCTATGCTATATGTATAAATATCATTTATCGATAAATCCTGATTATTATGATGTCTATAATGTTCTATGAATGTTATTTTCTAGTAACTATTCAGCTAAGTAACGAGTCTTTATATTTACAGACGTTTATTGCGTTGTCCAATGTATTGTCACTGCACCAAGAACTATTATTTTTCATGTTTCTGTATATAGTCATGTTACTATATTTATTTTATATTCTAGCTACTAGTTGGCTAATTGACGACAATTTTCATGCAGACTTCTATTTCGTCTGTTCGAAGTATGTTACTTCAATGAGAACTATATTATTACACCAGTAGGAATATCATGTTATGCATATTTTTATTTTGATGTTTCCATGCTTAATGTTTATTATATGATTGATATACTGAATGTAAGATAGAAAAACCACACCAGGGTGAATGTCTGCTGTGCTTTTAAAAGTAGCATTCTTTATACATATTGCTTATTGTAATATGATTCAGTTATATGATACCCCATGATGACTGGTATGCGATATTATCGTGGTTATTTTAAATCGTGTGGTGTATACATTACCCAAACTGTAGATGGGGTGCACAGCCATTACAAATGTGTGACGAATGAGCGTTCATCGTAACTAACGTGAGGCTTGACGCAGAGACTGATCACCGGCAGTTAAGACCGACGATCAGACACTCTTGTATTAGCACCACTGAACATTTAATCTGCTGAAACAACTTTAGAGACGGAGCGGTCTGCAGCGAAACCGTGTGTCTGAATGAGTGACATGGACTTAAGAAATTTCATTCCTAATGACGGGACTGATAGGGGAAGGCAGCAAATTTAACTGCAGGACATGTTCGACTATGGGAAAGTTTTTTCGGCTCTACAGGGTGAGAGAGAAGAGGACAGACAGACAGACAGACAGACAGACAGACAGACAGACATACAGAGGAGTAAAAGTGGTAAACCAGGTTAAAAAGACATTGCCAAACATCACTATATATATATATATATATATATATATATATATATATATATATATATATATATATATATATATATATATATGTGTGTGTGTGTGTGTGTGTATATATATATATATATATATATATATATATATATATATATATATATATATATATATATATATATATATATATATATATATATATATTTGTTCCTGGCTCTCAAACCGAGCAACAAGTTACTGACTCCTGTTCAGTGATAACGAGGACAGACCGTGTGAGGAGAAGACTGTCATGTGTATAGGACACTGTCCCAGCTGATTCAAGACGCATTCTCACCTGTATTGTAAGCCTGCCAGATGAGGTCATGCCACGAGGATACATATCACTTATTTATTTTTTTCATGTGTTGTGGATGTAACTAATATTATTCATTATCATCATACCACAACACATCAGGTTTTGTTACGGATTGATAATAAATTCAGTAGGAGTTTGTTTTAATTCATAGTTAGATCGTCACCAAAATTCCAGAGTTTTCATAGAACGGCCACCTTCTACTCCCTTGGTCGGTCAGTTGCTGCCAGACGATTGCCATCCTGCGTGAAACAAGTAGTTAAAGCCACCACACATTCACGACGAGCTGCTAGACTCCCTACGAGCTCCTGGATCTCCCCAATTACGTGTTGAACAATTATGTATCGAAATTTAATCACAACAACACCACATCTGTGAGAAGTTTCCCCCTTATATAACCACCAGAAGCTCTCAAGCTGACGCTAGGCGCTTACCCACAACATGCCTCCCACAAGACCCCCTAAGCCAGAGCCTGACGAGAGCATTTACTCGAACTATCCTGGCACACGGACCTCGGCTCCAGAATCTTGAGGCAGCGTACATGTGGATTCACCACCCTTCAGACACTCCACCCCAGAAAGTAGCTCGATATATGGGAACTTGAGTGGCACTGTACCGGCCGATGAAAACGCATACGAAGCTATAGCCACTCCTTCAACTTCTCCAAGCTCTGGACAAGAGTGGTGATGAACAATTTGTCTATGATGAACATTTACGCCCAGGTCAACAATCAATTCTAGATTACTCAATTCTAGAAGATAAAGATCCGGACCTATCCTACGATGTTTTCTTTGACGGTCAGAGAGTATTTGGGCGGGACGTTGATAACTTTCATGCCTTTGTCAAATACAAGGATCTGGCAATGATTATGTTTCACGATCCGCTCGACCCCCAAACTGACGCACCCAAAGCCAATTTCAAAAAGGCGGCAAGGCAACAAGACAGCGATCAATTTGCGGCAGTGGACTGCCAGCGATATTCCGGTCGATGTAAGAGCCTGGATATAAAAACCCTGCCAATGTTCAGAATCTACTCCTTTGGGGAAGTCCTGGGCGCCATCCGAGAGACGAGCATGTTCGATGACAAATCCTTGATACAACATCTGGACATTCTGAATGAAACTCTGGTTACAACTTCCAAGCGAGACCTCCAATGCACCCAAGCTGTCGGTTACATCATATTTAGCTTCAGAAACACAAGGCTAATTCATAAACTTCACCACGTCTATTTACATACGACAGAAGTCATGTGTGTTGTCCTGGTTGTGGCAGTGTGTAATTTGGTCACATGTCGCACTGCAGAGCTCACCGTATATAGTTAACCATATTACTGATGTCGTCACTGCTTCGTTTGGTGTTCAACTATCGACCAGTGAGAGCTATGTTTCCATTGTGTAGTGACTTTAACTATGTACTTACTATTTGATAGTTTTTTTTTTTATTACATTGGTTTTGTTCCCTGTATACATTTATATACAGTGTTCGCCAGGAATGAAGGCGCTGGAACCTCTTGCTGCCGGGTAGTTTGGGCCCGTTAGCTATTACAGCGACCAATCTAGGAGATGGAAAACTCCGATTATAAACCCCCAAGGTTAAGGTGGACCGATGTGCCGAGGACTGAATGGCCACGGGTGAGTTGGTCGTAAACGTGGAACGTCTGGTATGTGGGCGGGGCTGCGCCAGGCGTAAGGACTTCTGAGGGACATCCCCTGCCCCTTCCCTAGTAAGCAGGCAATGCTAGGGTGGCCGTTTTTTTTTTTTCTGCAATATCCAAACTTTGCTTATGGATTTAATTAAACACGGGAATCGTCGCCGGAGCTACGGAGCAAGTGCTCTGCGCTTGACACATCTTTCAGAGGCTAGCGAAGAGATAGTGAGGATGCGAAGGCGAGGAAATGGTGTGAGAAGAAGGTATAGAAATAAAAGGGCAGGCGCCTAGGAGAACAAGACGAAAAGTGGAGAGACTGGGATACTGGAACTGTCGTAGCGCCAGGCAGAGAGGTCCTATATTGGAGAGGCTAATGTATGATTTTGATGTCCTCATGCTACAGGAGTTAAATACAGACAAATACCATTGTCCTGGATACGTCAGTTATATAAACCCCACTGGGCAGAAGAGACATGGGCAAGGTCTGCTGGTGAAGAAAGGAGTGAAGCATGTGGCACTTGACTTGAGCCAGTGGAACCACAGTGCAAGAGAGGTCCAGGGTATACAAATGGAGATTGGTGACCTAAGCTGGAGCATCATAAATGTATTTGCCACAGTGGACTGATTTTTCAGAAAGGAGCAATGGGACTGGCTTAAGGAATTGGAGGAATTACCAGGTGATAGGCTACTCATATGTGGAGACTTCAATGCGAGGAACAGAGATTGGGACAGTAGTGGAGAAAACCGACAGGGAATTGCCATTGCGGATGCCATGGTGGACTCCGATGTGGTCTGCATAAATGATGGTAGGTCGACTAGAATGGCAATGAGGCATGGCGATGCAGACACTGCTATTGATTTGGCACTTGTCTCCCAGTCATCAGTCCTTGATGTAAAGTGGACTGTTTTGAATGACCATGGGAGTGATCACATGCCATGCTCAGTCCTGATCTCTAAGTCCAGGAAAGTTAAGGCTGGGAGAGCGCGCAAGACCTTCCGGTATGAGTGGACCGACAGCCTGCTTGGACGCCTCAGTCACGGGCATTCAACAGGACTGTTAAAACTCCTTTTTTGCAGCCCCCATGGTGGACCCCAGAAGTAGACAATGCTTGGAAAGCAAAGAGAGCTGCAGTGAAGCAGCTAAGGAAAGTGCGACAGACACCCCGAAGCTCACGAGAGGAAGTGGACACAGCGGAAAATGACAAGAAAGACAAGGTGGAGGCTTTCAAGCGATGTGCTGCAGAGGCCAAGAACGTAAAATGGGAATGTTTTATGAAGGAGATTGGAGGTGATAAAACACTGCGAAAATTCTGGAAACTGCACAGACAAATGCAAAGAAAAGATCGGCCTATGACAGTGGGAACAATTTATAAAGAGGATGGTGTACGCGTGACAACAGACAAAGAGAAAGAGGAGGCGTTTCTCCAGAGATTTTTAGAGCTGACCAATCATAATGATGCGGATACCAGGGATGCAGTTAGAGAGGAATTATCTAGCACAATGGAGAATATGCCTTATGAAGACATCATACTGGTTGAAGATGTTAAACATATTTTGAAAAAGGCAAAAGACACGGCACCAGTGCCTGATGGTGTCAGGTATGGTCACATGAAGGCTTTGAGCGATGTAGACCTGAAGGAGATAGCCGACTGCTTTAATCAGAGCATTAGGACAGCATCAGTACCGCAGGATTGGTTACATAGCTATCTCATCCCTCTCCCAAAACCATTCAAGGATCATTCAAAGCTTAGCGGCTTTAGGATCATCACCCTTCAAAATACATTTGGGAAAGGTGTAGAGAAGATAGTCGCTGTTAAGCTGCAGGTTTTTTTGGAAAGGGGGAAGCTTCTTCCAAGAAGCCTGGGGAGCTACAGGCCAGGAAAAGATACCTGGTCACATGCAGCCATTTTTCCTTTTGACGTTTATGAGGGGTTCCAGAGTAGACAGGAAACGATGGCGGCAGCGCTTGATCTCGAGGATGCGTACAATAGAGTTCGCTATGATATTTTGATGACCGCACTTATGGAGAAGGGGGTCAATCCCTGGTTGGTGAACTGGATAGCAGCCGTCCTGCATTCTCGTCGGATTGCTCTTCGTCTGGGTGCATGGACCTCAGAGCCACATATTTTAACCCCGGGACTGCCACAGGGATCTGCAATCTCACCGGTGCTCTTTAATGTGTATACGAGCAAGATTGCAAACCTAGAAGTACCAGGGGTTGGAAGGATACTAACATTTGCAGATGATATTCTTGCATATAGGCAGGGGAGAAATAGGGATCAAACAGCCCAGGAGCTACAAGTGACAGTAGACAAAGTGATTGACTGGTGCACTGAAATGAGTGCTGTCATCCACCCGGAAAAGGTGGCTGTTTCGTGGTGCTCTCTGGACAACAGGATTGTGAAAGATGATGCCCCAGGCCTCACGATAGATGGCAGAAGCGTCAACAGAGAGAACAAACTGAAGTATCTGGGAATCACATTTGACAGGATTCTTTCCTTCAAGGACCATGTGGAGACGGTTGTGACAAGATCTCAAAAGGGAACAATGCACTTAAAACTATGGCTGCAATGGACACAGAGCAGAGAATGCTCTTCACACCATATCAGCACTTGATCCTCTCAGTAACTGATTATGGACTAGGACTGCTCACTGTCTCAAAGAGTCAGCTGGTGAAATTAGAGCGCATACAGAACGAAGCTATGCGGGTCATTCTAGGATGCACCAGAGACACCCCAGTAGTGTGTATGCGTTACATCCTTGGTCTGCCGACTGTTGCTGGTAGGCACAAGGTGATGCAGGCGAAGGCATACCTCAGAGTAGCTGCAGACACAGATCAGCTGTTGCATGAGGCGCTGGACGAAGTTAAGGGTCAGAGACTGATAAGAGGGAAATCATGGATGAATCAAGCGGAGGAAACGATCAGACAGGTGTGCCCCTTGGAGAACATCAGGCGAGGAGAGGAGTGGGTCAGAGTGCCAGCGGAGCAGTCAGACTTGTGCAGAATTATAATCACATTGACCCGGGAGTGCAGGGAGTGGCCAGCAGGGGCTTCGGAAGTGAAAATCCAGCAACTAATTCAGGATAATTAATGCTCGCCCGGGTGATGTGATTATCTACACGGATGGTTCGGTGTTGAGAGGTTGGAGAAGTGCCTGGGGATTCTTAGCAAAACCTAATGGTCGACGTTTGGTGCAGGAGAGCCTTGTGTATGATGAAACAGCATCTAGCTTAGAATGGAGGTGGAGGCGGTCAGTGCAACTTTCTGCTGGTTGGAGAACACGATACACACACACACATTGTGATTGTAACTGACTCAGAAAGCATGCTGAGGAGGGTGAGGACAGGCAGGCTTCGTGCAGAGTGGCTTGCTTCGCTTCGGAGGTCACGGGTAGCAAGCATCACCTGGATGGATCTTTTCTCCGGGGCATGCCGGTGTGCTGGGGAATGAACAGGCGGACAGATTGGCTGGCTCGGCAAAACTTGGTGGAGTATTGATGCATGACAAAGCAGACGTGGTTGCGGCCTTGTGGGAGCACGTGTACACCTCGGAGGAGCAAATGGATCACCATAGTCTGGTAAGAATGCGGCAGCGAGGTGTGACGAGGGGATCTGGTCGACGTTCGACGCTTAGAGGAAAGGCGAGACGGACATATAATCAGATTGCTACTGGAAATATTAGTGTTGGAACTCTTCGCTGGCTGCTGAGGATGGGGACGGAGCGCTTATGAGAATGCCCCGAATGCTGTGATGTTGGTTCCTAAATCAATCAATCAATCAATCTTAAATATTTTCCAAGTGTACGTAATTGTGTACACGTATCTTATATGTAAAGAGACTTGGTGCGGGAATCATTTTAACCAGGGAGGGGACATTGTCAGGGAGAAAACCTGCGCTGCCTAGTACTCCATTAAGAAATATAAATCTTATCATCTAACCTTCTCCTTTTTATGCCATGGGGATACCAAAACTAGCTACTTTTATCCTTTTATCTTTTAATGAGCCATTTTCAGTTGTGTGATTGAGTATCCAGGGACTTAGTCTTTAAGCAGCCTATACAAAACATTTGTTCCGAGTTTGTTTGCTTAGATTGTGTGGTTGGGGAAGTGAACTCGCACCCACTACAACGCCAGATTGTGCGATCACTCAATTAGCAAACACACTACTCCTCTATTATGCTCTTATGACACACATTCCAGGAAGTCCTCGAAAAGAAGCTTTTTTGTGTATTGACTATAGAGAAAAAAAATGCTAGTGAAACAGTTTTAATGCATTTTTGGTGTTTTATATGAAGTTACCTGAGATGAAACTAGAGATGATAGAAACATATCTGACTATATTTTTGGGAATCAGCAAAACAAAATTACCAAAGAACAGCTATAAAATTTAAGGCACCAAATTGTGTGTAGACCAGTGTAATTTACACATACAGCAACAGAAACAGGACATATCGCTTATGTTAGCAAGACATTTCGAAAAACTCTTATGGTGGCACAGTTCTGCACATGATAAGTCTCTGGTTAATCATAAATGCATTCAATAATAAGAACTATTTTATGACACTGGTAATATGGAAACCTAATTCAGACGCAACATCAGCTCAGTGCACTAGAAGTGATTTCAAAGCGAGAGAGAGAGAGAGAGAGAGAGAGAGAGAGAGAGAGAGAGAGAGAGAGAGAGAGAGAGAGAGAGAAAGAGAGAGAGAGAGAGAGAGAGAGAGAGAGAGAGAGAGAGAGAGAGAGAGAGAGAGAGAAAAGTAACATAATTTGAAAAACTGAAACAGTGGTACATACGTTGTCAAAGGTATTAAACTATTTGAATGTGATATAATTGTTTATGTACAAATGTGAAATCACATTTAAATAAGTAATACCCTTGTGATAATATCTTACATATGACATGCGTGCCATTCCCACTGTCCTCTAGGCCTGTAAGGTCTAAAATCTGCCAACCCTCTGTTATGAACAACAGTTGAAAATCGCAAGAGTCGCCTCATATTATTTCTCCAGGCTGAAAATATAAAATAAAAACGTAGTTGTGAATTGTAATATATTCTGATTAATAATAAATACCACAATGCATTTCAAATAAATATAGTTACTTTACTTAGTCAAACATATAATATCAGAAGTAGCTAATACTATCAAAATAAATAGTTGGTTAAAACGTTAGCAGCATATCCATTACAGGATGTAGCAGTCAACTCCAGAATTTTTTACTGTTTGTGATTCCTGGGTAAGATAACGTTCAGTAGATTGCCTTTGCTTATTGAGCGTCCAGCAAGCATACCAGGTTTTTCTGCTTCTAACCGCTGTGTTTTGAACGCAGTAAATGGAATTACCTATTTGTGTCCGAAAATCCTAAGCCACAGAGCCGGTCAATAGTTGGTAGGAGGTCCTTTATACTGCTACCCAAACAAAAGTGTAAAGTCTGAGACAATTCTTGTATGTAGAAGATCTTTCTTCTTCCATACACAATTGTTTATTCGCACACACATCCACACACACACACACACACACACACACACACACACACACACACACACACACGCGCGCACGCACGCACGCACACACACACACACACACAAACAAACAAATCAGTATATGTTAACTCAGACCGTTCTGATTCTGAGTACCATCCCCATGTCATGACCCTGCTATTCGTGGTTTTTTTTTCGTGTTCCTAACTTATGTTCCCGATGTTTAATGTTCTTAATCAATGCTTTAATGTTCTTTTCTTTTGCCAAACACTTCTGTACATAATACGCACTAAATATTTCAATCTGCTGCCAGCAGACTTCCGTACTCACTTCGTCTACTAACTATTGTAGGGACTAGTACTTTTTACAGACGGATTATTCAATGTTCCCCTGTTTCTTGGTTTCTGAGACATTGATTTCTGTGCTTATGAAATTATCCATCAATCCGCAAATACATCCGTTCGTACGTACGTACGTACGATAATTAATCCATTCATACATACACAAGCACGCACGCACGCACGCACATACATACATACCTCCCTACCTACTTACCTACCTACCTACATACATACATACATACATACACACACACACACACATGCATGCATACATACA
>JACEFZ010028023.1:265000-367500 GCA_014155875.1 Cepaea nemoralis
ATAATGTAAACAATATACGCTTTGCAGATGACACAGTATTGGTGGCGGATAATGCAACAGACCTACAACAATTGTTGGACATTGTAGTAACTGAGAGTGCACAGCAAGGACTCTCCTTGAATATCAAGAAATCAGTAACAATGGTGATATAAAAAAAAAAATTAGGACACCAAAATGTGACATAGAAATAGAAGGCGAAATTCTCAACCAACTGGATAATTTTAAATACCTAGGGCCATTTGTAACATCAGATGGAAGATGTACAACAGAGATTAAGAGCAGAATAGGGCATGCAAAATTCGCATTTCAGAAAATGAAGAGTATCCTATACAATAAGTCGCAATCAATGGATGTAAGAAAGAGGGTGCTAAAATGCTATGTAGAACCAGTTTTACTGTACGGCAGCGAATCTTGGAATGTAAATGAACAAATTAGGAAGAGCTTGGAAGCAACAGGAATGTGGTTTCTGAGACGAATGTTGTGAATTCTTTGGACTGCCAAAGTAACTAACGACGACTGCCTGAAAAATGCTGAATGAAACTAGAACATTATATACATCAATACGAAAACAGCTTTTTTGGTCATGTGATAAGAAGACAGCCGCATTAGAGAACATTAAATCGAGGGGAAGAGAAGCAGAGGCAGACCAAGAGAAATGATGCTGGATGGATTGGGACGGTGGCATGGAGGAATATCAACAGCGGAGTTGATCCAGAAAACCAACGACCGAGATCTGTAGAGAGTCATGAACGCCTACGCCAGCCGACATGGCACTTCATGCTAATAATATGTTATATGTCCTTTTGTGTGTGTGTGGGGGGGGGGGTGGGGGGGGGGGGGTTCCATCAAGAATAATGATGCGCATTCATTTACACCAGTGGGGTTAAAATTATGGAGCCCTGAGTTCTAAAATGGCTGATAAGGCCTATTTTGGCTCGAAATGTTCTTAGACAATGTGGGTAGAGAATGCTTGGCGTTCCAGGAGCAGGATCTCCTGCAGTTGTTTTTCTGTCCAGTCTATTATTCACAGCTCATGCAGTCCTGTTTGCTTTTCAAGTGACTGTACTCTTGCGTAACGATGTATGCACGAATTTCGGCCTTTAGCAGCAGTCTCTCAAATGTCATGATGAATTCCAAAAGCTTTTAATGAGATCTTCAGAGTGTCTTTAAAGAGTTTCCTCTGGCCACCATAGGAGCGTTTATCACAACGCAGCTCGCCGTAAAAAAAATCGTTTAAGGAGCCTGTGATCCGGCATGCGAGTCAAGTGGCCAGCCCAGCTAATCTGATTTGCATTAGTAGATCTTTTTTAGTAGAATCCGCATTTACGCTCTTTCCATGACTTCAGTGTCTGGGATCTTGTCTTGCCATTTAATCTTTAATAGCTTCCTGAGGCAGACTGTGTGGAAGTGGTTTAATTTCCTAGCTGTCGTTGATAAACAGTCCAGGTTGCATAAGCATATAGCAGTGTGGATAATACGACTGCTTTGTAGACTTTCAGCTTTGTTTGCAGGCTTATTCCATTTCTGTCCCACACATTCTTGTACAGTCTGCCAAAGGCCGCGCTAGCCTTGGAGATTCTTGTATTCACTTCGTTATCAATTGTAGCAGCTTGGAACACAGTGTTACCAAGGTAGGTAAATTTGTCCACAAATCTTAGTCTATAATCATTCACTTTGATATTCGGCACATTGTGATTAATCCCTGGAGCTGGTACATAACTACAGTCTTCTCAAAGTTGATGTTGAGCCCAAAGTTGGCACAGACACATGAGAAAGCTGAAACGTTGTGTTGCATGTCTGCCTCTGAGTTGGCAATCATTAGCAAACAGGAGCTCTCTGACGATGTCGCTGTTAGTTTTGGTTTTAGCTGTCAGCCTTCTGAGATCGAACAACTTTCCATCCATGTGGTAGTTTATGTCTATTCCAATGTCGTTATTCTCGAAGGCACTTATCAGCGTAGCTGAAAACATGAGGCTGAACAGTATAGGTGTCAGAACACAGCCTTCCTTCACTCCATTGGTGACAGGAAAGGGCTCATACAGCTCTCCATCCTCCTGCACTCTTGCCAGCACACCCTCGTGAAATAGCCGCATTATTTGGACAAGCTTTCGTGGACAGCCATATTTCGCCATAATTTTCCACAGTCCTTCTTTGTTGACTGTATCAAAAGCCTTGGTAAGATCAATGAAAGTGGAGAACATTTCAGAGTTCTGATCCTGACATTACTCTTGCAGCTGCCGTGCAGCGAAAATCATGTCAACAGTCCCTCGTTCTTTTCCGAAGCCATATTGACTCTCAGGAAGAATACCTTGGTCGAGATGGACTATGAGACGATTGAGAAGAATTCTTGCGAGTATTTTCCCTGCAATTGAGAGCAAGGAGATTCCTCGGTGGTTGTCATAGGATTGGCGGTTTCCTTTACGTTTGTAAAGGTGGACTATTGACGCATCCTTGAAATCTTGTGGCATGGTCTCGTTCATTCATATGTTTGTGAAGACTTGGTGAAGCTGCTTTATTAGAACCGTCCCACCTGACTTGTATATCGCTGCTCGGATGGAGTCAGGACCAGGCGCCTTACGGCGGGAAATTTGCTGGATGGCCTCGCGTACTTCCACAATGGTTAGCAGATCATTAAGAGTATCATTAGAGGGGACTTGAGGAAGGCAGTTGATTGTTTTATGATCGAAAGCGGAAGTTGTATGAATTTAAGATGTTGTTGAAATGCTCTGCCCAGTGATGTCTTTCTTATCGGTGATCAATGTTCCCCCATCTGCATTGAGGAGGGGAACTATGTCTGGTGATGTAGGACCAAAGACCGCTCTCAGTGAGTCGTAGAAGTTTATCATATCATTTCTGTCAACAAAACCTTGAATTTCATAAGGTTTGTTGCTCAGCCAGGGGTCCCGCGTGTACCGAAGTTTCTGCTGCACTACTCTCCGGATGGTATTGAAGGCATCTTTTTTTATGTTGACTTTGGGTCATTCAAATATGCCATTGTGGAGAAGATATTTCTCAGCCAGCAATTTGGTTGATGTCTTCGGAATTTTCATCAAACCAGTCTATATACTTTCGGGGGGGGGGGGGGGGGGGGGGGGGCTGGACCCAGGATCTCCATAGCAGTATTATAAATTATATCCTTTAGTTAGTTAGTTAGTCGACAGATCATCCTCATTGCACATCGAACCATTCAGTCCATAAGTGCTAGGATCCCCTCCTCAGCAAATCCCGCAGCGTGTAGCGGCTAAAGACACCAGTCCTGTGCTGGTTTATCAATCTTCTTTGGCTTCCTGCGTAGTGTTCTTGTTTGGCCACCCACTTTTAATTTGCTGTTCTCGCTGTATGACCATGGTTGTAGATTCGCAGTCATCACTTGGTTCTCGCAAAGGTCTCACTTCTCGTAGTGCATTCACAATGTCAGCCTGGTCCATGGCGCGTCCGCCCTCCACATTAGCTATACCTTGGAGCTTGTCAGCCCGCTCATTTCCTTGTACTCCCGCATGCCCTTGCACGAAGATTAAACTAATATTTGCCAGCCGAGACCGCTCCAGAGACAGCAACCAGTCTCTTCGGATCTATCCCGTCTCTATCTTCTTGAGAATGCTCATTGAGTTGCTAAGGACACACGCCCTAGTGAATGTCTGTGTCTCGAGCCATGTTATTGCTTTACTTACTGCCATGAAATCCATAGTCAGTCTACTTGTAGTCTCAACAAAAGCACCAGAGTTCTCCTTCACAATTCTCCCTCCGGTCCACGTCGTAAAGGCCCATGAGCTTCTCACATGAGAAGGCCCATGAGCTTCTGTGTAAATTACAGCATCACCGTCTAACGAATTCTCGAAAATCAACGCTTGTACTTCCGCCCCCACAGCAGCCGGATTTTCTTGTCTGCATTTTCTGTCTAGTTGGATGCAAACTGAAAAGGACGTACAGAAATCTGTTGGCACTTGTACCCACTCCTCGCCATATTCTAAGTCCTCCAGTGAACACACCTGTTGAAGAATGTCTTCCGCTTGACCCATCCAAGACCTTCCTCTTTTTAACCTGCTGCCCTTCACCTTCCTATTTTCACTATGCAGTGAAAATTATGTCCTTTAAGGCTCTCCGCTCTGTTTCCGCATTCTGTTTAGCTGCAGCATTGGGCTTGAGGCGGTCTTCCAGCATATTTTCAAACGACAGTTGCATTTTCTTTACTGTTTCGGCGGGTGGCATTTTTGTTTGTTTGCATTTTTACCCATTGAGGACGCCGTGGTGGTTTGATGTGTATGTTTAGTTTTGAGACAATGAGACGATGGTCTGTCCAACATACGGCACCACACATGGCTTTTGTCGCCCGAGTGTCTTGTTTGTCACTCCTCCTGGCGATGACATAGTCAATGGGGTGCCAGTGTTTCGAGCGAATGTGCATCCACGATGTCCTATTTCTCATGGGAAGACGGAAAATCGTGTTGGTAATCAGGAGATCGTGTTCGGCACATGTCTGAAGGAGGAGGAGTCCATTTCTGTTGCAATTTCCGACTCCGTGCGTTCCAATAATGCCACTCCAAGAGGCGGTGTCCATGCCTACTCTGGCATTGAAGTCTCCAAGGAGTATAAGTTTGTCTGCTTTGGGAACAGATGTTAATACATTGTCCTGGTCCTCATAGAACCTGTTCTTGACATTCGTTTCATTGGTCATGGTTGGTGCGTAGACATTCACGACGTTGCATGCTTCCTTCAGTTCAGCAAGAGAAACTTAATGGTCTGTTTATAACCTTCGGAAATCCAGCTAGTTTGCCAACCAGGGCCGACTTAATGGCACATCCCACACCGGACTGGCTCTTTCCTCTCTTTTCATTCCACTCCAGAAGAATGTGTAGCCAGCACCTACTTCACAGATTTGGCCTTCTTTCTTAAGTCGTGTCTCGCTCAAGGCTGCAATGTTGATGTAGTACCTGCCCAGCTCTGTCCCAATCAGTGTTGTTCGTCTATCTGGGCCAGACCCGCTATCTCTATCAAGTAGGGTGTGTACATTCCAAGTTCCGATTGTCAAGGGAATATGGTTTACTTTTTTAGCTTTACCTGTATTCACTTTGTTTGTGTGTCGAAAACAGTATAGGATACCCACCAACCGCGGCTAGCTGGTTAGGTAATGATAGAGCAAACAATGTTTAGGGCACCTTTTCTAGCCCCTTCCTCATGCTATGGAGTGAGCAGTGTTTTCCTAAAGAGGGCTGCTCAGTCGCTCAGGGGACTGTCGAATCCCACTGCTGCTCCGGTCAGTAGAAGACGACCATACGGCCTGAGCCGCCTGTGTGCAGGTCTGCGACTACGACTTCCAGCTTACCCACGCCTGCCGATTCGCCACTCACCCATCGCCACAGGGCTTGAAGGTGATATATGAAGCTGGAAAAAGAATTACTTGCGCGATGAATCGGATTAAAGTGAGGAATAGTTGCGCAATTCGTCGACTTCACTCTCTCTATCTCCTGCGTCCCCTTAGTCCAGAGGCAAGACAAGTCAAGACGACTGCAGACGAATACAGGTGCAGTGGATGACCAAGTCTCTCTACGTACCTTGCCGTGCTCATTACGTTCCACAGCGCTTTGCAGGTAAACGCCGTCTTGCCCGTTAAATTATCAATGATTTATACCGTGCTGTCTGCTGAATCCTGTCTTCATATGCCGGGTAGGCATACCCTAGTTCACCGATTGGTTTGACGCCGAATCGGTTACCCACGCCTGGTTTAGCCAGCCTGTTACAGCTGTTGTCCAGGGGGTGGCCGCTGTCGCATGCTGAAAGCTACTAGGAGCCACAAGGTTCAACACACCCAGATGCCCAAGAGAAAATAAACCATCTCCAAAATGTTTCAGGACAAACTGGTCTCCAAAATAACACTGCAAAAACAAAAACTATTGATCTTACCAAGCAGTGCAGACGACACCAAATTAAACAACCACGTTCTTGAAAAAGTCAACAGCTTCACATACCTAGGAAGCAAAATAACATCTACAGGGGACTCAACGTCAGAAATATTATCTAGAATCGCACTGACATCTGGTATCTTCAATAAACTGTCAAACATCTGGAAGTCAAAGACACTCAGCAAACATACGAAACTTAAAATCTTCAACTCTTGTGTGATTCCAGTGCTAACGTATGGATTTGAGAGTTGGAAATCAACGGTAGCTTTAGATTTTAAAAAATTAGACAATTTTGAGAACAAATGTCTTAGAAAAATTTTAAACCTCCACTGGACAGATTTCAGAACCAATACACAAATAAGTCAAGAGACTAAGCAAGACATTGTATCCAATTTTATAAGAAAACGCCGTTGGAACTACATCGGCCATGTACTCAGAATGGACAAGACAAGACTCCCCAACCAAGCCCTCTTATGGTCACCAGTAGGGAAAAGAAAACGGGGCAGACGAAGAGAGACCCTGCGTAGAACCATCATCAGAGAAGGCTCATTCAACGGCCAAGTGAACATCCAGGCCTACAACAGGTAGCAGCAAACCGCCGAACATGGAGAGCCATGACTTCAGCCCTATGCGCCGCCTTAGGCTCACGAGGAAAGACTAACTAACTAATATATATATATATATATATATATATACTATATATATATATATATATATATATATATATATATATATATATATATATATATATATATATATATATATATATATATATATACATATATATATATATATATATACATATATATATATATATATATATATATATATATATATATATATGCCTGTCTCCCTGGTCAAGGCGTTAGCAGCTTTCTCCGTAACCCCGTATACTCTCGTGGTTGACGTGAGCGCATAAGAATTGGAAGCGGTTCGAGTCGCGCCAGTGACTTATGAGAGTATGGAGCCGGTCGCTCAGAAAGTCGTGGCGTGCTGATGAGCGTAATCTAGCCTAGGAATCAACATATAGCTGAAAGATACTGATGTTGACCGCAATATCCTGAAACAGGATGGATACGCGGGGGAAAAAAATAAATAAATACACACAAACACACACTCACTCACACACACACACACACACACACACACACACACACACACACACACACACACACACATATATATATATATATATATATATATATATATATATATATATATATATATATATATATATATATATATATATATATCAACTCACCCAAACTTGTATTTCTTATTGTATAGGCTGAGCTGGCGAGGCAGTTCTCTTCCATAGCACATTGTAGATAATAAAGAGGTTGATCTTGAAGACGTACTGAATCCTCTACGGCACGGAGATTTGGAACCAAATCTGGCAAATCTGTGTAAGTTAAATAAGCATTATTTTTATAGCATAGTATATCATAAAATGTACTCACATAAATGTATGAGGGGAGCCGCGGTAGCGTGGTTATTTACACGTATACCTGCCGGTTCGGAGGACATAGGTTCAAATCCCCAACAATGTAGGTATTTTAATTTGGCTTGATATCCAAGTTTGACGCAGCCTAAACTTGATACCAGGAAATAAATATGAAGCTGGCGCTATATTGATCACGTGATCCATTGTCTGTTGATTGGTAATACAAATATGGAGCTAGCAAAATATACACATCTTCTTCAAAGCTTATACGTTCCTTTGCTTTTACCTTTATTAAAATTACTTAAATATGCAATCATTAAGCACCTTATAAAGGCATTGACCATTCTTTCATCACAAATGCCATGAATGAATGCATATAAGTATTAGTCTGTCTATTTGTCAATCTGTTCCGTGAGTGTGCGTGCGCACGTATGCACGTACGTAAATACGTACGTATGTATGTGTATACATACACCCACTCACACGCACACTCACATCATCAAGTTCCCTGCCAGCTGGCGTAGGCTTTCATGTTTGTCTTCACAGATCTCGGCTGGATCTGAGATGGTCGCCCCAGATTTACTCATCTGAGAATTGATGGTCCTTCTGAATATCATACTGATCTTCTCTTGTATCAATACAATCGTCTTCAACACAATCCGATCATACATAAAAAATATATTTTTCTATTACGATTTTGCCATCTTTTGTTTTTACGCAACCCGCTGATGCATGTGTTCTTTTCTTAGTGGCTTCATTAATTTGGTATTCCGGATGTTGGTTTTCAATTTCCCAGCAAATTTTTCTCAAGCTATACTTCTTTTGTCTCTTCACAAAATTTTCTATTTTTTCTTTTAATCTCTTCATATTTTTCATGATTATTTTTGTAATTTCTTCTTATTTCCATTAGTTTTAAGATGTCTTATGTCACACATTTCTTACGTCCAATCATCCGGATAGAATCGGATAGAATCAAATCAGCCAATAAAACAAATCCGTTCTTTACTTCTACGTTGGATTTATCTTTGATCTCCTCACGCGTCAGTGTGCACAGATCAAATTGTGTGCTTCGTGGTGTATATTTCACCTTCTTTAATGTTATAGGTATATTAATTCATTCAGTAGCATATCCTTTGCAGAACCTTGCTCCAATAACAACCTTCCGGAAAACCTCTCGATCATAAGCAAGATGTCCCGCGTCCCATACACCCATCTGGAGATCATCCGCCACATCCTGTGCCTTCTTCTCTTTGGCCTTATTCTTCCTCTCTTCCCATACACCCCTCCATTATTGTTCTCTCCAAACTTACATGACGTTTCAAGTGACAAAAACTATTTAAGTTTTCTTTGTTTTATCGTCTTTATTAGCCAACCTTCTTCAATATTCAGCACTTGAAGTATGGATGCATTTTGTTTTTTTTTATTTATGCAAGAGATTCTTAGAACTCGTCTATAGCATTTATATTCAAAGGCATTTATGCACTGTTCAGCTTGTTTAGTAAGTGTCCAGATCTCACAGGCGTATGTTGCAATGGGAAAGATGCATGCTCTTAAAAATCTCATTTTTGTAGTTGTATCTGTCCCACTCCACAATTTATTCAGTAGTTTTAGTCTTTGAAGAGCAATAGATATTCGTCTTTTAATTTCCTTCATTGCGTCACCATTATTGGTAATCAATGACCCAAGATATTCGAAATTGTCCACTACCTCCAATTGTTCCTCATTAACATACAGTTCTAACTCCATAATAGTTTTATCTGTATACATTATCTTTGTTTGTTTGTTTGTTTGTTTGTTTTGTTGTTGTTTTTTTTGGTATTTTAAGATACAAGTTGTAATTTTCACTATTCAATTTGGGTTGAGGTTATTAGGTTTTCTATATCATTCTGTGTTGTGGATATCAATACTGTATCATCAGCATATCGAATCTCTGGTATGTCGTGACCACCGATATTTAGGTCATCATATTGCTCCCTATTTATATCATCTCTGACATTTCTCTTTATATTCTTATATTTCAGCGTACTGGTTAAACAAATAGGAGGATAGCTCACATCCCTGGCGGACTCCTTGCTTGATGTCAAACCAATCTGATGTCTCGCCATCTATTCTAACCGCTGCTTGTTGGTCTAGATACAGCATTAATCATATTCATTAACCATATTCCTCATGATTTCCCAAAGTTTATGATGTTGTACACAGTTAAATGCCTTTGAATAATCCACAAACCATGAGAACAGGTTTACATTAAATTTTCTGCACTTCTCTATTATTAACCGCATGTTGAGTATGTGCTATCTTATTCCTCTTCCTTGTCTAAATCCATCTTGAACCACGTCAATTCTTACCATTATGATTTTAAGTAGGATTTAACTTGCATGACTGATTAAGGCAACAGTTCTATACTTGGTGCATAATTTCAAGTTGCCCTTTTTTTTTTTTGGTATTGGAATGAAAATAGTTCTCTTCCAATCTTTTAGTCATATACCATATTTCCATATATTTTTACCTAATGCATGATAGATTTGTATGCTTTCTTCTCCTCCCGCTTTAATTAATTAAGCTGGTATCTCATCACATCCAGTTGATTTACAATTTTACAGGTTCTTTATTGCCCATGCAATTTCATCTAATGAGGGCTCAGGTTCTGTCTCTGCTATCATTGGTTCATTTATCTCATTCATATCCTCACTGTCACTCATATAATACATTCTACTGCAGTATTCTTGTCATCTTTCTAGAATATTTTTAGATTCTGTTAAGGCATTTCCCAACTTGTCACAGATAACATTTAATTGAGGTTGAACATTTCTTGTCAATAACTTAATTTCTTTGAATATTTTGTAATCTCTTCCAGTCTTATGATATTGCTCTATTTTGGTACATCAGTCTTGTGTATATTGGTGTTGTCCTTTCTTGTGTTCTTTCTTATTTCTCGAGTTAAAGATTTGTACTTCATCCTGCTGTTATCGGATTCACCTCCGTTCTGTTTCAGTACCATTCGTTAATTTATTATAAATTCGTGCGGGCTAGTCTGGTTCGCAAGATCAGTCCCACTCTAACGTACATTGTCTCGGATAGCTATGTGAGGTGAACTCAGTCGGGAACTTCCCAGTCGACGCAATGTTAGCGTGGCAGGCGTTTCGAGAATGTAACCGCATCCTGAAGCCAGAGTCATTGTTTGAGTGGGTGAAAGAGCAAATGTTTACAACCGTTCGGCAAAGTCTCGATAAGCGCCCTCTCTCTCTCTCTCTCTCTCTCTCTCTCTCTCTCTCTCTCTCTCTCTCTCTCTCTCTCTCTCTCTCTCAGTATCTCTCTCTCTCTCTCTCTCTCTCTCTCTCTCTCTCTCTCTCTCTCTCTCTCTCTGAGTATGTGGCATGCAGCCAGTAAGCTGGCGTAGCTTTTCGGTCAGTCCTGCCTGGCGTAGCTTGAAAGCTCATCGGTAAGAGTTCAGTGGTTTTGAATGTATCACCGGGTACCGAGGGAGTCCACTGAGCTATTGCTACTCTTGGCCTGTGTGAACATGAATAGTCCGTCTGTGCGATAGATATCTTGTTGATCCTGCCAGTAGTCATAGGCTTGTCTCAAAGATTAAGCCATGTATGTCTAAGTTCACACTGTATCACGGTGAAACTGCAAATGGCTAATTAAATCAGTCGAGGTTCCTTAGATGACACGATCCTAATTGGATAACTGTGGCAATTCTAGAGCTAATGCATGCTTACCAAGCTCCGACCCTCACTTTTATTAGGTCAAAATCAATCGACGTTGCCCTTCGCGGGCGCGGCGTCCCCATTGGTGACTCTGGATAACTGTGTGCTGATCGCATGACCTTATGTGCCGGCAACACATCTTTCAAATGTCTGCCCTATCAAATATCGATGGTACGTAACATGCCTACCATGTTTGTAACGAGTAACGGGGAATCAGGGCTCGATTCCGAAGAGAAACGGCTACCACATCGAAGGAAGGCAGCAGGCGCGCAAGTTACCCACTCCCGGCACAGGGATGTAGTGACGAAAAATAACAATACTGGGACTCTATCGAGGCCCCATAATTGAAATGAGTACACTTTAAATCCTTTAACGAGGATCTTTTGGAGGGCAAGTCTGGTGTCAGCAGCCGCGGTAATTCCAGCTCCAAAAGCGTATATTAAAATTGTTGCAGTTAAAAAGCTCGTAGTTGGATCTCAGGTGCAGGCGGGCGGTCCGGCTCGCGCCTGTTTATTGCTCATTGTTCATGCCCTACCGTCTGCCAGCTCTCTACCGTGGGTGCTCATTCTGAGCATCCCGTGTGGCCGGTGCGTTTACTTTGAAAAAAAAATTAGTGTTCAAAGCAGGCCTCGGCTGCCTGAACAATGGTGCATTGAATAATGGAATAGAACCTCAGTTCTATTTTGTTGGTTTTCGGAACTGGAGGTAATGATTAACAGCGACAAACTGGGGGATTCGTATTGCGGCGTTAGAGGCGAAATTCTTGGATCGCCGCAAGACGAGCTACTGCGAAAGCATTTGTCAAGAATGTTAGTAGTATGTCAGAGGGTAACCACACCTTAAAAATTGATCCGGATCCATCTGATAACGTAGTATTTTACTATATAACAAGTCATGATCCATCGTGATTTCGTCAAAAACCGGATCCATTTGCGACCTCATTTTCAAAAAAAAATTGGCAGGAATATACTTTTGGCTACTCCCGGTGTCACTTCCGGTTGACTACTTCCGGTCCCTGGGTACCCCCTACCGACCGCCCCGCCCACAGGTGCCCTTGCCGACCGCCTCGGCTTCCCCCGACCGCTTCCGAGACCATTCAAAGACAACGAGGCAAGCCCCGGGCATGTGGAAAACTTACATAGATAAGTAGACCAACTAGTCGCCGGGCACCGGGGTTCAAGTCCCAGTGTGTGTGTGTGTGTGTGCGTGTGTGTGTGTGTGTGTGTGTGTGTGTGTGTGTGCGTGTGTGGTGCGGTGTTATCGAACACCAGTCATGTAGATATCGAACCCCTTCGATGAGGAGATCGAAATCCAATATGACAGAAAATTGATTTATTCCATCTCTCGAGTTACCCTGAGTAGGTCAAGTAATGACCGCATGAATAAACTTTTTCACGGCTCAGCATGATAGTTAATTCGGCAGAAGTCCCTACCCATGTATCAACATTAAGCGCTTGGTGATAATCTGGTTTAAATATATACTAGACATGGATACAATATTATTAAAACATGAAACATAAAACACATAATAAAAGATTAAATTTCTTGTATGTTTAGCGGAGCATATTAATTTCAATATAAAACTATTATTGTCAATTAATAACAGCGATAACTTGCTGAGATAGTCATAAAAATATGTAATATTATTAAAACCCACAATTATACCACCTTAATTATAAATATATATAATTATAACTTTGCCAAAGGAGACTATTCGTGGCTCTTGACTCAACCAGAATTGTCGTCCCTTTTGCATACTAAGCATACTTGAAAGACCGTTTACCTGCGCCCACAGGCAAAGGTCACGCGCTGACCCAACAAGGCCCACGAGCGATACGACAATAGCCAGCGATCAAAGGCTGATAACCTTTGACGGCTAGTCGAGTTGTGGTCACTGGAATACGCAGTGGTCAGTCAGGCAAGAATTCAGCACAAATACGTATTTCTATTTGCTGTAAATCTCTCTATCTCTCTCTTTTCTCTCACTCTCTATCTTTTCTCTCACTCTCTTTCTCTCTGGCTCTCTCTCTCTCGCTCGCTGTCTCTCTCTCTCTCTACCCCTCTCACTCTCTCTCTCTCATTCACTCTCTCTCTTGCACTCCCTCTCTCTCTCTTTCACTTTCTCTCTCTCTATCTTTCTCTCTAGAATTATTAATACGGATACTGTTCAAACAAGGTATTACTATCATACTCTCTCTGTCTCTCTGTCTCTCTGTCTCTCTGTCTCTCTCTCTCTCTCTCTCTCTCTCTCTCTCTCTGAGTATGTGGCATGCAGCCAGTAAGCTGGCGTAGCTTTTCGGTCAGTCCTGCCTGGCGTAGCTTGAAAGCTCATCGGTAAGAGTTCAGTGGTTTTGAATGTATCACCGGGTACCGAGGGAGTCCACTGAGCTATTGCTACTCTTGGCCTGTGTGAACATGAATAGTCCGTCTGTGCGATAGATATCTTGTTGATCCTGCCAGTAGTCATAGGCTTGTCTCAAAGATTAAGCCATGTATGTCTAAGTTCACACTGTATCACGGTGAAACTGCAAATGGCTAATTAAATCAGTCGAGGTTCCTTAGATGACACGATCCTAATTGGATAACTGTGGCAATTCTAGAGCTAATGCATGCTTACCAAGCTCCGACCCTCACTTTTATTAGGTCAAAATCAATCGACGTTGCCCTTCGCGGGCGCGGCGTCCCCATTGGTGACTCTGGATAACTGTGTGCTGATCGCATGACCTTATGTGCCGGCAACACATCTTTCAAATGTCTGCCCTATCAAATATCGATGGTACGTAACATGCCTACCATGTTTGTAACGAGTAACGGGGAATCAGGGCTCGATTCCGAAGAGGGAGCATGAGAAACGGCTACCACATCGAAGGAAGGCAGCAGGCGCGCAAGTTACCCACTCCCGGCACAGGGATGTAGTGACGAAAAATAACAATACGGGACTCTATCGAGGCCCCATAATTGAAATGAGTACACTTTAAATCCTTTAACGAGGATCTTTTGGAGGGCAAGTCTGGTGTCAGCAGCCGCGGTAATTCCAGCTCCAAAAGCGTATATTAAAATTGTTGCAGTTAAAAAGCTCGTAGTTGGATCTCAGGTGCAGGCGGGCGGTCCGGCTCGCGCCTGTTTATTGCTCATTGTTCATGCCCTACCGTCTGCCAGCTCTCTACCGTGGGTGCTCATTCTGAGCATCCCGTGTGGCCGGTGCGTTTACTTTGAAAAAACAATTAGAGTGTTCAAAGCAGGCCTCGGCTGCCTGAACAATGGTGCATTGAATAATGTAATAGAACCTCAGTTCTATTTTGTTGGTTTTCGGAACTGGAGGTAATGATTAACAGCGACAAACTGGGGGATTCGTATTGCGGCGTTAGAGGCGAAATTCTTGGATCGCCGCAAGACGAGCTACTGCGAAAGCATTTGTCAAGAATGTTAGTAGTATGTCAGAGGGTAACCACACCTTAAAAATTGATCCGGATCCATCTGATAACGTAGTATTTTACTATATAACAAGTCATGATCCATCGTGATTTCGTCAAAAACCGGATCCATTTGCGACCTCATTTTCAAAAAAAAAATTGGCAGGAATATACTTTTGGCTACTCCCGGTGTCACTTCCGGTTGACTACTTTCGGTCCCTGGGTACCCCCTACCGACCGCCCCGCCCACAGGTGCCCTTGCCGACCGCCTCGGCTTCCCCCGACCGCTTCCGAGACCATTCAAAGACAACGAGGCAAGCCCCGGGCATGTGGAAAACTTACATAGATAAGTAGACCAACTAGTCGCCGGGCACCGGGGTTCAAGTCCCAGTGTGTGTGTGTGTGTGTGTGTGTGTGCGTGTGTGTGTGTGTGCGTGTGCGTGTGTGGTGCGGTGTTATCGAACACCAGTCATGTAGATATCGAACCCCTTCGATGAGGAGATCGAAATCCAATATGACAGAAAATTGATTTATTCCATCTCTCGAGTTACCCTGAGTAGGTCAAGTAATGACCGCATGAATAAACTTTTTCACGGCTCAGCATGATAGTTAATTCGGCAGAAGTCCCTACCCATGTATCAACATTAAGCGCTTGGTGATAATCTGGTTTAAATATATACTAGACATGGATACAATATTATTAAAACATGAAACATAAAACACATAATAAAAGATTAAATTTCTTGTATGTTTAGCGGAGCATATTAATTTCAATATAAAACTATTATTGTCAATTAATAACAGCGATAACTTGCTGAGATAGTCATAAAAATATGTAATATTATTAAAACCCACAATTATACCACCTTAATTATAAATATATATAATTATAACTTTGCCAAAGGAGACTATTCGTGGCTCTTGACTCAACCAGAATTGTCGTCCCTTTTGCATACTAAGCATACTTGAAAGACCGTTTACCTGCGCCCACAGGCAAAGGTCACGCGCTGACCCAACACGGCCCACGAGCGATACGACAATAGCCAGCGATCAAAGGCTGATAACCTTTGACGGCTAGTCGAGTTGTGGTCACTGGAATACGCAGTGGTCAGTCAGGCAAGAATTCAGCACAAATACGTATTTCTATTTGCTGTAAATCTCTCTATCTCTCTCTTTTCTCTCACTCTCTATCTTTTCTCTCACTCTCTTTCTCTCTGGCTCTCTCTCTCGCTCGCTGTCTCTCTCTCTACCCCTCTCACTCTCTCTCATTCACTCTCTCTCTTGCACTCCCTCTCTCTCTTTCACTTTCTCTCTCTCTATCTTTCTCTCTAGAATTATTAATACGGGTACTGTTCAAACAAGGTATTACTATCATACTCTCTCTCTGTCTCTCTGTCTCTCTCTCTCTCTTTCACTCCCTCTCACTCTATCTTTTCTCTCACTGTCTATCTTTTCTCTCACTATCTATCCCGCTCTAGGTCTCTGTCTCTCTCTCTCTCCCTCGTTCTCTCTCTCTCGTTCTCTGTCTCTCTTGCTCTTTCTCTCTCGCTCTCGTTCCCTTTCACTCTCTCTCTCTCTTTCACTCCCTCTCTATTTCACTCTCTCTCTCTCTCTCTATCTATCTTTCTCTCTAGAATTATTAATACGGGTACTGTTCAAACAAGGTATTACTATCATACTCTCCCTCTATCTACCTATCTCTCTATCTCGCTCTCTCTCTCTATCTTTTCTCTCACTCTGTATCTTTTTCTCTCACTCTCTTTTTCTCTGGCTCTCTCTCGGTCTCTGTCTCTCTTGGTCTTGCTCTCTCGCTCTCTTTCTCTTTCACTCCCTCTCTCCCTGTCACTCTCTCTCTCTTTCACGCTCTCTATCTTTCACACCCTCTCTCTCTCTCTCTCTCTCTCTCTCTCTCTCTCTCTCTCTCTCTCTCTCTCCTCTCTCTCTCTCTCTATCTTTCTCTCTAGAATTATTAATACGGATAATGTTCAAACAAGGTATTACTATCATACTCTCTCTATCTTTCTCTCTATCGCTCTCTCTCTCTCTATCTTTTCTCTCACTCTCTATCTTTTCTCTCACTCTTTTACTCTCTGGCTCTCTCTCTCTCGCTCTCTCTCTCTATCTTTTCTCTCTCTCTCTCTCGCTCTCTCTCTATCTTTCCTCTCTCACTCACTCTCTCTCACACTATCTCTATAATGCATTGCATTTACAGGACATCGCAGTCAATCCCACCATTCGTGCTTCCTGGACAAGATTGCCGTTGTCTTTCTGAACGACCGGCACATATGATCGTCTGTAGTGTCTATCAGCAGGATTACCAGCATTATCACCATCATCAAGCCTTCCGCCATCGTTGTCAAGTGGAGCCATGAAAATCAGCATTATCCTCTCTTGCAGTGGTGTGAAGCAGAGAAATTATGCTGCTCGTTCTATTAAAACGTGTGGTTGATGTTAGACACTATTCTACACATGACCTACACACGACTATGTAGGACTACACCCTGAGGGTAACCGACTGGTTGACTCATTACGGGGCTATGTCGGCGGAGTGAACATACGTGAACGTGTTCAGACATGTCTTTGGGGAAAACGGGAGGATGACTCAGAGCGTACTGACACCATAATGATACAACCGAGACACTTGGGTAATGGTTACAGCCGATTCAGATATGGCGATGCTTCGGTCATATGTCTAAGGCATACAATCGAAACACATGACTAAAACCGGTAAAGATGGCGACGCACTGTGTACAACCACAGGGCTAAAACCGTTCAAAGATGGTGTTGTAGCCGGTCACGTGTCTTATGGGATACTGCCGAAACACGTGACTAAAACCGATCAAAGATGGAGTCGCATCCGGTCACATGACCAGACAGTGCATAATAATCTGATGAGTCATTCTACGTCAGCAAATAGCGTGTATAAGACGACCACCATTCGTCGAATAGAAGTATCGAGCTAGGTGAACAGCAACCAGCTCACAATGTTACAACTCGCTACCGGTAAGTTGGCCTTTTTGATAAAGCGTTCACATTTTCGTTGCGTTTCTCCAAGTAGACATATGGGTAACCTAAAATTACTAGTATAATACAGGGGATATATGGTGCTAGATGCATATATCTGAAGAGACAAGCCATTTCTTCCTATAGTATTGTAGGCTGGGTCGACATGAGCTGGTATTCGAATCTTTTTAACACAGCACTATGGTGGAACCTTAATAATATAGGTAGTAATGTGTAGTCGTAGGGGAAGGTGAAAGTGTACCGCGGGTCCACATACCCCATTATCGATAGAAATATATGAAGTGTGTAACAGAAAGGGCATGTCAGATTAATAGCTATTAACTGTAATAGCAATGTCTATAACGCTGATAAAGTACCCTGTTCTTATCTGTTTTACAGATACCGAGACCCACGAAAACCTAATTAGCAAACTGTGGAGCATACTAAGAGCTGAACCATACAGCTATTGCATGGCTGGTCTTAATGTCCCACAAAATCAAGAAGCCGAGAATCCATTCAATCATTCTTGTGATTATGGTGAGGGTGGTAGTTTTGCAGATCTAATAACGGTTCGATTGCGGGATGTACTACAACAGAACTTCACCAAACAAGAAATAATCACATTAAACCTGAATAGAATTGAGGAGTGCATCTTCGACTATAATCAACAACAGGATACTCCAGAACCATCCTCACCAAACGTCGAGCGAACATCATCACCTGCATTCTTAACCTTTAGTCAATCCACACTAGCGGACGAGTATTAAAACACCTACATAAAAAGCAAAATGGGTGTAATATACTTATAGTCCTGTCTTTAATAGCTGACCAGTCATCAATACGAAGAAAACTACAGCAGGTGTGAGGAGACTGTATATGTATATCACTGGTATTCTGACTTCACAGACTGTAGCTCACAGTGACTAAAACGCAAGTAACACGGCGCCCTCTACGCTATCTATTTCATCATGGGTAGAGGTCATGTTGACGAGTATGACCCGCATTCCCCAAGCCAGATCAACCATACAACAGATCAACGAGCGGGTAGTAGAACGCTTAGTCGCGAAATACGAACAGCCACGTCAGCGTAATCTGAACTGCTTGACTAGGAAACTGGCTGAAACCGGTTTTACGCGTGGCTCAAAAACTAGTATATAAACCCGAGGCTGGTAACACTCAAGCATTGTGATCAGAAGATGACTACATACCTCAAAACTGTGGCTACTAACTGGGTCTACATGACTCGTAGTGGTGAGACTATTAGACCAGTGGGCGGCGGTGATAAGGCCGTGTTTGTCTCATCCTACAGAGGAACGAGCATGTTACACATCCGAACATTTTACGGTGAATCCGACAAGAAGTTCCCGACTAAAATGGAATGACACTTACTCGGCAAGAATATGAACAGATGATCGCCATGCATCGCGAGATCCTAACTGACTTTGACAGACTCAACCAAGTTAACCAAGCCAGTAACGAAGTCAAACAAGGTACTAACAGAGACAAGCAAGTCAGTAACCAAAACATTCAAGTCAGTGCCCATGTCAAACAGGGCACTACCAGAAGCCATCAAGTCCAAAACACTCAAGTCAATGCTCAAGTTAAACAAGGAACTAACCGAAATCACCAGGTAGACGCATACTATACCGCCAGTTTTTAACCCAGCTACAGTCAAATGTGTGATGACCCCATCAACCAGATGTGTGATGAGCCCAATAGCCAGCTGTTTGATGTGCAACAAGACACCAACCGAAGCAATCAAGTCCAACACACTCAAGACAGTACTCAACTCAAACAGGGTACTAAACGAAGCCAACAAGTAGACGCCTACTATACCACCAGTTATCAACCCAGCTACAGTCAGATGTGTGATGACCCCAGAAACCAGATATGTGAAGAGCCCAATAGCCAGAAGTTTGATGTGCCCGACACCACTCAGATGATTGATGGCCCTGTTGTCTACAATACTCAGATGTCAGCCCACCAATCAGGAGACCAGCCTTATGACTACATGCCAAGTGACATATACATACCAGGCTACCAGCTGGAAAAACCAACCTACTCAGACAATGGTGTGAAGAAACCCAGAAACAACATACATTGTGTATAGCTCTGTATGTGAAAATAAAATGCTGTGATGATACTATGTATACCAGCTCATAGCACATCATCCATTTCGTGTAATGACATTATGAATTTTTCATTCTTGTAAAATGTACTGAAATACTGTAAAATGCACGGAAATACTGTAAAATAAACAGGTATATAGATTATAATTACGTCTTGGTTGTTGAATATTTAGTGTTTACGGTGTATATAGTTGTCATGTGGTGAGAGAATGAAGGGAAAAAATCTTGGTCAAGTAATAAAATTTGTTAGCCAAATGGGAAAATTTTTGGCTACATTTCAACCAGACTTATTGTAAAAAAAAAAAGCTCACCCAAACTTATGAAAGTAGGAAAATTTGTTAACCAAAGTGAAACATTTTGGTCACATTTCAACCAAACTTATAAAAATCTCAGTCAAACTTATGAAAAGTAGGAACATTTGTTAACCAAATGTGAAAAGGTTAGCCAAATTTCAAACCAAACTTATAAAAATCTCAGTCAAACATATGAAAAGTAGGAACATTTGTTAACCAAACGTGAAAAGTTTGGCCAAATTTCACCCAAACTTATGAAAAGTAGGAAATTTTGTTGTCCAGATGTGAAAAGTTTGACCAAATTTCACCCAAACTTATGAAAAGTAGGAAACTTTGTTAACCAAAGGGCAAAAATCTTGGTCAAGTAATAAAATTTGTTAGCCAAAGGGGAAAATTTTGGATACATTTTCATCCAGACTTATAAAAAGCTCACCCAATCTTATGAAAAGTAGGAAAATTTGTTAACCAAAAGTGAAAAGGTTAGCCGAATTTCAAACCAAACTTATAAAAATCTCAGTCAAACATATGAAAAGTAGGAAAATTTGTTAACCAAACGTGAAAAGTTTGGCCAACTGTCACCCAAACTTATGAAAAGTGGGAAATTTTGTTGTCCAGATGTGAAAAGTTGACCACATTTCACCCGAACTTATGAAAAGTAGGAAACTTTGTTAACCAAATGGCAAAAATCTTGGCCAAGTAAGAAAATGTGTTAACCAAATGTGAAAAGGTTAGCCAAATTTCAAACCAAACTTATAAAAATCTCAGTCAAACATATGAAAAGTAGGAAAATTTGTTAACCAAACGTGAAAAGTTTGGCCAACTTTCACCCAAACTTATGAAAAGTGGGAAATTTTGTTGTCCAGATGTTAAAAGTGTGACCAAATTTCACCCAAACTTATGAAAAGTAGGAAACTTTGTTAACCAAATGGTAAAAAGCTTGGCCAAGTAAGAAAATGTGTTAACCAAATGTGAAAATTTTTGGACAAGTTTGGCCAAATTTCAAACAAAACTCATAAAGAAGTAGGAAACTTTGTTAACCAAATGGGAAAAGTTTGATCAAAGTTCATCGAAACTTATAAAATGTAGGAAACTTTGTTAACCAAATGTGAAAATTTTTGGACAAGTGAAGAAATATTTCATGCAAAACTTATGAAAAGTAGGAAATTTCGTTAACAAAATAAGCCAAAGTTCAGCCAAACTTAAAAAAAGTAGGAAAATTCCTTAACCAAATGGGAAAAAATATCTCACCTTGTCATTTTACATCACAACCTAATAGAGATATTCACCTGTCCCCTATGCAAATAACAGCTGTATTTCAGAAAATTAAATGTATCTTATGTAATAAGTCACTATAATTGAAGGTGAAAAAAGAAAATTTCAACAATAAAATTGTACAAAAAAATTTACAATTAAATTTCTGCATGAAACATTCAACTTGGAAACGCCAGTTCTGTGTTGGTTTATCAATCTTCTTTGGCTTCCTGCGTAGTGTTCTTGTTTGGCCACCCCTCTTTTAATTTGCTGCTCTCGCAGTCTGGCCATTGTTGTAGATCCACAGTCATCACTTGGTTCTCGCAAAAGTCTTATTTCTCGTAGAGCATTCATAATGTCAGCCTGGTCCATGGCGTGTCCGCCCTCCACAGTAGCCTCACCTGCGAGCTTGTTAGCCCGCTCATTCCCTTGTACTCCCGCATGCCCTGGCACGAAGATGAAACTAATCTTTGCCAGCCGAGACCGCTCCAGAGGCAGCAACCATTCTCTTCGGATCGACCCCTCCTCTATCCTCTTGATCATGTTCATTGAGTCGCTAAGGAAACAAGCCCTAGTGAATGTCTGTGTCTCGAGCCATGTTATTGCTTTACTTACTGCCACGACTTCCATAGTCAGGCTACTTGTGGTTTCAGTGAAAGCACCAGAGTCCTCCTTCACAATTCTCCCTCCGGCCCGAGCAGTAAAGGCCCATAAGCTTCTCACATGTAGGACGACCGACCCATCTGTGTAGATGACCGCGTCACCGTCTAGCGAATTCTCGAAAATCAACGCTTGTACTTCATCCTCAACAGCAGCCGGATTTTCTTGTCTGCATTTTCTATCTAGTTGGATGCAAACTGAAAAGGATGTGCAGAAGTCGGTTGGCACTTGCACCCACTCCTCGCCAGGTTCTAAGTCCTCACGTGAACACACCTGTTGAAGAATGTCTTCGGCTTGACCCATCCACGACCGTCCTCTTTTTAACCTGCTGCCCTTCACCTTCCTAATTTCACTATGCAGTGGATGTTGAGTGTTTGCGTTAATTCTGAGGTAGGCGCGTGCCCTGCAACCTTGTAACCTTATAACCCTTGTAATCTGCAACCTTATAGCAATGGCAATCCTGACTCTCAGCCATAAGCAGATAGAAAGGATGGAAAGAATACAGAATGAAGCTATGCGCATTATTCTTGGATGTACACGAGATACAGCATGCAGGGCGATGCGCTACCTTCTTGATTTTCCAACCATTGAAGAGAGAATACAACACCATCTTTGATCGGTTTTAGCCCTGTGGTTGTACACTTACACATGTGATCGAATGCGACGCCATCTTTACCGGTTTTAGTCATGTGTTTCGATTGTATGCCTTAGACATATGACCGAAGCATCGCCATATCTGATCGGCTGTAACCATTACCCAAGTGTCTCGGTTGTATCTTTATGGTGTCAGTACGCTCTGAGTCATCCTCCCGTTTTCCCCAAAGACATGTCTGAACACGTTCACGTATGTTCACTCCGCCGACATAGCCCCGTAATGAGTCACCCAGTCGGTTACCCTCAGGGTTTAGTCCTACATAGTCGTGTGTAGGTCATGTGTAGAATAGTGTCTAACATCAACCACACTTGTGTCACGTATGAAATATATATCAAATTCCAATGCTATTGGAATACGTTTTAATAGAACGAGCAGCATCATTTCTCTGCTTCAAACCACTGCAAGAGAGGATAATGCTGATTTTCATGGCTCCACTTGACAACGATGGCGGAAGGCTTGATGCTGGTAATCCTGCTGATAGACACTACAGACGTTCATATGTGCCGGTAGTTCAGAAAGACAACGGCAATATTGTCCAGGAAGTACGAATGGTGGGATTGACCGCGATGTCCTGTAAATGCAATGCATTATAGAGAGAGTGAGATAGAGAGAGTGAGAGAAAAGATAGAGAGAGCGAGAGAGACAGAGCGAGAAAAGAGAGAGAGAGAGCCAGAGAGAAAAAGAGAGAGAAAAGAGAGAGAGAGAGAGAGAGAGAGAGAGAGAGAGAGACAGAGAGTATGATAGTAATACCTTGTTTGAACAATACCCTTATTAATAATTCTAGAGAGAAAGATAGAGAGAGACGGTGAAAGAGAGAGAGAGGGAGTGAAAGAGAGAGAGTGAAAGAGAGAGAGTGAAAGAGAGAGGGGGGGAGTGAAAGAGAAAGAGATCGAGAGAGAAAGACCAAGAGAGACAGAGAGCGAGAGAGAGTGAGAGAGCCAGAGAGAAAGCGAGTGAGAAAAAAGATAGACTGAGAGAAAAGATAGAAAGAGAGAGCGAGAGAGAGAGATAGATAGAGAGAGAGAGAGAGTATGATAGTAATACCTTGTTTGAACAGTACCCGTATTAATAATTCTAGAGAGAACGATAGAGAGAGGGAGAGAAAGAGAGAGGGAATGAAAGAGAGAGAGTGAAAGAGAGAGCGTAAAAGAGAGAGAGAGAGTGAAAGAGAGAGAGAGAGGGAGTGAAAGAGAAAGAGAGCGAGAGAGAAAGACCAAGAGAGACAGAGAGCACAGCGCGAGAGAGAGAAAGAGGCAGAGAGCTGGAGCGGGATAGATAGTGAGAGAAAATATAGAGAGTGAGAGAAAAGATAGAGAGAGAGAGTGAAAGAGAGAGAGACAGAGAGACAGAGAGACAGAGAGAGTATGATAGTAATACATTGTTTGAACAGTACCCGTATTAATAATTCTAGAGAGAAAGATAGAGAGAGAGTGAAAGAGAGAGAGGGAGTGCAAGAGAGAGAGAGAGTGAATGAGAGAGAGTGGGAGGGGAAAGAGAGACATCGAGTGAGAGAGAGAGAGAGCCAGAGAGAAGAGAGAGAGTGAGAGAAAAGATAGAGATTGAGAGAGAGAGAGAGAGAGAGAGAGAGAGAGAGAGAGAGAGAGAGAGAGAGAGAGAGAGATTTACCGGAAATAGAAATACATATTTGTGCTGAATTCTTGCCTGACTGACCACTGCATATTTTCCAGTGACCACAACTTGACTAGCCGTCAAAGGTAATTATCTTCACAGGTTATCAGCCTTTGATCGCTGGCTATTGTCGTATCACTCGCGGGCCGTGTTGGGTCAGCGCGTGACCTTTGCCTGTCGGGGCTGGTAAACGTTCATTCAAGGGGAGCTTAGTATGCAAAAGGGACGACAATTCTGGTTGAGTCAAGAGCCACGAATAGTCTCCCTTGGCATACTTTTATAATTAAGGGGGTATAACTGTGGGTTTTAACAATATTATATATTTTTATGACTATCTCAGCAAGTTATCGTTGTTATTAATTTACATTAATAGTTTTATATTGAAATTAATATGCTCCGCTAAACATACAAGAAATGTAATCGTTTATTATGTGTTTTAGGATTAAATTTTTAATAATATTGTATCCATGTCTAGTATATTTTTAAACCAGATTTTCACCAAGCGCTTAATGTTGATACATGGGTAGGGACTTCTGCCGAATTAACTATCATGCTGAGCCGTGAAAAAGTTTATTCATGCGGTCATTACTTGACCTACTCGGGGTAACTCGAGAGATGGAATAAATCAATTTTCTGTCATATTGGATTTCGATCTCCTCATCGAAGGGGTTCGATATCTACATGACTGGTGTTCGATCACACCACACACACACACACACACACACACACACACACACACACACACACACACACACACACACACACTGGGACTTGAACCCCTGTTCCCGGTGACTAGTTGGTCTACTTATCTATGTAAGTATTCCACATGTCCGGGGCTTGCCTCGTTGTCTTTGAATGGTCTCGGAAGCTGTCGGGGGAAGCCGAGGCGGCCGGCAAGGGCACCTGTGGGCGGGGCGTTCGGTAGGGGGTACCCAGGGACCGGAAGTAGTCAACCGGAAGTGACACCGGGAGTAGCCAAAAGTATATTCCCGCAATCTTTTTTTTGAAAATGAGGTCGCAAATGGATCCAGTTTTTGACGAAATCACGATGGATCATGACTTTTTATATAGTAAAATACTACGTCATCAGATGGATCCGGATCCATATTTAAGGTGTAGTTACCCTCTGACATACTACTAATGTTGTAATTAATCATGAACTAAAGTCAGAGGCGAGAAGATTATCAGATACCGTTCGTGAAGCGAAATGGAATATACCTTGGCTAGCATATCCATTGCATTTAAAGTTCGAATCATTTGCAAGGTGCCGCTACAATTCTTTGTCCAGACACTTGTTCTATGGCTCTCAGCTGAGGGATATGGCTGAACGCCTCTAAGTCAATATCCTCGGATGTGAGGCCTGGCCGTTACTCACCCTCTGCTGAATGGAGGTGAGATGCCGAGCCTGCTACATGCTTGGTCCAGACACATGCTGTACGACCCTCAGCTGAGAGATATGGCTGAACGCCTGTAAGTCAATATCTCTCGGATGTGAGGGCCTTCATGGAGGTAAGATGCTGAGCCGCCAGCAACTGCAGCCTACCTCGTGAGCGTTACAAAAGGTGGGAAAAACGTCCCAGTCGCACGCAATGGTTACGATGTAAGTGTGTATCAAAAGCTCATTGAGTGAACGTAATCAAAGGTGGAAAAACGCCGCATTAACACGAAATTGAACGCTTGGCTAGCGAATCGATTACGTGGAAGTCCAAAGTGAAAGCTTGCTGAATAGATGGCGTCTGCAGACTGACCGATCCTGGTTTACGTTGGGAGCGGCCAGTAGCAAACGAAATTCCCAAATGCAGAAGTGAGTAAATGAAGCAGCTATGCGCAGGACAATACGATTGCTTGGGTGAGCCCAGTACTAGAGCGCTATATGTCGGCTTTGCAATTATGGCAGCCTCCTTGGATGGCGAGGAATGTCCATCGTCTGCCCCTGCCTTCCCTTGAGGGTTGACCGTGATGTCTTTTCACCGTTCTAACTTAACCAGCTGGAATATGGACAACACCATAACAGTGAGAGTCAAAGGTCCGCCAAAAGCCCGAATGGGAATATTGCTTGGCTGGCAAACCCATTCGTGGAAAGTCTGAAGCGAAAGCTTGCTGAGTGGATGTCGTTCGCATCCTGACCTCTCCTGGTTTATGCGGGGAGCAACTTGCGGCGAACGAAATGCCCAATATATGGAAGTGAGGAAGTGAAGCAGCCATGTGCAGGACATGATGATTCCTTGGATGTGAGCCCAGCACCAGAGCCCTATGTGCCGGCTCTGCAATTATGGAAGCAACCTTGGATGGCTGAAAATGCCCATGGTCTGCCCCTGCATTCCATGAGGGTTGACCGTGATGTCCTCGGTCGTTCTAACTTGACCAACTGGGATGTGGGCGACACCACTGCCATGTAGCGTCGGAGGCAAGAGTCAATGATTTATAATCGGATACGAAAATTGTGGCAGACGAATAGGGAGAGGTAACCTAGGGGCTCGTGAATACATAAGTTACTACATGACGTCACACGGACTACGGTTACCATAGGCAGAGAAGATTGAAAACATCAGGGGGAAGGACGCACAAAGTGACACCAGAGAAAGAACAACATTATTAGCCAACTGAAAGAACTTATGAATATGACATGAGATAACAGTAAGCGAAGGAAATAACGGCACAATCTGCAGGAAGGAGGATGTTTAGCAGAAGGACGTTGAAGTCCGATAACATGATAGAGTTTATGGCGTCATAATTTGCCGGTTCAATGTCAGCTCGAAGTCATGAAATCAGCTGTATACAGAAGTCCATAAGTCACATTGTTTAGCGATTCGGAACGACAGATAATCAGAGAACGATGCATAGGATAAGAATTACTCGTCACTGATTTACATATTAAGAGGGATCTAGCTCGGCAGTTGAAGTAAAGAATGTATAAATTATTATTTATTATTATATTTTGACTGTCCCTTCCATTAACATGGGAACTGCCATATATCAGTCTGTGCAACAGATCAACATTAATAAAGTTCATTATTGACGTGGAGCATCATCGTTCCTACGATTATTCAGTTCAGTTGGAATTTTGGTTCCCTTTAATCTGCTACAGTGTTTGTGTAAGGACAGCGAGCGTAAATACATCAGTAATTAAAGACTCAAGCATTATAGCAACCACAACAGTAAGAGTCGAATGTCCATCGAAACCCCCAGGTAGGCTAGGCTGGACAAAAACGTCCGCAGAAGGCCGATGTAACGGCCAAATTACGCGAATAAAAGAGGCACAACGCAAAAACGTCCGAGTGGGAGTGTAATGTCCTTCGAGGCACCCGAGAAGGTAACCCGGCCAACAAACACCCGCAGAAAGTCCGAAAGTCTCCTTAAAACGAAATGGAACGTTTGGCTAGGGAATCCTTTACGTGGAAGTCCGAAGCGAAAGTTTGCTGACTGGATGTCGTCTGCAGACTGACCGTTCCTGGTTAGCGCGGGGAGCAGCCCGTGGCAAACGAAATGCCCAATACATGGAAGTACGGAATTAAATCATCCATGTGCAGGACGTGGCGATTCTTTGGCTGACCCCAGTACCAAAGCGCTATGTATCGGCTCTGCAATTATGGAAGGCTCCTTGGATAGCGAATAATGCCAATGGACTGTCCCTGCTTTCCCTTGAGGGTTTACCGTGAAGTCTTCGACCGCTCTAACGTGACCAGCTGGGATGTGGACGACAACACAACAGTAAGTGTCGTGTGTTCCAACGCAATTACTTCTGAAATAAACACTCCGGATAAACGCAGAAGAAGAAGAAATTGCATTAATTCTAACGTGTCTGCTGTAATCCATGGCGTATGTTGCTTTTTCTTGTTCGGAATTAAATCTTTGGCTGCAGTTATCAAGACATCTCTAGCTTTCACTGTCAATTCATCAGGTGTCAGTTCCTACTTATAGACATCAAGACCCCAAACCGCTTCTTAACTTCTACGTTGTATGCATCTGGTATTTTTGTGAGATCAAAATAAAGTGGTCTTGGTCTTCTGGTAAGCAATTTGATTTTACTTTCACGTCTGCTCCTAATAAATGATGATCTGTATCACAGTCTGCACTTCGTAAGATTTTTGCCGATGCTTGATCTCCATTTTTTTGTATTAACATATAACCTTTCTGGTTTTTTGTAGCATTGTTCCGAGACTTCCACGTTAAGAGTCTTCACGGGTGTTGTTTAAAAAGTGTGTTGGCTATCGTTAACTCATTTTCTGTGAAAAATTCAATTAATTTGCTACCTGCATCATTTCTATTTCCCAATCCAAATTTTCCTGAAACATGTCTCTCATATTCAGCTCTTCCTGTACCCACTTTTGCATTAAAATCTCCCATTATTGTTGTTATGAAATTATGACCAATCTTATGTAATGTGTCTTACCGTGTGCTGAAAAACCTACAATTTAGTCCTCCTCTGCTGTTGAAGTAGGTGCATATATCTGTATGAAAGTTGTGTGTGTGTGTGTGTTGTTGATTTTTTTTTTTTTTTGGGGGGGGGGGGATGGCCTTTAAGATTGACAGTGAGGATTCTATCACTAACCGGGTTATATCCAATGAAAGCTTTTGCAGTTATTTTATCTAAACAAAATGTCACTCCGCTATGGCCTCCCACATCTCTACCAGAATATAGGAATACACTTCTATTTTCAGTTGTAAACTGTCCCTTGCCTCTCCAGCGATGTTCACTAATTCCCAAAATGTTAATATTTAACCTGTCGGTCGCATCACATACTATCTTAAGATTTCCCTCATACAGACTTCTCACATTCCACGTTCCTAGTTTCGCTCTCCTTCATAGTCCGACAAATGGGATTTCCTTGGTAACACCGTCTGGATTAACTCCGCCATCACGATTACTAGTATTGGCCCGTGTGTCACACTCTTCCCCGGTGTTATCTGATCTACCTCGCCTGGGTCTAACCACCAGATCTATTTCTTGTTAGGTTTTCATTCATGGTTGTTTAAGGTTTCTTGGCAAGTTTTGCAGAAGGTAGTTTGCCGTTGCTTTCCTTCTGGGCCGTGACTGTACTAGTCGGTGACCATAGCCATTTTCTCTACTGATGAGATCATCTGCCTATCGCCGCAGAGTGCAGACCATAATCAACAACAATCTGTCGGCTGCTCTCACAATCCATCAAGCACCAGCTCCCATGGCTTCATGTAACCCTGAAAAAGGAGCTAAACGATTACTCCAACTTGCCCAAGGGTGTCCCTTAGACTAACGTAGGAAAGGAGGCACCTTACATCTCATTTGATAGAGGATACCCCTATCTAGCTAACCATGCATATGTATATTGCTTAAAACTAATCAGTGATCGCTATAGCAGTCTGAATTTGGTATAGTTTTTGCAAAGTCTTTTGTTGATGAGGTTGTTATCAATCTTGTTTCTGATAATATTGTTAGGACTCCTCTTGTTCCATAATCTCCTAGGTTGTTGTCGATACCATGTGTTTAAAATAATCATATCCTGTTCTTTTTCCCACTCTTAATGTCTGCAGCCTCTTTCACTCCGTCCCCATAGTCTATATTTGCGTACTGTGCATCCGACTTTTTCATTTTCAACTTTAGCAGACTTTAGCGTTAAAGTCACTAATTATGATGTTTTAATTCTGAATACTTGCACTTCTTGAAGTCATTCTCCAAACCATTACACAATTCACCAATGATGTCATCACTGCTGTCTTTTGTTAAGTTCATAAACGTGAATGATTTTTAGATTAAAATGTCCGCCACTTAACTTTACTAGTAATATTCTGTCTTTTAATATATTTTGATATCTCCAGATTTATTATAAATGCTACCCCTCGATGTTTATCTAAACCAGAATGAATTATTTTATTATCCCCGGATGCTACATACCACCCACCTACATACCTACCTAGCTACATACCAGTATTATCGTATGTGCAATTTAAGTATGAAATCTGGATCCAGATCCGTCTGGTGACGTCATATTTTACTATATAAAAAGTCTTGATCCATCGTGATGACGTCAAAAAACGGATCCATTGGCGGGTGTTTTCTTGGGTTACCTCCGGTTGTCACTTTCGGTTGAATTCCGGTTCATGGGTACCCCAACAGACTGCCCCGCCCACATGTGCTTCCGTCGGCCGCGAACGCTTCCCCCGGTCCGTCCCGTGAACGCATGATGACAGCGAGGCAAGCTCCGGGCATGTGCAATACTTATATAGTTAAGTAGACCAAATAGGAGCCGGGCACCTGGGTTAGAGTCCCAGTGTGTGTGTGTGTGTGTGTGTGTGTGTGTGTGTGTACAGGGTAGGCCGATGTGAGGGGCCCCACCAGAGGAGGGCCATCAAATTTCACATCGAAATGGGAATAGTGCTGGTCAATCCAAAGGATCACTCGAGTTACTTCGAGTATCCAGAGTTGAATGCATGAATAAAATTTTCACTACTCAGAATGATAGTTACCAACATTCGGCAGGTGTTCATATAGGGTACCCGTGTATCAACTTTAAGCGATTGGCGAAAATCTGCTTAAGAAATATTAGCGAGGCAAACATTATCACTAAAAAATATAGCGTAATAAAACAATAAATGGCTATATGCCTAGCATGTATAATGTAGATTATTAATCTGGATATAAAAATATTAGCCTCACATAATATAAGTAATAACCTACTAAGATAATCATAAAATATACGTAATAAAATAATACCCCCAGTTATTTCCCTTGGCCCACAGAATAAATTGTCTCCCTTTTCTTCTTTCCTAAATAGTCACCCCTGAACGGTAGTTTACCTGCGCGCACAAGTAAGCAGTAATCGCTCCGCACATCACGCGCCCATGAGAAATATAATAGCTACTGGCCTGCGGTCATGGTTGACAAATAGGCTGATAAATGTAAAGATAATTAAAGCCGCATTCTAGCGAGTAGAATAATACCAGGTAGGGAATTTTGAAATGTAGAGGTTTTAAATTAACATACAGTCACGATATATATATAGTGAGTATGTGTGTACATGTATGTGTGTATGTGCGTGCATGTGTGTGCATGTATGTGTGTATGTGTATTGTGCAGGTGTGTGCGTGCGGTGCGTATGTGTGCGCGGCGTGTGCGTGTGTTTGTGTATGTGTGCGTGCTTGCATGCTCATGCGCTTGCAGTGCACATAGGAGACTAAATATTTCTTTTCAACTGACATATTTCTATAACTGCAATGATGTCTCTTGCGTGTGCGTGTGCGTGGCGCGGAATTATGTAGGCATGCGTGGGTGTGCATGCTCGCGCGCATGCATGTGCACGTAGCAAACTAAATATTTCTTTTGCCTGAAATATTTCCATAAATGCAGTGATGTCTCTTTCGTGTGTGTGTGTGTGTGTGTGTGTGTGTGTGTGTGTGTGTGTGTGTGTGTGTGTGCATGCGTGTAGGCATGCATGGGTGTGCGTGCGTGCGCGCAAATGCGTGTGCGCGTAGGAAACTAAATATTTGTTTCCCCAAGAATATTTCGTTAACTGCAGTGGTTTCTCTTGCGTGTGTGTATGCGTGTTCACATGCATGTGTGCATGCGTGTGTGCGCATGTGCGTGCGCGTAGTAACCTTCAATATTTATTTCGCCTGACATATTTCTATAAATGCAGTGATGTCTCTTGTGTGTGTGTATGCGCGCGTATGCGTGTAGGTGTGTGTGCTCGCATGCGCGCGCATGCGCGTGCGTGTAGGAAACTGTAAATATTTCTTTCTATAACTGCAGTGATGTCTCTTGCGTGTGTGTGTGTGTGCATGTGTGTGTGTGTGTGTGTGTGTGATCAGCATTTTCTATTGCATACTGGGCTATGCGGGAAGACCGGATACCGTGACCGAGGCGACCTTGAGGTGACCTGAAAACAATTCCACAAGGACTATGGCGCGGTGATAGGCCATGACCTTAGCACGTGAATGCATCAAGGTCAGACATGTCCAGACAATATTATACTGAGTCAGGAGTCTTCGTCAGCAGATATCGTGTATATAATAGCCACCATTCGCCGTCTAGAAGTACCGGTCTCAGTGAACAGCAAGCAGCGCACCATGTGCCTAGCCGCTAATGGTAAGTTGGCTTTTTGATAACCTTTCACATTTTCGATATGGTTCTCCAAGTAGGCATACAGTTAACCTAACAATACTAGTATAGTAAATGGATATATGGTTCTAGACGCATTTAACTGAAGAGACAAGACATTTCTTCATATAATATGGTAGATTGGGATGACATGGAATACAGCCGGCGATCGAGTCCGACTGGCTCAAGCCAAACAGCCTTTTAAAAAGGGGTATATGCCCTCGTGGACAGAAGAACTGTCTACCGTCAGTCGTATAAACCAGATCAGTCCGCTCACGTATGTGCTAAAGGATGATTCAGCGGAGGACCTCCAAGAGTCATTTTACCGAGAAGAAATGCAACTCATCGGAGACAAGCAAGTGTATCACTTTGAAACAGTCTTACAAGAACGACCAAGGCGAGGTGGTGATGAAAGTGTTTAGACAAGTGGTTCGGCTACACAAAGTCATTCAACATCTGGGTCTCAGACCTAACCATATACTAATGGAAGAAACCAACTTGGAAACTAACTTACAACATAGCCCAGAAGGGGAAAGAAATTCGTTTTGGTGCATGTTTGGTCGGCGAGTGCCGCGACAAGTATTGTCTCCTTCTGTAATTTGTCGTTATATACACCGTCATTGGCGTATCGGTATTCAATCTCTCTCGAGACAGCGTCTCTTCTAAGCTATCTGTGTTACATGCTACGAAACCCTAAAATATGAGTTTCTACGTGAAATTACCGAGTAATGCTTCGCCGAACATGTTTCTCAAGAACACACCAGGTCACTATTTCGTCAAGTTACCGCAGACTATTGGGGTGAGTCAACATTTCGAATTGGGTCTGGCCGAAATTCAATTTCCCAGCTACTACTGCAATGTGCTAGAGAATAAAATATGGCTAAGACACATCCCACCCAACAGTAGAGTGATAAGAAAGGCGTGTCCACCGGGCCAGTACAGCTCACCAGACGCGTTTATAGCTGCACTGAATCGACTAATGAAAGATCGGAAGGTGGACGTTCACCTCTGTGTTCTATTTCAATTTGAGAATGCATCAAATAAAGTCGTCGTGAAAATATTCGAACCCGGGGCCACTGTTACATTTAGCGAGAAGTTGCAAGAGATACTAGATACAATTGAAGGTTAAGGGCGATAGACCTGAATAACGGCCTGCAAAATGTCTACGTCTACTGCGATCTCATAGCGGTGAGACCAGTCGGAGACGTCATAGTCCCACTACTAAGGACGGTTCCTATCATGAATCAGTGATTGACCCCAGTGTTTCGCGCCTACGACAAACATCACTAGATACCGCTGAGTCGTTACTCCTTCGATACGATGGAAATACTTCTAACCACTGACACAGGCACAAAGGTTTCATTCACTACCGGGACTTCAGTGCTGACGTTACATTTTCGAGTTCGGAAGAGATCAGACCTAGAATATGGTGAAATACGTGGCGTAACGTCGAAATCCCAGCCTGTACGAAGACATGATGTGCCCGACACTCGGATGATTGATGCCCCGATTGTCTGCAATACTCAGATATCAGCAAGTCTAGCAGGAGATCAGTCTTATGATTATATGCCAAGTGACATGTACATACCAGGCTATCAGCCGGAAAAAAAAACAACCTACTCAGACAATAGTGTGAAGAAAGCGAGAAACAACATACAATGTGTATAGCTCTGTATGTGAAAATAAAAATGTTGTGATGATACTATGTACACCAGCTCATATTGCAGCACCCATTTCGTATAATGACATTATGCCTTTTATTATTATTCTTGTAATATGTACTGAAATAATGTAAATAAACTGTAATATATATATATATATATATATATATATATATATTATATATATATATATATATATATATATATATATATATATATATATATATATATATATATATATTATAATTACGTCTTGATTGTTGAATGTTTAGTGCTTACGGTGTGTGTGTGTGTGTATATATATATATATATATATATATATAGAGAGAGAGAGAGAGAGAGAGAGAGGGGGGGGTGGTTGTCATGTGATGAGAGAATGATACATATTGATGACAAATTCAATATATATTTCAAGCAAACAAAGGAAACGGGTTAACCAAAGTAAGAAATCTTTTGACCACATTTTAACCAAACTTATAAAAATCGCAGTCAAACTTATGAAAAGTAGGAAAAATTTTTAATCAAAGGTGAAAATGTTGTGCAAATTTCAACCAAACTTATAACAAATAAGAAAATTTGTTAATCAAATGTGAACAGTTTGCTCAAATTTTAACTAAACCTATGGCAAGTAGGAAAATTTGTTAATCAAAGTGACATATTTTGGCCAAATTTCAACCCAACTTAAAAAAAGTAATACACTGTGTTAACCAAATGTGAAAAGTTTGGACAAATTTCATCCAAGCTTACGAAAAGTAGGAAAATTTGTTAACCAAAGTGAACATTTTTGACCACATTTCAACCAAACTTTTAAAAATCGCAGTCAAACTTATGAAAAGTAAGAAAATTTGTTAATCAAATGTGAAAAGATTGACCACATTTCAACTAATCTAACGACAGTTAGGAAAATCTGTTAACCAAATGTGAAAAGTTTGGCCAAATTTCATCCAATCTTATGAAAAGTATGAACATTTGTTAACCACAGTGAAAAATTTTGGACACATTTCAACCAAACTTATAAAAATCTCAGTGAAACATATGAATAGTAGGAAAATTTGTTAACCAAAGTGAAAAATTTTGGCCAAATTTCAACCAAACTTATGAAAAGTAGGAAAATTTGTTAGCCCAAGTGAAACAATTTGGCCAAATTTCAAACAAACTTATAAAAAAATAGGAAACTTTGTTAACCAAATGTGAAAAGTTTGGCCAAATTTCAACTAAACTTATAACAATCTGAGTCAAACTAATAAAAAAGTAGGCAAAATTGTTAACCAAAGATGAAAAATTATGACCACATTTTCAACCAAACTTATAAAATGTAGGACACTTTGTTAACCAAATGTGAAAATTTTGGCCAAATTTCAACCACACTTAATGAAAAGTAGGAAAATTTGTTAACCAAAGTGAAAATTTTTGGCCAAATTTCAACCAAACTTATGAAAAGAAGGAAAACATTTTTAACCAAAGGGGAAAATTTTGGCCAAATTTCAACCAAACTTGTGAAAAGTAGGAAAATTTGTTAACCAAAGTGAAAAATTTTGGCCAAATTTCAACCAAAAATTATACAACATCTCAGTCACACTTGTGAAAAGTAGGAAAATTTGTTAACCCAACTGTGAAAAGGTTGGCCATATTTCAAACAAACTCATAAACAGTAGGAAACATTGGTAACCAAATGTGAAAATTTTGGACACAATTCAACCAAACTTATAAAAAGCAGGAAATTTTGTTGTCCAGCTGTGAAAAGTTTGGCCAAATTTCAAACAAACTCATAAAAAGTAGGAAAATTTGTTAACCAAATGTGAACAGTTTAGCCAAATTTCAAACAAACCCATAAAAAGTAGGCATTTTTTTTTACAAAATGTGAAAAATTGTGACCAAACTTCAACCAAACTTATAAATATCTCACCCAAACTTGTGAAAAAAAGGAACTTTTGTTGTCCATATGTGAAAAGTTTGACCAAATTTCAAAGACACTCATAAAAAGTAGAAAACTTTGTTAACCAAATGTGAAACATTTAGCCAAATTTCATCCAAACTTATAAAATGTAGGAAACTTTGTTATCCAAATGAGAACATGTTTTGGTCAGGTAAAGAAATATTTGATCCAAAATTTATGAAAAGTAGGAAATTTTGTTAACAAATTATGAACAGTTTTAGCTAGATTTCAGCCAAACTTATACAAAATTAGGAAAATTCCTTAACCAAATGGGAACAAGGTATCTCACGTTGTCATTTTACATCCCCAACCTACTAGAGACATTCGGCTGTCCCCTATGCAATAAACAGCTGTATTTCAGAAAATTAAATGTATCTTATGTAATAAGTCACTTTTTTTTTTATTAATAAGTCACATATGGCCAAACTTTTCACATTTGGTTAACTAAGTTTCCTACTTATATATATATATATATATATATTATATATATATATATATATATATATATATATATATATATATATATATATATATATATATATATATATATATATATATATATATATATATATATATATATATATATAAATTATTTCAGTACATTGTACAAGAATAATAATAAATAGGCATAATGTCATTATACGAAATGGGGGCTGCAATATGAGCTGGTGTACATAGTATCATCACAACATTTTTATTTTGACATACAGAGCTATACACATTGTATGTTGTTTCTGGATTCCTTCACACCATTGTCTGAGTAGGTTGGGTTTTTTTTCGGCTGGTAGCCTGGTATGCACATGTCACTTGGCAAGTATTCATAAGACAGGTCTCCTGCTTTGTGGGCTGATATCTGAGTATTGTAAACAACCGGGGCATCAATATTCTGAGTGTCGGGCACATCATGTCTTCGTACAGGCTGGGATTTCGACGTTACGCCACGTATTTCACCATTATTCTAGGTATGATCTCTTCCGAACTCGAAAATGTAATGAAATCTCAAACTGAAAACTCGTTAACCAAATGTGAAACATTTAGCCAAATTTCATCCAAACTTATAAAATGTAGGAAACTTTGTTAACCAAATGAGAACATGTTTTGGTCAGGTAAAGAAATATTTGATCCAAAATTTATGAAAGTAGGAAATTTTGTTAACAAATTATGAAACAGTTTTTAGCTAGATTTCAGCCAAACTTATACAAAATTAGGAAAATTCCTTAACCAAATGGGAACAAGGTATCTCACGTTGTAATTTTACATCCCCAACCTACTAGAGACATTCGGCTGTCCCCTATGCAATAAACAGCTGTATTTCAGAAAATTAAATGTATCTTATGTAATAAGTCACTTTTTTTTATTAATAAGTCACATATGGCCAAACTTTTCACATTTGGTTAACTAAGTTTCCCTACTTATATATATATATATATATATATATATATATATATATATATATATATATATATATATATATATATATATATATATATATATATATATATATATATATATATATATATATATATATAAATTATTTCAGTACATTGTACAAGAATAATAATAAAAGGCATAATGTCATTATACGAAATGGGGGCTGCAATATGAGCTGGTGTACATAGTATCATCACAACATTTTTATTTTGACATACAGAGCTATACACATTGTATGTTGTTTCTGGATTCCTTCACACCATTGTCTGAGTAGGTTGGTTTTTTTTTTTCGGCTGGTAGCCTGGTATGTACATGTCACTTGGCAAGTATTCATAAGACAGGTCTCCTGCTTTGTGGGCTGATATCTGAGTATTGTAAACAACCGGGGCATCAATATTCTGAGTGTCGGGCGCATCATGTCTTCGTACAGGCTGGGATTTCGACGTTACGCCACGTATTTCACCATTATTCTAGGTATGATCTCTTCCGAACTCGAAAATGTAATGAAATCTCAATCTGAAAACTCGTCAGCACTGAAGTCAGGGTAGTGAATGCAACTTTTGTGCCTGTGTCAGTGGTTAGAAGTATTTCCATCGAGTCGAAGGAGTAACGACTCGGTAACGAGTAACGGTTCCTAGTGAGGTTTGTCGTAGGCGCGAAACACTGGGGTCGATCACTGATTCATGATAGGAACCGTCCTTAGTAGTGGGACTATGACGTCTCCGACTGGTCTCACCGCTATGAGATCGCAGTAGACGTAGACATTTTGCAGGACGTTATTCAGGTCTATCGCCCCTTCACCTTCAATTGTATCTAGTATCTCTTGCAACTTCTCGCTTAATGTAACAGTGGCACCGGATTCGAGCATTTCACGACGACTTTCTTTGATGCATTGTTGAAATAGAATAGAACACAGAGGTGATCGTCCACCTTCCGATCTTTCATTAGTCGATTCAGTGCAGCTATAAACGCGTCTGGTGAGCTGTACTGGCCCGGGGGACACGCCTTTCTTATCTATCTACCATTGTGTGGGTTGCATCTTACCCACACTTTATTCTCTAGCACATTGCAGTAGTAGTTGGGAAATTGAATTTCGGCCAGAAACACTTTGAAATGTTGACTCACCTGAATAGTCTGCGGTAACGTGACGAAATAGTGACCTTGTGTGTTCTTGAGAAACATGTTCGGCGAAGCATTACTCGGTAATGTCACGTAGAAACTCATATTTTAGGGTTTGGTAGCATGTAACCCAGACAGCTGCTTAGAAGAGCAATCCACAGCTTGCTCTCGGCTGCGTCGACGCTGTCTCGAGACAGATTGAATAGCGATACGCCAATGACGGTGTATATAACGACAAGTTGACAGAAGAAGACAATCTCTAGTCGTGGCACTCGCCGACCAAACATGCACCAGAACGAATTTCTTTCCCCTTCTGGGCTATTTTGTAAGTTAGTTTCCACGTTGGTTTCTTCCATTAGTATATGGTTAGGTCTGAAACCCAGCTGTTGAATTACTTTGGGTAGCCGAACCACTTGACTAAACACTCTTTATCACCAGCTTGCCTGGGTCGTTCTTGTAAGACCGTTTCAACGCGATACACTTGCTTGTCTTCTACGAGTTGTATTTCTTCTCGGTAAAACGAGTCTTGAAATTCCTCCACTGAATTATCCTTCAGCACATACGTGAGCGGACTGGTCTGGTTTATACGACTGACTGTAGACAGTTCTTCTGTCCACGAGGGCATATACCCCTTTTTAAAAGGCTGTTTGGGTTGAGCCAGTCGGACTCGATCGCCGGCTGTATTCCATGTCGTCCCAGCCTACCATAATATATGAAGAAATGGTTTGTCTCTTCAGTTATATGCGTCTAGAACCATATATCCCTTTATTATACTAGTATTTTTAGGTTAACCGTATGCCTACTTGGAGAAACACAACGAAAATGTGAAATATTTATCAAAAGCCAACTTACCATTAGAGACTAGGCACATGGTGCTCTGCTTGCTGTTCACTGAGACCCGTACTTCTAGACGGCGAATTGTGGACGCTATATACACGATATCTGCTGACGAAGACTCCTGACTCAGTAGATTATTGTCTGGACATGTCTGACCTTGATACACTCACGTGCTAAGGTCGTGGCCTATCACCGCGACATAGCCCTTGTGGAATTGTTTTCAGGTCACCTCAAGGTCGCCTCGGTCACGGTATCCGGTCTTCGCGCCTAGCCCAGTATGCAATAGAAAAGCGGCGATCTACACACACACACACACACACACACACACACACACACACACACACACACACACACACACACACACACACACACACACACAGAGAGACACCCACGCATGTGTACACGCATGCGTGCACACACACACGCAAGAGACATAACTGCAGTTATCGAAAGAAATATTTACAGTTTCCTACATGCACGCGCACGCGCGAGCACGCAAGCACACACACCCACGCATGCCTACACGCATGCGAACGCATGCGGACGCATACGCACACACATGCACACGCAAGAGACATCACTGCAGTTATCGAAATATTTCAGGTTAAAGAAATACTTAGTTTTCTTCGCGCACTCGCATACGCGCGCATGCACGCATACACATGCACGCATACACACCCACACCTGCCTACATACATACGCGCGTACACACACACACGCAAGAGACATCACTGCAGTTATCGAAATATTTCAGGTGAACGAAATATTTAGTTTCCTACACGCACTCGCATGCGCGCGCACGCACGCACACCCACGCATGCCTACACGCACACGCACACACACACACACACACACACACACACACACACACACACACACACTACGCAAGAGACATCACTGCAGTTATCGAAATATTTCAAGCGAAAGATATTTTTAAGTTTCCTACGCGCGCACGCACACACACACACTTACACACACACACACACACACACACACACACACACACACACACACACACACACACATGCATGCTTACACACATGCGCACACACACACACACACACACTCTATATCGGACACCTGCCGAATGTTGGTAACTATCATTCTGAGCCGTGAACATTTTATTCATGCATCCAACTCTGGATACACGAGGTAACTCGAGTGTTCCTTTGGATTGACCATCACTATTCCCATTTCGTTGTGAAATTTGATGGCCCTCCTCCGGGGGGGCAAAGGCTAATATCCGGGATAGGGGCCCATTCCCTTGCGCCCCTCACATCGGCCTACCCCGTACACACATACACACACACACACACACACACACACACACACACACACACACACCACACACACACACACACACACTGGGACTCAAAACCCGGTTCCCGACTCCTATTTGGTCTACTTAACTATATAAGTATTCCACATGACCGGGGCTTGTCTCGTTGTCTTCATGCGGTCGCGGGACGGGTCGGGGGAAGCGGAGGCGGCCGTCGGAAGCACCCATGGGCGGGGCAGTCGGTGGGTGGTACCCATGGACCGAAGTCAACTGGAAGTTACAACCGGACGTAACCCAAGAAAACACCCGCCAATTTTTTTCAAAAATGAGGTCCGAAATGGATCCGTTTTTTTTTTTTTTTGAAGTCATAACTGATGGATCATGACTTTTTATATAGTAATATATGACGTCACCAGACGGATCTGGATTCAAATTTCATACTTAAATTGCACTTAAGCTACCTATCTTTCTGTCCTGCCTACCTACTTACCTATCTATCCACCTACCTACTACTTCATCAATAATTTCTCATCGGCTTTCTGCGTCTTGAATGTTTCTCTTAACCGGTTTTCCCCTCTCCAACTGTCTACCCATTCACACACTCTCACTGATTCAAGCAGCTGTCTTCATAGTAAACCATAATAATTTTGTTTGTAGATTTCACAAGGTTTCACACCTGTGGTTACAACATCGAATAACAGCTCCTTGTTCTTCCACGGTGGTAGTCGATAATGGGGTAGTCATTTTGTAATCGTGCAACCCCACAGTGGTCGGAACTGTTCAAGTGTAGGGGTACCGGTTTCTGAGCACCACTGTTGATATCAGAGAGGAGTTGCCTAAATCTGCCCGTCAGACGAAGTCCTGTCTGTCCAACATATCTTATGTCACAACGTGTGCAGATGATCGCACCGATAACGTTGCGACTCGTTCATGAGAAAAACTCCCGGATGTGGAAAGTAGTCTTAAGGAAAACCAGACTCTGGGTTTGAAGGACATGTGGACAGGTCTTACAATGAGATCGAAGACATGCCGCCGTGCCAGGAAGAAACGTGTGAAGTTGGGGTAGAGTGCTATGGACCAGCACATCCCTCAGGTTACGTTTCGCCTATATGCCACCAGTGGGGCCTCTGAGAAGACATCGCGAGTGCCCGGGTCTGCCTGGAGAAGGCGGAAGAAATCCAACATTTCGTGGGCTTTTTGACGGAAGTCGTTATTATCATGACAAAGCCATCGGAGACGTAACAGTTGTGAGAAAGGAATAGAATCCTTACAAGACGCATGATGGGAGGAGATATAGAAAAGGAACGCTTGCGAGTCAGTTGGTTTATAGTAAACCGTCGTGCATAGACCAGCAGAACCTAAGGAAACTGTTATGTCTAAGAAATTAACAGCCCACGAGGAAATAGTGGAGGTGAGTCTAATGCTTGGATGAAAGTCGGAGAAAAAGGCAATGAAGTCCTGGAGATCAGACAATGGCATGTCTGAAACACCAAAACAGTCATCCATAGAGTAGAGCTCCGGGAGCCTACCGATGTATTCACTCCATACCTGGTGTTCCAGATAGCCCATGAACAAACAGGCATAACTCGGATCCATCTTAGTGCCCGTGGCTATCCATTAAACTCAAATGAATTGAGGTTAAAGACTAACTCTGCCAGACGCTGCAATGGTCCTGTGGCTATGGTGGGGCCGTGCCTTTTGTCTAAGAAATATTCCAAGGCTTTAAGACCCCCAGAGTGAGGAATAGATGTATAGAGTGAAGTGACATCTAAAGTAAAGATGTGGTGCTGAGAAGGGGTTGTGAAGCTGATGGAATCGAAGACAGAGATAGCGTGGTTGGTGTCTTTAATATACGAGGGGAGGCTAGCAACCAACAGCTGAAATCTGCTGTCAAGGAACTCTGAAATCCGTTCAGTAAGACAAGAGCGGCCGAGAAGATGGGTCTGCCTGGGTTCCCTAGCTTGTGTGTCTTAAGCAGCATATGCGAGGTGGGTTTGCCCAAACAACTATCGTAGATTATCAGCGAGGTGGCAGAGCTGGGCTCTGTCATTGCAGATTAAGCTATTAGTCAATAAATATTTAGAATCTCTTTTCAGTATCTCCTTCGGCGTATAGCGATTGATGACACACTTTTATGTTGGTTGACTATTCTTATTTGGCTTTCCGCAGAGCATTCTAGCCTAGTATGACTCCTACTGACTTCATGTTCTTGCAGTCTGGTTAGAGTAGCAGAATCACATCTATCACTTGAGTCGAGTCATTTAATTGTTCTGCTTCCCTGGTGGCGTTCAATATGTCAGCTAGGTCCATTGTCCTCCACTCCCCACATCTGGCATGCCTGCAAGCCTATCTGCTTCTCTACTTCTATATAGATTGGAGACATGAAGTGTGTTGGTTGAGAGCCCATGTCCCGTTGGGAGATAGTGGGCAAAAGAAGATGTCGTCACAGTTGCCTTCGTTGGGATGCCTAGTGCTTCGGCATCCCCATAAAATATGCTTGTGCGGTTTAGTTCTGTTTAAACTTTTTCAGCAACCTTTCAGTCTTTCTCCTAACGGTACACTAACACGTTGTCGGCATAGTACATTGTTCACCTCCGTTTCATGATCTGCTCACTCATGATTCTCACTGTGTAAGCGATGAACAGCACAGATTATAAGGGTGAACCCTGCGTTTGATGCATTGTTGTTGATTGTGATTGCCAGTTTGCAGATCTAAACTCTGCTTCGTTTAGAATTAGGGCCTCGTCGACACAACAGGAGGAGGAATGGACTAATATTTAGATCAAACAGAAAAAAAAAACAAGCGTCTCCTCAAGTTTCTTTGTTTGGACGGTGCCCACCAAGGGTAAGTGAAAGAGATGTTGCCTTTCAACCTGGTGGGATATTTTCATGGCGTGGCTATTTTGTTTCCCAACAGCTTGCTTATCGTGTATTTCGAGTATATGAAATTAAACCATTTTGCATTATAACACACGGCCATACTGGCAGGCAGGGACTCACGCACGCACGCAAGCGCACACCCATATACACCGACCGACCGACCTACCTACCTACCTAACTACCTACCTACCTACCTACCTGCAAACGAACTTTATTTTCAAAGAATCACAAATTGAGCACGCAGATCCGTTTTACTTTTGGCTCTTCAAACCACTAATTTTAAAGACAGACAGACAGACAGACAGACAGACAGACGCGCTTGCGTTCGCGCGCGCGCGCACACACACACATATATACACGAGGGAAAGCAAATATGTAACATGCATTTAATTATAAAGTGCATGACAGGGCACAAACTTGCTTTTACGCGATATCGCATATGTGGGTGGTGAGGATCCGGTACCCCTACACTTCAACAGTTCCGACCACTGTGGCGTTGCTGACATACAGGTCACGGCGATCAAATCGTGCATATCTCACGAACGCGATCGAAAGACATTGGAAATCCGTCTCATATTCCAGTTGTGTTCACTCTCCCCTCACGGCTTCAATGTCTTAGTTTTAGTTTTATTTAGTCCCTAACGCCCACTGCCTCCCTCTCATCCCCGTAGTCGTATAGTCCACTAATAAGCCAGTTGCACGTCCTTCACAGGACGTGGTAGTCAACGCCAGCTTTATCTTTGCCTTCTGTGACTTCCCGGGTAGTTTGCGTTCAGTCGCTTCTCATTGCTTTCTGAACAACCGGCACTGGTGCTATTTTATGATGGCAAACGCTGGGCGGTCTGCATCCAAATCGCTCACAGCAGTGTTTCGAGCTTGGCTTTCGGAATTGCGAACTGCATCCGTTACATCGCCACAGAATCGGCTACAGTGCTCTATCTATCCATATTTTTCCTTTTCGCTCTCATGGGCGCACCCCCCCCCCCCCCCATCGTGGGTTCCCTCACCGGTTGTCTTTACCAATCCCCGAGCTTCTGGCTTTATTGACTTTTAATAAGTTGGCCCTGTTAACCACTACATCCGGTTTATTCCATCCACGGATAGCTGCTCAAGCAAGGATACAGATAAGTAACCTTAATACTTTCATGTAGTGTCTTTCGTGTATTTGTTTGTCTATTTTTCTTTGTTTGTACTGTGCTGACGAAGGCTTTGGTCGCAACGTCCATTTTGTTTCTTGTAGTCGTGCTCTAGTAAAGCTTACAATCTACTTCTCGTTTTTCGGTGATTAATTTCATTCACGATGAGCAATGCGGATGATCAGTTGACTAACTATAGTACGTTTTTTTTTTTTTTTTTGGGCCCCAATATAAACATCCATAGCTCAGTAACCAACTGAGGGAAAATTATGAGATTTAGAATATAACCTTATCATTATGTCCACCCAACAAAACATTTTTTGTTCTGGAGATTTTAAAGCAGATTTCAAAGTTTGTTTATATGCGGTAAATAATTTACGGGTCAGAGATGACATTCATAATTTTAAATGTATTACAACGTAGCCAAACGATCAGCGATCAGTGTTGAATATTGTTCGTTTTTTCACGGGATTGGCTTAATGCCAACTACCCGCGTTGTTTAAACTAGCACTGTTCATTCAGAGGTGTCTAAAAATGTGGGTTATTTCATGAAACCTGATTAATATATATATTTTTTTTTAAATCTTACCACTTAGGAGCAGCATGACGATGGAGGTGATGGCAGTTACATAGACTTTCATACGGCTGGAATCACAGCATTATACCAACGTGTGTGTACTAAGTGATTCAATGAGCATTATTCAGAAGGTCGAAGCTGAATCTGTACGTAGACAGTGGACTGAGTCTCTGCGGAAGTCTGTTGTCCGTAAAGTCACCTTCATCTTCGTCCCGGGACATGCGGGAGTCGAGGGAAATGAACGAGCTGATAAACTGGCTGGCTCTGCACCCCCTGAAGATGGCCAGTCCATGGATCGTGCCGATGTTATTAAAGTCCTCAAAGATATGGCGAGAACAGAGGACTTTGACGTCAGTGATTCCACATCGCTGACCAGGATGAAAGACTTGGGAGTAAGAATCGGCACAGCCAGACGCGAGAGGTACATTGGGAAAACCAAGCGCCTCGTCAACCAACACATAACTGGCACTATTAGCCACCGGACGCTGATGCATATGCTGGGGGGGGGGGGAGGTTCTGAGCACCTATGGACATGTCCGGAGTGCAATGAAGATACCCCAACTAACAACTGATAACTAACTGATAACTGAACTGGATATTTTTCAATAGGATTGAATGCGAAATTATACACTATGAAGTTGTACACATATTTTTGTCAAGGGGCTGATCGCAGGAACCTGTTTTATACTATTACAAATTGTGAAAAAAGAACAATGCATGCATTGGGTTTGAGTAAACGGTCATTTCGTCGACAGCTTTGACAAAGATGACATAAGGCGAGCTATTATAAAAATGCTTAAAAAGTCGCTTGATATACGACAGGGTCGACTTCATTGCACCGGGTTCTATCCCATATGGCTCGGTCTCGTTCCGCAGCGCGGAAAGCATCGCACAGAGCACGAACTCCGCAGCTCTAGCGACGACCCACAGAAGTCTCCGAAAAATTTAACTCGTGAACCGAAGGTTGCGGCCCGGAATCGAACCCACGACCTTTTGGAGCCCGAGTCAAAAGGCTTGACCACTTCACCACGGAGACTCCTAAAATTATAAAAATTTTGGATTTTATATCCATGATTATCAAGCATTATAAAAATGCTGGATGCCAAAGAAACAGTGACTGTAAGAAAACTTAGGGTTTGGTTCAGAAAGAACAATAACATAGAGCTATCCAAAACAACTTTGTGGAAAATTATAAGGACATTATCTTCACTATTTGAAAGTATAAGGGCGGTAGAAATAATCTTTGCGTGCAACCGCATTTAGGAGCCATGAGAAGCAGATACCTACGTGAAATAAGGGAAATGCGCAAAGAAAATTATGGCATAGTGTGTTTGGATGAAATGTGGATTAATGCGCACCACACAAGTGATAAGGAATGGCAATCAGTGGATGGACAGATAAAGCGATATGTGCGCAGTAATATAGGACAGCTTTTGGTCATGGCCCATGCTGGTAATACGCATAATGGATTACACCAGAATGCTGGGCTCGTGTTCGTGTCAAAGCATACAGACAATAGGGATTATCATAATAAGATGAATGGTAATGTATTTAGAGATTGGCTCGAGAATACTGTGCTTCCATCCCTAGATAGACCGTCGTGTCCAATTATGGACAATGCATGATATCAATGTTGTTGCCTGTCATATATTTTTGAAGGGAGTGGGAGAGCACTGTAGTGCATGCCCCATCTCTAACAAAAGAAGTAGAGCCCCATCCTCTTCTATCTTCAATAACCCCAGAATATGAACCTTGAGTTATCTGCAGGCCTCGTTCTATTAAGTATGTCTAGGAGATATAGATTATGGCCCTGGTGAGAATGGTAATTACCAACTGGGAATCTGCCCCTTCTCCAAGGATTCTGTAGCTCTGGAGCCCCCCCCCCCCCCCTTAGTTTATCAAATCTGAGGAAAGTCTGGAGAATTTTCTCAGCCTGATTTAGATGAAGAAATCATGGATATTGAGCAGTTGATAGATCTAGAGTCTTCTCTCCCCCATTTTAGTAAGTCATTATGAGTTAATTTATTTTAAACAATCAAACACATAATCAATCACATTAGATTCTGACAACATGATGTACAAAGAAGTTGTTGACTCACAGATAGGTTTGAACTGATAAATTAACAGAAGGTCAATTCATGTTAATCATTTATTGACTGGGCCTGAGCCTTCTGGTCAGTACATACATCTCAATTTGTGATTTGCACAAAATATTAGAAAAGTTGCACATTGGACCATTGTCCCAGACAATCAATCAAGCATCAATATATGAGATGTCAACAAGTGTGAAACATAGTAAACATTTTGATGTTGCACATATTAAGTGTGATGGTGATGAATCAACAAGTAACTATCAGTTTCCTGAAATTGGGTGTGGTGTGTACCAAGGAAAATGTAACCTGGTGACTGGAAGATTAGGTAAGCCAGGGTCCATTGACTGATGGATCCACTTCAGGTCTGCCCGTATAGCTCCACTGAAGGCCTCCCCATACTCTGCTCATGGCCAAGTCATCTTCCATCTCACTTGTGGTTCATCTCTTTCTCTCGGCTTCCCTCTTTCAGGTCTGATTTAGGTGGTTAGTTTGCTGATGTGTTGGGTGGTTGTTGGTATGTAGCCACCAAGATCACTGATGAATATTCACATAAATATATACATTCCTACCAATACAATCTTTTAAAAGTAGGTAAAAGAAACCTAAATTCCTGAAGTAGGAACTAGTTCCCCTCCCCCTCTTTTTCTCTAATCTAGTGTTGGGTTAATTTGGGGTGGTCAGAGTTTATCACACTGTGTACGCCTTGTATCAACTTGTTCCTGCTGTATGTAAGTTCTCATTTGACCTGGGGTCAGTGAACGTGTACAGTAAGACAGTGACAAGAGTGAGAATGTGTCAAGATGCATGTAAATAAATGACATACATTTATAACATTTCTTCCACTCAGTGGTGGTTATCGCGTGTATAAATAATTCTCTGTGTTTTCCCAATTAACTTCTTCTTCTTCTTCTTGTGTCTAATAACTCTCTCCCATTATCTGTTGTTGTTGTGATGTTGAGTGTTGTTGAGTGGTGTTGGGTTTTAAGTTATGTTGAGTAATGAGTTAAGTCCACTTCGTGTGATGGTGTTCCGCGAAGCACAACTTTCTCAAAGCAATTCATGTGTGCCCTTATCTAATTAAATTTGACATAAATATAAATATTAGTTCCATCAAACCCTATTGATTCAATAGATGAAGGAGAAAGGAAAGATTGATTTCTCTTTCAGCTTTCTAGATTGTAAATAGGCATAGATAAGTCTGTTTTAGAACAAGGCACTATTCTAGTACACGAACTGTCATTTCAGCTGTAGGTAGTGATAGCATCTTTAACAATGTTTCTGGTGAATATGCACAAGATTGCTTTAGAATCATCACTTCGTACAGTTGTTCAGAATAGAATGTAGTAGTATAATGCACTTCTTAAAGTTAATAATTATCTTTAAGAATATCAGAGATTGCAGTTTCATCTAAGAGAATATTAGAGTGTCCTTTTGCCCGGGAACGGCTCTGCGTCGTTAGAATCTGCAGTCGAGCATTTTTACATTTCAGAGGTTTTAATTAATAATAATACATTTCAATTGACATTACAAACACGGGTTACAATTACTTGATACCTGATACATCGGGTTCTTAGTCTAATCTCGGGAATCACAAGCTTACCTGGGATCCAGACATTCTGCCTCCTCTATTTGAAAATTTGGTCACACAATTTTTGACGTCTGTTCGCCAGGCATGTTTTCGCAAGAGTGCGCTGCTTATCATAATCTATACCGGCGTTGGCGCGAAAGCCGTGTCACGTGTCTGTCCCGTCCAATGGTCTTCCGAGCTTCGTCTGATGAAATCTTTCTAAGAATCCACGTCATCTGTCACTTATGCAGTTCCAGTTTCGATGTTAAGTTTTAAGTCCTAGTCTCCGTTTGCGGTTGTGAAGTCAATTTCTTTTAATGTTGTTTCCTCTTTTTGCGGCAGGTGTTGGTAAATGAATAATGGTGGTTAGCGTTATGCTACATTGCCCAAGAAGACAAAATACCTACAGCATCGAGCACAAAGGGAGCAATAAAGATATGACTCCGAATGGAAAACATACCATTTCCAGAAACGTATTTCTAGCTAGAATTGTTGTCCCTTGTAAAACAGACGCCAAAAAGCAAAAAAATATCAAATCGACAAGTTGATAGAAGAGCATAGTCATGGGTGCTTGAGACTTCCGCCGTACCATTCTCATTTTAACCCTATAGAACTTGTGTGGGCTAAAATTAAAGGACAGGTGGCAGCTGACAATACTATATTCAAATTGTCTGACGTCAGGATACTAATCCAGTCCGTGCTATTAAATAATGATAAGAGTTACTGTGAAAATGTGAGGACCGTGTGTTGAAAGAGGAAGAGGATTATTGGAGAAAGGATGGATTGAATTTTATGCAACCGAGAGCAGTCATCAACATACTGGAATCGTCCGACACAGATCAAGGTCTGAGCAGATCGCAGACCTTAATCCACGTGCACACCATCTGGGATATTTTGCTACAAATATTCAGAAGAATTGCAGGCCCTAAACATTACAGCATCAGCATAATATCAATGGCAACAGTTTGTATTCCACAGTGATGAATTTTCAATTCCGCAAGACCTCAGCGATGACAAACAACTGTATTGAAAAAAAAAAAAAAAAACAACACACACACACACACACACACACACACACACACACACACACACACACACACACACACACACACACTAAACGCATTGAATACCAACAGAAGAGTAATATTGCGGTGGATATTGTGGCATAACAAGAAACGTGAGAGCAAACACGTTGTCAAATTAGGGGACAACACACGTGCATACGAATCGATCTATAAACTTCAATGAAAAGAGGACCAACATATTGGTCGTTAAGAAGAAAGCCCACTACAGAGATACTCACAACTATTTTCATAGTGCAAAACAGGTAATCATGTTCCTTCTCTGAACGGTAAACAGCAGAGTAGACAATCTTTCACGAAGACTCAAAGCGGGTCTGTCACCCATGTGTACGTGTGAACAAACTACACAGACAGCTGAACAGATCCTTAAAAATGGAAACATGATGACTAAATTGCGGTATCATTTCTGGTCACTCCATACCCACATTAACGCACAGCTATTTGGAAGCTTTCACGAACTCAATATAAAATGCTAACACGAATACTTGTGTACACATTATTAACCAGCAGCTGAAGAAACAAGAAGAAAATAAAAAATATGGTAAGAAATATATTCCTTCTACTTTCCTGTCAATTTACAAATTATTTACCCCATGCCTCTGTAAATTCTCTGTCTTTACTAATATTACACATTGCAACCCTCTCTGGATTCTCCGTGGTGAAGTGGTCAAGCCGTCTGACTCGGGCTCCGAAGGTTGTATGTTTGATTCCTGGCCGCGTCCTTCATTTCACGAGTGCATTTTTTTTCGGAGACTCCTGAGGGTCGTCGCTGGAGCTACGGAGTTCGTGCTTTGTGCGACGCTTTCCGCACTGCGGAAAGAAACTGAACCATATGGGATAAAATCCCGGTGCAATGCAGCCGACCCTGTAGACTTGTAAGCTACTTCTTTCATTGAACCCACTCCCATACGAATCCGGATGCGCCTTGTGTGTCATCTGAATTGGAGAAGCGTCCATTACTATAAACACAAATTTGTTAGCGAGAAATCACTAGTTTTTCAGCAAAACATCAAAGAAATGTCGCCGCTTTCGATGATTTAAGTTGTTTTTGGACCTATCAAAGACATATTCCTTGGGTGGGGTAAATATAAGACGGCTGGAAAAATTTCATAACGATGCAACAGACAGTTTTCAAAATAATTGATCCTGAATTAAGGCATTCTTTGCGGGACATACTATAGCTTAACTCGAAATATCGTGAGAAAATGCTTTCTTACGTTGTGAGCAAACTACTCCAGCAACCGCTGTATTCTTAGAACAACTGTGCTCCTTGTCAGACCAGGTTACATTGCACGAATCAAACGTTAATTCTCGACCTACACATTGAATTTTGTACACACTCTTGGGTATGTCCGTACCACCAAAATAGCTGGTCTGCAGATAAAGAAAAAACAACAATTGTTAACTGATTAAAAATATGAAGTTATTAATCAAATTATACGCTAGTTAGATTATCACTTTACTGTATTACTATATTGCATAATTTCAGTATGTAACTTCAACATCATGCATTTTTGAAACATTGACCACAATAGTAATCTCTAATACCATACGACTGGTCATATTGTTACATCAGTTCAGTTCCTATAGCTAGCACCACCTTATTTCAAAAGCTTCCTACATGCCATGTCGTGTAAAGCTGGCAATCTTGTCTGCAATTAACTTCAGCTCTGCACTGTCTGAGCTCTAACATTCTCACATGCTTGTATGATTTATTTTGTTCTTTGACGTAATTTATACGTCAAAAAAAAAAAAATTTGTTAATTCCAGAGACGAAAAAGAGTGTTAAAGTGTTACATTGAACCTGTACTACTGTATGCATGTGAAACATGGACAGTTGACAGACAAGCAGAGACAAAGAAACATTTAATGGCATTTGAAATGTTGTTTCTAAGGAAAATATGGGTGGCACTGAATGGTGTCATTCCGAATGATTATGAAATGTCTTTAATGCCGGAAATCCATTTTATTCTCGGGTGTCCTTTTGCTCAAGGCCGCACTTGAAGCTATCTATCTTCTTATTATCGTAGGCGACGTTGCCCGCCAACTAACAATTGCTGTGTCACCAGGACAGCAAGTTGACCAGGTGATAAGTACAGTACCTGGCGCTGGATTCTCCTTAACTCACTCAGAGTGTAGATGGGGTGTCTTAACTTGTTCTGTGCCAAGCGCCACTTCAATGACAGATGGTCTCGACGCTGGAGCCCACCATCCTTGCAGCATATTGGTGGAGAAAGGCAGAACCAGACAGCACAAGTCAAAGGTCAAGACTTTCAAGATGCAAGACAGGGCAAGATGTGATGGGTAAAATAAGGCGCGATAAACGAGGAATCATTACAGGGGGAAAGCTGGTAGCAACTCCCTTGGTGGAATTTTGAGGTGGAAAAGGCCTGGGTGGATTAGCGTGGTGCTGTAAGAAAATGGCAATACGCCAAAAGAACAGAGTTTGCCCTAGTCTTATCTTGCACTTGAACAGAGATATGTACACAGAAGTTAGCAGTTTCAAAAAACTTGTTAAAGTGGTAAACAGTGAAAAATTGGCAGTTGTGTCATTGTATAAGCAAAGACAAGTCACTGAAATTGTTCTGGCGACTACATAAAAGTATTAAAGGTGTAGTCATGAATAAGAATATTCCTGACTTCCAGGGTGCTGCGGAACTACAAGCAGAACTCAGTCGCTTAATAACGTGGTGTGTTGAAGCTGGGGCAATGGTCAACCGAACGAAGGCAGCAGTGACATGGTTCTCTGAATAACCATATTGTCAACACTCCAATACCGACTGTGGAAAGAACACAGGCAATGAAATACCTGGGGATATGACTTGATCGAAGCCTTGCTTATAATGAGCACATAGACGAGGTGATAACGAAGGTCATGTGGGATTTGACTGCGATGCGGGTGATGGCGGTGGCAAACTGTCAGCAGCGCCATATACATGTCTTCTATACGAGGGTCTGCTTGTTTTTGTTTTTGAGTATGCAATTGCGATCCTAACTCTCAGTTATAAGCAGATAGAAGGGATGGCAAAGATTATACTTTGATATACAAGAGATACAGCATGCAGGGTGATGCGCTACCTTCTTGATTTTCCAACCATGGGGGGAGGGGGAATACAAATTTGCCGAGCAAGTGCCTACCTCAGAGTCACCGCAAACACACAACATCCACTGTATAGTGAACTTAAGAAGGCAAAGGGCAACAGGTTAAAAAGAGGAAAGTCTTGGATGGGTCAGGACTTATAACCTAGCGAGGAGTGGGTACAAGTGTCAACAGAGTTCTGTACTCCCTTTTCAGTTTGCATCCAAGTAGACAGAAAATGTAAACAAGAAAATGGGGCTACTGTGGAGAAGGAAGTACAGGCTTTGATCTTCAAGAATTCTTTAGAGGGTGATACTGCCATTTACACAGATGGGTCGGTTGTTCGACACGTGCGTATTTTCATGGGCCTTTACGGCTGAGGCGGGAGAGAGAACTGTGAAGAAGTTTCTGGTGCCTTTGCCTTGACCACAAGTAGTCTGACTATGGAAGTCATGACTGTAAGTACAGCAATAACATGGTTTGAGACACAGACCTTAACTCGGGTATATTTCCTAAGTGACTAAATGAGTATGCTTAGGAAGATAGAGATGGGGTGGGTCCGAAGACAGTGGTTGTTGTTTCTGGTAGTGTCATGGCTGGCAAAGATTAGTTGCATTTTCGTGCCAGGGCATACGGGTCTACAAGTAAATGAGCGGGTTGACAGGCTTGCTGGTAGGGCTACCGTGGAAGGCTCACGAGCCATGGTCATGCTGATATACTGAATGATCATCGAGAAGTATGTCGTTTCCGAGAACCTATGTGAATCTATAACCATGGTCAGACTGCGAAAACAGCAAGTTAAAAGTGGTGTGGCAAAACAAGAACACTATGCAAGAAGCCAAAGAAGATTAATAAACCAACACAGAACTGGAAGATTAATAAACCAACACAGAACTGGTTTCGTTAGCCTCTACACGCTACGATATTTACTGAGGAGGGGATCCGAGCACTTATAGTTCGATGTGCAATGAGGATGATCTGTAGACTAACTAACTAACAAGAATTGGTGATAGATGATATAGAAGCGCATTTGCTATTTGACATCTGATTTCGATTTCACTGTCTATTCAGCAATATTTTATAATCAAATGTCATAGACTCCCCCGATGTGTCTCCACCTTGCCGTGGTGGGGGAGCTTGCGTGTCCCATTGACCCCATCTGCTTTCCGATGGATGAAAACTACGTATCGGACAGCTTATGGGATAGGGGCCACACTAAGAGAAACACAACCTGCTGCTCTGCAGGTTGACTGAGGATAGCAGTCAAAAGATTAAATCAGGTACACGAAGGCAGAAGACCTTGGTCCGGACAATACTCTAAGGCTCTCTGTCAAGGGCTGTGGCTGAATGCCTCTAAGCCACAAACCCTCGGATCTGAGAGCAGGGCCGATACCCAACTACCGAAAAATAGAGGTGAGATACTGAGCAAGCTACATGCTCAGGTCTGATACATGTTCGAGGGCTCTCAGCTGGGGGATATGAAGGATTCCCGGATGAGAGGGCCTGGCCGTTTCTCGTTCACTGCTGCACGAAGGTAAGGTGCTGAGCCGGCAGAACATGTAGCCTACCTCGTGAGCGAGTAAAATAGTCAGAAAGTGCCCCAGTCGAATGAAATGGTTACGAAAACTGTCTGTATCTAACTCATAGAGAGTGTAGACAAAAGTGGAAAAACGTCTCAATAACACGAAATGGAACGCACGGCTAGCGAACCTATTGCGTGGTCCGAAGTCAAAAGCAAAAGCTTACCGAGTGGATGTCGCCCGCAGTCTGACCGTTCCTGGTGTGTGCTTGAGCGACCAGTGGCAAGCGAGATGCCCAACACATGGAAGTGAGGAACTGAAGCAGCCATGAGCAGGACGTGGCAACTCCTCGGGTGAGCCCAGTCTCAGAGCAATATGTGCCGGCTCTGCAATTATGGAAGCCTCCTTGGATAGCGAGGGAATGCCCATGGTCTGCCCCTGCCTTCCCTTGAGGGTTGACCATGATGTCGTTGACAGTTCTATCTTGACCAGCTGAGATGTGGGCGGCATCACAACAATAAGTCTAACGTGCCTCGAAACCCGAGGAAGGCTAACCTCATTAAAAAAATGCCCGCCGAAGCCGGAAGTGCCGTCCTACGGGTGGCAAAATAAAAATTGGCACTACGCATTTACGTCCGAGTGAAACGTCTCGTCCGAATGTCTCTCGTGCTAGGAACAGCTCTGACTACCTAGTTTCCGAATGCCGCTCTTGTTTGGAACAGCTCTGACTAGGTAGTTTTCCGAATGTCCGTCGTGCCTGGAACAGCTCTGATAGGCACCAAGACAAGCACATGTCCGAACCGAAAACTCGCTGAGTGGATACCGTCTGCAGACTGGTCTGGTTTGTGCGGGAACGGCCCGAGGTGAAGGAAAGCCCAATATATTGAAGTGAGGATTTAAAGCAGCCATGAGCAGGACGTGACGATTCCCTCGGTGAGCCCAGCACTAGGGCGCTATGTGTCGGCCCTGCAACTATGGAAGCAACCTTGGATGGCGGAAAATGCTATGGACTGTCCCTGCCTTCCTTTGAGGGATGACCGTTGTCTTCGACCGTTCCAACATGGCCAGCTGGGTTGTAGATGGCACCGCAAAAGTGAGAGTCTCCCAGGAATGCTACCTGGTCAAAAAAGCACGCTGTAGCCGGATGTGTCGGCCTACGGGTTTCGGGCCAAGGGCGCATAACAGACACATCGCAATCTTTTTTTTTTTTTTTAACTTCGCATATCCTTTACAGGACATCGTTGTCAACATCAGCATCTTTCAGCTGTAGGCTGATTTCTTGGCAAGATTACGCTCAGTAGTTTGCCATTGCTTTCTGAGCGGCCGGCTCAGTTATCCCGCAAGTCACCAGCGGGGGTCGAACCGCTCCCAGCTCTCGCCCTGCTACGAGACTCTGCGTGATAAACGGGATTACGGAGAAAGTGTTGTAACCCCTCGGCCAGAGAGACCGGCACATCGCAATCACATATGAAAAAACACTCCGGATGAACGCGAAGAAGAAGAAGAAATGTCATAGATATTTAACTTCTATACGTGTTTCAGAAGTTTGCTATTTATCTGTACATTTAGTGAACCAGGAGATCTGTTAACCTGCATTACATGAGTTTTGGTTGTATTTATATTCATATTGTATCTACTGCATGTTGAACTCAGCTTAATAATATTATTTTTCATTGTGCTCTCACCACTGTAAAACAGGCTCTGTTCTGTACATAAGAAGCCCATTTTACAGGAGAATCTGTTGTTTCCTCCAAAGTGAATAAAATCCAAATTTTCTAAATTAGTTCTGTCAAGGCTTGCTTCTTTAGATATTCTGTCTATGATATTCTGCATATTCAGATAGTAAATAGCAGGGCAAGAGCATACACTCTTGTCTCGCTCCTGTACTGAGTGTGAACATATCTGATATACCTTCTTATATTATAACTGCACTTTGGCTCGAGTGATACATCGCTACAATGTTTTCTAGTATTTGGTCTGGTATCCCATAGTCTTCAAGGATAGTCCATAATAATATCTATCAGCAGGTCAGCATGGTCGAATGGGTAAGAACGCGTGTTCGTAAACATTCATGCAACACAATGTTTCAGCTTTCTCATATGCGTGTGCCAAGTTTGGGCTCAATATCAACTTGGAGAAGACTGTAGTTATGTACCAGCCAGCTCCAGGGAATAATCACACTGTGCCGATTATCAAAGTGAATGGTCATAGACTAAGTGTTGTGAACAAATTTACCTATCTTGGTAGCACTGTGTCACAAGCTGCCACAATTGATGACGAAGTGAATGCAAGAATCTCCAAGGCCATCACGGCCTTTGGCAGACGGTACAAGAATGTATGGGACAGAAATTGAAAAATTGAATAAGCCTGAAAACAAAGCTGAGAGTCTACAAAGCAGTTGTATTATCCACACTGCTATATGCTTGTGAAACCTGGACTGTTTATCAGCGACATGCTAGGAAATTAAACCACTTCTACACAGTCTGCCTTAGGAATCTACTGAAGATTAAATGGCAAGAAAAGATCCCAGACACTGAAGTCCTAGAAAGAGCGTACCATGCCCAGTATCCACACTCTACTAATGAAGAATCCGATTCGCTGGGTTGGTCACTTAACTCGTATGCCAGATCGCAGGCTCCCTAAACACATTTTTTTATGGTGAGTTGCGTTGTGGCAAACGCTCCCAAGGCGGCCAGAGGAAACGCTTTAAAGACACTCTGAAAATCTTGCTGAATGCTTTTGGAATTTATCATGACACCTGAGAGACTGCAGCCAGAGACCGAAATTCGTGGTGTGCACCATTACGCAAGGGTGCAGTCACGTGTGAGACAACCAGGACTGCAAGAGCTGCTGAAGAAAAGGCAGGACAGAGAAATCACTGCAGGAAATCCTCCTCCAGAAACGTCAAGCATTCTTTGTCCACATTGTCAAAAAACATTTCGAGCCAAAATAGCCTTATCAGCCATCTTAGAACTCACGGCTCCATACGTTCGACCCCACTGGATGAAATGAATGGTTATAATTATTCTTGATGGACAAACAACACCTGCTTAGTGTCAATACGGGAATTGGTTAGCACTTTTGCAATTCTCTTTACAAAAATTAAAAATTAAAAATAAATAAAAAGGATGTGATCAAAACACAGCCACACCACGCACTCAAAACTGTCCTTTTCTTCTAGGAAATGTGCCGTCTCATAAGCATGGGTTGTCCTAAATGATTATTAATAGTAGAATTATTAAACGCCGACCCTATTCGCCGAATTTGGCTTCATCGGAAATTTTCTTCTCAGAAATCTTACAAACTCATATGAAATAATGTTCGCATTGATGAAGAGTTAATACTGACAAGTGATAACTAGTTTAGAAAAAAAATAATGTTTAATATTCTCTTGGCTATTTCAAGACCAACACGTGTTTCTCAAGGTTGTAAATTTAAGTGGTGCTACATTTTTGAAAAATGTGAAAAATATTTACACCAAAGAAACATCAGTTGTCTCTGTGATTTCTTTAATTGTCTGTGTAAAGAATTATGATTTATCCCTTGAATTGTGTGTGTGTGTGTGTGTGTGTGTGTGTGCGTGCGTGCGTGTGAGTGTGTATGTGTGTGTATGTGTGCGTGTGACAGAGAGAGAGAGAGAGTGTGTGAGAGAGAGAAAGAAAGAGTAGATAAAGATTTTGGAATTAGGAAAAGCATAATAGTTATCAACCAAGGTAAGACAGAATATATGTTAATGTCGAGAGAAGGAACGGCTAATATCTCTGGCCACATACACAAACAGATAATATGACCATTAAAAGAACGGAAACATACAAATACTTGGGTACAATCTTCAACTGCTCCAACATAATAAGGGAAGAAATACAAGCTAGAATCAGCTCTGGAAATAAGATATACTATGCACTACAACATCTGCTATCTCGTAACACCAAGATCACAATATACAAAACACTGATTAGACCAGTTGTGCTGTATGGCTCTGAAACTTGGAGTACAACTAAAGGAGACGAAGCCTTGTTACAAACCTTTGAGAACAAAGTCTTAAGACGCATCTTTGGGCCCATTAGGGATACACAAAGTGGAGAGTGGAAAAGAAGAAGCAACAAAGACATTTATGATCTGTGTAAGTCCCCGCTAATCACTGGTATCATGAAGGCTAATAGATTGCATTGGCTGGGGCATATAGAAAGAATGGAACATAATATGGAAACAAAACTCGCTTACACTCAGGAAATAAATGACCGTAGACCCCGAGGTAGCCCAAGGAGACGGTGGAGAGGTAATATACATACAGACCTACAAGCACTTGGAATCAGCGACTGGCAAAAGAAGGTCAACCAGAGAGACGAATGGAGATGGTTTGCATCTGCAGCAAAGAACCTCAATGGTTCTGAATGCTGAAAAAGAAGAAGAAGAAGAAGAAGAAGAAGAAGAAGAAGAAGAAGAAGAAGAAGAAGAAGAAGAAGAAGAAGAAGAAGAAGAAGAAGAAGAAGAAGAAGAAGAAGAAGAAGAAGAAGAATAAAAAGAAGAAGAAGAATAAAAAGAAGAAGAAGAAGAAGAAGAAAAAGAAGAAGAAGAAGAAGAAGAAGAAAAAGAAGAAGAAGAAGAAGAAGAAGAAGAAGAAGAAGAAGAAGAAGAAGAAGAAGAAGAAGAAGAAGAAGAAGAAGAAGAAGAAGAAGAAGAAGAAGAAGAAGAAGAAGAAGAAGAAGAAGAAGAAGAAGAAGAAGAAGAAGAAGAAGAAGAAGAAGAAGAATAGAAAACTACACACCAGACATACTCTACAGCAATAATAAGCACGAAACAGCCAGAATTATATGAACAGCAAAGCTGGCTCCTTCAAAGACAATTCGTTCACCAGTGATAATCACTATAATGATTACTGATCCAAGAAACCAGTTTTCTTATTTTGTTCGTAATCACCAACCGGAGGATTGGTCCTCAACTAGCTCACGATAAGCCGTCCTATCCTTTGCTATCTCCTGCTGCTCGCTCAATGTCCACCACATATTATTTATCTCTGTCTCTAATTTACTTGTATTTTATTAATAATTGTTTAAGTCTGTCTCCATATTACTGATCCATATAACGGGTACCTCGCCGTCTTGATAGATCACAGTTTGTAAAGTGGAGTTTTACCACCCCAATGCACAAAGCCTGTTTTTAGACACGTAGAGAAAGAGATCAATGGGAAGGCATGGGAAGTAAATAAATGGATGGCTTGGCCATGTGGTGTGGTCGGGACAAGACCACTGAGCTGATCCACGACTCTGGTGATCGCATTAGATAGCAATACTTGATCGCCTATGCTTATCGGCATGGCACACGATGATGATGAGCACAAAGCCTGGGCTGAATTTAGAAACCATGTAATGCCCATGTAGCATTTTCCCTCTCTAAACCTGCCTAGTTCACTATAGAGATGTCAGAAAAAGAATGATTGCATCTTAACAGAACCAGTTATAATATATGGCTACAAATCCTCGACAGTTAGTAAATCCCACCAAATCCTCCACCACATATTATTTATCTCTGTCTATAATTTACTTGTATTTTATTAATAATTGTTTAAGTCTGTCTCCATATTACTGATCCATGTAACGGGCACTTCGCCGTCTTGATAGATCACAGTTTGTAAAGTGGAGTTGTACCACCCCAATGCACAAAGCCTGTTTTTAGACACGTTATGAAAAGAAATACATTGGAGAACTTACTGACAACTTGCAAGATCGAAAGAAAGAGATCAATGGGAAGGCAGAGAAGTAAATACATGGATGGCTTGGCCATGCGGTATGGTCGAGACAAGACCACTGAGCTGATCCACGACTCTGGTGATCGCATTAGATAGCAATACTTGATCGCCTATGCTTATCGGCATGGCACACGATGATGATGAGCACAAAGCCTGGGCTGAATTTAGAAACCATGTAATGCCCATGTAGCATTATCCCTCTCTAAGCCTGCCTAGTTTCACTATAGAGATGTCAGAAAAAGAATGATTGCATCTTAACAGAACCAGTTATAATATAGGGCTACAAATCCTCGACAGTTAGTAAACTAGCAAAAACATTCCCCGGAGGCTTTGTGCTTTTAAATAAGAATGCCGAAATTTCTAGAACAGCCTAAATCTCGGTGTTTTGAGGGAGGCTAGGTCACAAAGACAACTTATCACAATCATCAGAAAATGACAGTTTTCCTTTTTTTTCTCGAGGCCACTTTATGAGAAGACAAAAATTTTATTATGTTGTGACAACCGGGGCCATGTATGGAAAGAGAGGTCAGGAAGACAGTGAGTAAAATTATTAACAGCCAGCCCAAAAGTGAGTCAGGAAACGAACTGATACATGCCGTTAGAGATCGCAAGAGAAGCATGATCGCCCACGCCAGTGGGCAATGTACTTGAAGAATAGTATTAGTAAATGCTGAGCCTTTACTCCCTTCATCGAAAGTAACGTAATACTTCTAATGCTCTTTTTCTGTGTGGTAAACACCTGCACATTCATCATCTGTTTCCTTCCTCCGCTCATGTGTAAATTATACATATAACTTATGCTTTGGTAATAGTTAGTTAGTTAGTTAATCTTTCCTCTTGAGCCTAAGGCGGCGCATAGGGCAGAAGTCATGGCTCTCCATGTCCGGCGGTTCGCTGCTACCTGTTGTAGGCCTGGATGTTCACTTGGTCGTTGAATGAGCCTTCTCTGATGATGGTTCTACGCAGGGTCTCTCTTGGTCTTCCCCGTTTTCTTTTCCCTACTGGTGACCATAAGAGGGCTTGGTTGGGGAGTCTTGTCTTGTCCATTCTGAGTACATGGCCGATGTAGTTCCAACGGCGTTTTCTTATAAAATTGGATACAATAATGTCTTGCTTAGTCTCTTGTCTTATTTGCGTATTGGTTCTGAAATCTGTCCAGTGGAGGTTTAGAGTTTTTCTAAGACATTTGTTCTCAAAATTGTCTAATATTTTTTTATCTAAAGCTACCGTTGATTTCCAACTCTCACATCCATTGGTTAGCACTGGAATCACACAAAAGTTGAAGATTTTAAGTTTCGTATGTTTGCTGAGTGTCTTTGACTTCCAGATGTTTGACAGTTTATTGAAGGCACCAGATGCCAGTGTTTCAAGAACATGGTTGTTTAATTTGGTGTCGTCTGAACTGTTGGTAAGATCAATAGTTTTGGTAATACACTATCAAATTAAATTATGCGAGCTTGGAATATACGAACCGTCATTTCTTTCACACCATATTCAGCATTTCCACCCGCCTTGTATGGCATGTTCTAAATACACAAAATCAAGTTCACAAATCCCCCCTCTGTCTCTATCTCTGTGTCTCTGTCTCTGTCTCTCTCTAAATATGGACGGTAAGAGCATTCAATTTTGAGATCTACCAATTATCGATTAACGACAACGTGTGATTTAACCATGCGTGACTAGCGCGTGGTAAGTCGCCAAGCACGCCTTACCGAAAGGCGGCGAACTTGTGTGTATTCCTTGCCTGTTGGAGCCGCATATATTACTAAAATAGCGTCCAACTTAGGGAACTCTACTTTATCCAAGTGCCATGAAAATACAAAGGCAAGACGGGAGAAAGGTTAACGAGCACGCCACCTAAACGTCGGACTTCTTCAACGCCAACTTCAAATATGTGATTTAATGAATATGCAGACACTGATCCCAAGCTAAAGCTGGACAAACATCACAGTTCACTAGCCCAATCTGATCAGACTAACACATCACCTTTAGTCACTCTTTCCTCGGCCGAACCGCACAACCACAATGCCTGTCGTGAACTCATCCAGGATTTGGAGGACAGACTAAAAGACTTTATTTCCAACAACACAACTAATATTATTCTCAGTTTTGAGATTCTTCCAGAACCCATGCCGATCCACTCATTCTTTCCACATACGAATTCTCAATATGTTCCCCCATTTTCACCACCTGGTCAAACAGGCGCACGACCACCTCTCCCTTGCCCTCCCTTGTCCATAGGTAATCTACACCAAGAGATGCCTTTCCTATAAGCCTTTCAACCTGTTCATTTTCCCGCACTCCCTCATTTCAATGGCAAACAATCCATACAATTCTCACAATCTGTGACATCTGAAGCGAGGTGAGCCATTCCACACGAAATATTCCTTTCTCCACCTTACTCCTTGAGTCTGTAATGAATACAGTGTGTGTTGCAGTCGTCTCCTCTAACCAACGGAATGCCATCGTTACTGCCTCCACCTCGATTAACATGCTGTATGTCGTAGTCTCATATGTCAGACTCTCTTTTTTTAAGAATATTCCATTAACCTTCGAAATGAAACCCCAACCACTACGTCTGTTTCTCACCACTTACCCATCGGTGTTGATGACTATTTCACAACGATGTGTGTTACTCTGCAACGATTGCAATTTAAACTCAGTGTGGCAGCCACCCAGTCTGCAAACACGACCTAGTGTTACTATTACATTGTACCAGTCCGATATGGTCTCTAGAGCACAGACCTGACGTATAGATATTTCTGCCTTTGCCATCCAGAACCTACCTCGTCTTAGTCTATGACCCTTGACCATGTCCATTGGCTTCATGAAGGGGGTGATCCTTATCTGCAGCAGCTCTCAGGTACCGTATGGCTTGAAAGACCCTAACCCTATCCCCCATTTTTGGTAGCATCAGGATATGTCCCATGCGATAACCGGGTTATATCCAATTAAAAATGTTGCTGTTGTATTATCTAAACAAAATGCCACTCTGATCTGGCTCCGTCGTCTCTACCAGCATACACGTATATGAAAAGACTTCAATTTTCAAGTCAAGCGAACGAAAGAAGAAGAAAAAACATGTTTAAAATGCCGTTGCTTCTTCAGCGATGTTCACTAATTCCTTAAATTTGAATATTTAACCTCTCAATCTCATAACATACTACCTTAAGCGTTTTTAAAAAGTTTTTAAAGTCGAGAGGATCAGCCTCATTGCACCAGGTTTTGTCCCACATGGCTCGGTCTCTTTCCGCAGGGCAACATGCCGTAAGCTACGGAGTTCGTGACACAAAGCACGAACTCCGTAGCTCCAGCGACGACCCTTGGATTCTCATGCAAAAATGCACCCGTGAACCGAAAAACGTAGCCCGGAATCGAACACACAACATTCAGAACACGAGACAATCGGCTTGACCACTTCGCCACGGAGACTCTTTCTCTCATACAGACTTCCACGTTCCTAGTAACTCTGCTTCTTCCAAGTTAACTCTGCTTCTTAGTCTGACACATGGGATTTCCTTGATAACACCGCCGGGTTTATCTTCGCCATCACGATTACTAGTACTGGTCCCTGCCTCACACTCCTTCCCGGTGATCTGCTTTGCCTGGGAATCTCACCACGAGATCTCATTCTTATTATGTATTCGTTCATGGTTGTTAGGGTTTCTTGGCAAGATTTGCAGAAGGTAGTTTGCCTTGCTTTCCTTCTGGGCTTTGGATGTACAAGTCGGTGGTCATAGCCATTGTCTCTACTAATTAGATCATATGACTATGGCCGCAGAGTGCAAACAATAACCAACAACAATCTGCTCCCACACTCCATCCACCACCTGCTTCCATGCCTTCACGTAACCCTGATTGGGGGTGGGGGGAGGCTAAACGGGTACTCCACCGTGCCCAAGGTTTTCCCGTAAACTAACGGAGGAAAGGTGACGTCTTACATCTCCTTTGATAGGGGATACCACTACCTCGCTAAACAAGCAATACATATAGAATTATATAATGTAGGAGGTATATCCCCAGTCTCATTTATTGTGTTCAGGATTATGGTTGTCTGATCTATTCAATGTTCTAAGGCATTCATCATTTCTGTTCTGATGTTGTCTGGACCCGGGATCTTGCCAGTTTACATATGGCTAAGGGCATTCTGAGCTTCCATCTTCAAAATTGGCGGTCTTCTACAATTATATGGAATTTCACACTGCTCCTCTCTTGTTTGGTTATAAATGTCTTTCATATAATCTGATCATGTATTTGAAATCAGATTTTTTCCTATTATGATTCTGTACCTTTTTTTTTTCAGGCAACCTGTTGATGTGTGTATTATTTTCTAAGTAATGTGATTAATTATTTTGTGCATTAATGTCCAATACCGAGCGTTATGTTTTTTATTTTTTATTTTTATTTTCGCAATGTTCCTCAACCCACGCTTCTCTTGCCTCGGTGCATAATTTCCTAATTGTCATGTAAATCACTTCATATTTGTCATGATATTTGTGTTATTTACTTTTGTTTCATACGTTTGTTATGCAGTCGTTAAGACGGGTGTCATTTGACGATGCCTCGTAATTAACTTTATTGTTTCCTATTATTGATGACTTGAACAGTTGTCACGCTACAATATATTCATATATCATGAAATGATGAGAAGAATTAGGCATATTCTGTGTAGCGAAATATAACAAGAAAGTAAAATTACATACCTGAAGTGTCTGTTTTGCTTTTCCGTAGTCTTTAAGCTGATTGCACGCAACCATTGCCTCTGTCAAAGTCCAATGGTCACTACAAATCGTTCCCCATGTGCCTTCATTGATTCGAATTTGCAAATGACCTTCCCACGTGTAGCGACCACCTTTCAATCGTATTTCAAAGTTCTGCACATCGACCAAAAAAAAAAATAAATAAATAAATAATATATATATATATATATATATATATATATATATATATATATATATATATATATATATATATATATATATATATATATATATATATTTAATACAAAAACATACACATTAACAATAACTAAGATATATATATATATATATATATATATATATATATATATATATATATATATATATATATATATATATATATATATATCTTAGTTATTGTTAATGTGTATGATGTTACACATCTTCTAAGTATTGAGATTTATATGTATGCAATGAATACAGACAGCTCTCGATTTAAGTTTAATTGTAAAAGCCTCTTATTGTGAATCTTATTCAGGAATGCGTAAAAGAAGTCGAAAGTGGTAAATGTATGCATCTGAGCCTTCACAATATATCGCACATCCCTAAATACATTAAAACTAGTTGTCATCGTCCTCCCATAAAAGTCTGGATTAGTAGATTCTTACAAACATATATCAGTAAGAGCAATTAGCCAGGAAATTAGCATGCATGGAATAAACTAACACAATCATACTATAAATGAAAGAGCGCAAATGCAGATTCGTTCTTCGAAAGGACTTCCTGTTCATAAATTTCGGGGATATCTGAGCAAATTTCATCGCTGCCAACATTAATTTGCGAAGGATACGTAACTCACCATTTTCGTGTAGGTCAGGGGTGGGCAAACTACGGCCCACGGGCCGCATGCAGCCCGGCAACTGATGTTATGCGGCCCACGAGGGCATTTAGAAATACAAATTTTTACTTCGTTTTTAAGTTATTTTGTTGCATTTTACATTATTTCATATACCGTTATGATTGTTTTAACATTTTTGATAAAATTTCTTTCTAATTATCTATTTTCGTAAATAGTCCTTGACCTTCGTAATGTAACGTTTTCTCTTCTTCTTTCGTTCGCCTGAAATATGACTATAACTGCAATGTTGCCTCTTGTATGAATTTAACTGTCCTTTTTAGTTCACTCAGCAGGTCAATAAAGTTTATCTTCCACGTCGTCTCTCTAGGCCAGAAGGTTTGCCTAGACATGTTGTAATTTCGGCAGTCTTTGAGTATGTGCTCTGCTGTCTGCGACGCCAATCCACATGTGCATATGGCTGATTCACCAATCTTGAATCTTGTATACATGTGGTTGCGTAATCTATTGTGTCCTGTTCTGAGGCGCAGAATAATGACTTGTTCTGGTCTGTCCATAACGCGGTAGTCGTCTTGAGTAGGTTTTGGTGGCCTTCTGACTGATTTGATCATTCTTTTCCTTTGGTGGTATGTAACGGGCACATTAAGCTGTTCTTCTTTTGCCCCTTCCTTAGCCAATCGATCAGTTCTATCATTTTCCGGTACTACACAGTGGGATGGTATCCACTGTATGGTGACCTTATGTTGACTGCCAAGTTTAGAAAGTAGTGTCCTTAGTACTGGCAATTTCCCAGACATCATTTCGTTTTCGTTGAGGTGAGTTTCTTGCAAGCAACATACGCTTACTTTTTCTTGGTCGAAGATGTTTTCTAGTTCTATTTTTTTTTTTTGGGGGGGGGGGGGGGGGGGGGGTTGTTGTTGTTGTTGTTGTTGTTGTTGTTGCTGCTGTTGTTGATGCTGATTTCCTCCACATTCCAGTGCATTAGTTTTAGTCTTTGTTTGGTATGGCCAGGTGCTCTGTTCTCAGGTCCCCTGGCTCCACAGGACATCTGAGAAGGACCTCCAGTAGCTGTGGTTGGACACTTTCGAGGCATAGGGCCCGGTACTGCACCTGCCTTGGGGTCCAAAGCAGGGCGAGCACCTTAACATTTAGCTGTAATCGACATATTTCATTAAACGTGATTGCGTGGCATCCTGATTTCTGTGGTGCGCCTCCTGGCTGGTTGCCTCCGTCTTCAGCACCTTTCCTTTGCTAGAGCAGACTGTGGTCTTACTCGAGTTTAGGTGTATAGGCATGCACACACATGTCTGCGCATACATGTACGTGCATACATGTACGTGCATACACATCTAGAGCGTTCCGGTTATTTCTCGGCGCCAGTGACTCGCCGCCGCCCCTTCTCCTGTTAGTTAAAACAGTTCCGCCACGAGAAGGCAAGGAGTTGGACTTTTGCTGCATAGGTGATGAATGCATGACCCATTTGGGTATTTATGCAAGGTTGGGCGCTGACCCCAACCCCACTCCAGGCTACATACAGCAACATTTGGAACCATGTAATGCTAAAATGCCAATTTATCGATTTTCATATAGAGAAATATTTATCGACTTGTAAAAATTTAATAAGGATGATTTTATGAAAAACAGATATTTCTCCGGTGAATAAAATGATTTACATTGCAAGAAAATATTAAATTTAAACGTTTTTTTTTTTTGCTGTTATAAATTATTTCCACATTTAAATGTTCAAATTAATTTTTTTCTTGTAGTAGTCTTGATATATCTCTGAAATTTATTCTGAGTTTATTACTTGTTTTCCGAATATTTTATTTTCACACACAGCTGGAAGTAGGTTTTGTTTCATTTCCGTTTTAAAGTTTTGTATAATTCTAACTGTTTGATTTTTATTAAAACAATGAGTGTCAATAACAAACGTATGACTGAAGATGAATGCCGTGTTTTTAATGATGAATGGACAACTAAGTGCTGTTTTACAGACGAGTCCACTTAAGTCGAACTCGGATAAGTAGAATTTCGCTTAAGTCGACGTTACTGGCTTAGTCTCGGCCATTATCCTTTTTTATCATTGTATAAAAAGTCCTGATAAGTCGAATTCGCTTAACTCGAATTTTCGGATTAGTCGAACATAAAAATAAATACCGACTATATAAGTGTTCATGTTTAAGTCGAACTGTCCTTTTTTCCTTTCCACACACCAGTCGACTCGACGCGCTATCGAGATCAAGTCGCCTTATCGGTTAACGCAGAGGATGCCTCGCGTTAAAAATGCCGCGCAGAGACATGCTCTATATACAGCCGGGAAGAAGAAGGTAGAGGCGAGGAAGGCCGCTACGACTGCTGACGCTGTATCTACGAACAGCAGTCCGGCTCCTACACCAGCTGAAGCCGTCCCAGTTGATGAAGAAACCACATCTCAAGCCAGCAGTAGCCGGGAAGTTCCAACTAGCTCCAAGACGATGCAGCCCAATCTTCCATTGACCTCCACACAGGAGGAAACAACAACAACATCTGAGGACTTCACCGGCAGAATACTGCTCAAACAGACAAGCGTGGGTGAAGCTAAACTGTCGGCGCTACCAACGGACAAGATTAATCAGTCTGTTGGAAAACGAGCTGGGAAGACACAGCATCAACCAGCTGCGCAAGACACATGAGGGAGTAGTGGTCTCCCTCAACAACAACCCAAAGACCACAGCACTTATGAAGAAGATAACACAAGATGAGAAAGCCGACATCAAGCTTCACCACGGCATCTTATTGGAAGCCAGCCGACACAACATGATGAAACGATGGGTCATCAAACGAGTCAAGACCCATCTCACCAACGACCAGATCAGGGAGTTGCTGACAAGGGAAAACCACAAACTCAAGATCACCAGTGCCGAGAGGATCATCGGAAAGAACAACATCCCCTCTACTGTCGTCGTCGTAACATCAGAGGACCGATTGATCCCTCAGTACATCAGATGGGACAAGAGAGACCAAGTTCCAGAGCGCTACATACCGAGAGTGCTGCAGTGCTCCAAGTGCCAGAAGTTTTGGCACACCCGTGCCACCTGCAAGAGTGAGGTTGAAGTCTGAAGATATTGCTCTGGACCTCATCCATACATTCAGTGCCAGCATGCAAAGATCGACAAGGACTTCAGGAGGCCTAACACTAACAGAAAGTGCGCCAACTGCCTCGGCAACCACGGTGCCAGGTACCTCGGCTGCCCCTGCCACCAAGACAGCAAGGAAGCTATGAAGATCGCCATCAAGACTAACCTGCCCTATAAAGAAGCTAGGAGGCAGTACGAGGTCACCAATCGACTCACAAAAAGCGACAAAGCGCAACTTGAAGGCCAACTGAAGGACCTGCGATCAAAGTTCAACAGCATGGAGGAAGAAAAGTACAAGAAGCAAGAAACACAGACAACAGCCGCTCACCGCATCCTGGGCGAACTGAAGCAAGTCCAGCAGAAGACAGAGCAGGATGTCGCTCGAGTGGCTGCTATAAAAGTTGAAAATGACAAAAGGCTATCAAAAATCCAAGAGGAAAGAGTCAAGACAGAAGAAACTCTCGAGCAGATACAAGAAGATGCACAGATAGAACTACTCAAGTCCAAGATCGAAACACCAGAAGCAGAAGATGCAAAGTCCAAACAGAAAAAGGATTAACATACGAAGAAAGAGAATTCTACAGCGACAGCGGCGAAGAAGTGATGCCGGGATATTGGGCATATAAGCGCAATGGAGGATTGACCCACGTACGAGATAATCTGAGAAGACTCGTACGGCGCGAAGTTAGACCAAAAACACCCGAACCAGAAAATGCAACAGATGAAGAAGGAGAACTGGATGAAAACGGCAGCCTAAACCAAGAACAATGGCACTCTACACCAAGCCCGAACTGGCGAACACCAAGAAGATTCGAAGGCAAGCCAAGACGGGGAAATAGGAGGAACACCAGGAGAGACGACAACTGGTAAAGCTCCCTGAAGGAAACAGCACCATGTGACGGGGTGGGACCACAATCACGCCGGGCCTCAACAAGAGCGCAAATCTGACCAGACATGAAAAACCTCATCAAGAAAGAAACGAACGCAATTAACCCATCAGAAGCCGGGAAGCTGATAAAAAGCAGTCCAAAGTACGAAAGACAAACTACTAGCTGCACCATAAGCCCCCTACATAGCCAAGTCGGAAATCGAAGGCTGAAAGGTGGGTACTCGTACCAGAATCGAAATCGGAATCGGAATAGTCGAACTGTTCATTTCACACCCCGAATTTAAAAAAAAAAATTTTTTAGCGAAAGAATTATTTTTAGTCAGCCCGGAGAACAACAATCTCGCACATATGATATCTCGCTACATGTCAATGGCGGCCTAGTGGACGAAAGCTTACTATTTTAACTTTAGAAAGAAAGATTGAGCTGTTGGAAGAGGTTGAACATAGTGGGAAGAAAAAAATGAATATAGCTAGAGAATTTAGTATTCCAACATCGATACTTTTCGGTATTTTAAAGCATAAAGACCTCTATAGAAAATTGTTTTTCGATGCTGCCCTTTTACAATGGTTCACTGCGATTAGATCGGCAAATGTACCAGTAAATGGGCCTTTACTTATTTGCGAAAGAAGAAGAATCTGCACGTCTTGGAGGTCAGACAGACTGGAATTGTACTGCTGGCTGGTTGGATCGTTTCATAAAACGACATACTTTTTCTTTAATTAATTTGGAAATTTTCATATGACTTTAATGTTCGGTTTTCTAAAGTAATTAAACATTTTGCCATTTTGCCATTGAAATTATGAAAAAGTTAAATGAACTGAATGTCAAACTCCATGACAATGGTGTGTTTTCACATGAATTGTAGGTACATATATAATCATTTCAGGCAAAACTCTCATTGTTCTCCAGACAAGCAAGTGAAAAAAGAATTTGCCACTTCCCTTTGCTGAAACAAGAAACCATTTCTGGTGAAATGACTGAAAAGTACAAAGCCCAATTAGATGCATTGATTGAAGAATTTGGATGGAGATTCCAAGATTTCAAGAACTTAGAGCCACAGTTCAATATTCTCAGTTCCCCTTTTAGTGCAGAAGATGATACAGCCACAGAGAACATACAGTTGGAGCTGCTTGACTTACAAGCAGATCATGACCTGAAAGAGAAATTCAAGTCAGATGGTTTGCAGGATTTCTATGGATCTTTATCACAAGAATTATTTCCCAATTTGAAAAACTTTGCAGCTAAATTTTTATCATTGTTTGGATCACCATACATTCTCTTGCTTGAAGATCAACAAATCTAAGAATAGGTCTTTATTGTCGGACTTCACCTTGCATGTGGTCATGCGAATTTCAACAAGTAAACTTGCTCCAGATTTCAAGAATATTGTCAAAAAGTGCAAGCAGTTACATACATCTCATTAGAAATCAATAATTATAGTGACAGTGTAGTCCGTTTGTGTCTAAATTAAAGCCATTGAAAGATAACAAAGAACATTTGTTATAATAACGAATTGTAAAATCTTGTTAACAAATTAGTAACAGTTTTTGTCCATATTGTCAAATATAATGTATAAATGTATAAGTAAAATAAAATTTCAATAATTAGTTATTTATACTGCTTAATAATCTATTAATAATTAATAATTACTTATTGTGATAGGTTGCTGTAAACAAAATGGACATTTTATAATATATATATATATATATATATATATATATATATATATATATATATATATATATATACACACATCTTCTTCTTCTTCTTCTTCTTCTTCTTCTTCTTCAGTATTCCGAGCCATTGAGGTTCTTTGCTGCAGATACAATCCGTCTCTATTCGTCTCTCTGGTGGACCTTCTCTTGCCAGTCGTTGATTCCAAGTGCTTGTAGGTCTGTATATGTATTATCTCTCCACCGCCACCCCCACCCCCCCCCCCAATAGGGGCCCCAATAGCTTTAGATTTGTCAATGCGGCCCCACGCACAAAAAGTTTGCCCACCCCTGGTGTAGGTGATTTGTGTCAGAATACACACTAGTAACCCAACTTTTCCAAAATATTAGCCGATACTACGGAGTGGTTCATTGATGAAACTTTATTGGGTATTATCAGCAGCAGGCTCGTTAAAGTTCTGTGTGCTTAGTTCCTTTATGGTAGACCAGCGTGTACGCTTTGATATATCGGTTAATAGAAGTAAGAGCCAGGCGAAGTCGCAACAGAGACAAGGTAAGGGTAGTGGAGCTAGAAAAATAATTCTTAACTGCGCCGGAGTAGGCTTCAATAAGCACCGCATTATATATTGGAACTGTGCTAGAGACAACTGTTGTAAGTCATATGGAAAGATTTGAGTTAGCTGACGTGCAGCGCGCGAGCGAAAGAGAGGTAATGCTCGAAATGGTCAAATATCGGCAAAAGCCGATGTCAGATCCAGAAGTGCAGAGGACTTAAGAAATCTATGGTACCCTCTTGTACCGGAAACGTCTGAGCGGAAGTAGACCGGTATTTAGGGTAAGAAACACCTACCACCAGTGAGAGAGCTCAAGGGGCTCATGACGCTATTTACACATGCGATTAATCTTCCACTAGCGCTGAGTAGACAATATCCTTCGGGATGTTTGTTTAACAATTGTTGTTTTTGTTCTTTGGAATGTGTTTATATTTGTCTACATTAACATTGTAAAGTTTAAGTGATAATTCGGTTGTTGTTTTTTTATGTCTACATTTTTTGTGCAAGTGTCTTTCATACCGTGTATCTTGCTGTTATGACCACTAACACGTAGCTGTCGGTCGTTGGCGGTCAGTAGACAGGATATAAGTACACAGGCTCTGTTTGCGATCAAGCATTCTGTGCAGCCTACGAACTCGCAACATTTCTTCAACACGTTCACCGGTGAGTTCGATGTTCTGGTAAATAGTGTGTGTTGTGTGTGTGTGTGTGTGTGTGTGTGTGTGTGTGTGTGTGTGTGTGTGTGTGTGTGTGTGTGTTATGTGTGTGTCGTAAAGGTGCGGCCCCTAGTTTCATCATTTGCGTTGTGTTTGCTGTTTCCTTTACGTGTAACGTTTCTTTAACGTAATCATATATTTACGTACACATGTGTCTTAGTGCTCCTATATCAACACTGAACACTACAGCTGTCCGTGATTATAGTATTATGCACCTGTATGTCACAAGAGCGGACGTGATAGTGTAGTTGATCGGGTGTTATGCTAATAATATCATGAGCGCGGTCGGACAAGGGTTCGATATCTGCTTTCATCGCCTGGCTAAGTGAGGAAAAAGCTTGCCATCCATTCTTCCGTACATTCAGGCCTACAGAATTTTATGGTTCTATCAGATTCCCTAAGCATGTTCCTGCTTCAGGACATATACTATTTATTTATGGCATAAGTGTTCGTCCTTCAGAAGAATTACATGTCTGCAATGATATCACAACCATATTACATACATTCCTGGGTAAATAATGAATCGTATCATCGTTATTAGAAAGTCGGCTATGATAATCAACACATCATAATGGATTAGAAGTAAACGAGAGTAAACTTTCATAAGAAGAAGGAAAAAAAACTGAATATGACGCATGAACGGGGGCAAATCAGCGTCTAAAAACAATTTTCATGTCGTTAGTTAGTGGTTCGTCGCGGTTCCAAAATCAAAGCAAAGGGTCTTCCCCATTATGTTCCGTTCCCATGCCAGTTAATATTACATAAAATGTTCCCCACTGCCCCATGTGAAAAGTGGAAAAGACAGGAGTCTCGACAAACAACGGCCCGCTCAGGCATTCTGTGCCTAATGCCGCCGTCAGAATGTAACCATAAAAGTCCTCAACGAAACACACAATTCATCCTTGATGGAATTGGCAGTCACTTTCCCAATCAGATTTTCACCTACAAAGTCTCGATGTTCCTAGATGTTGTTCCGTTTCTATATGCTTCTAAGCCAGTCACGCCATTTTTCCTCCGAAAAGCAGTTTACGCAACAAAACAACCCCGGAGAAACATTTCACTGTACATAATGTCGTCCCCAGAATGCCAACACAAAAGTCCTCCTCTAAAACACACTTCATCATCGATGTAAATGGCAGTCACTAGAAAACCGACAGCCACACATTTCTGAATAAGACAAAAATACCGGTAGCCTCTGCAACACCCAGCCGCCATACATGAATATATTTCTAGACGCTGTTGTTCCGTTTCTAGATGTTATCTAGCCAGCTACGCCATATTTCGAGCATGCAGTTCACACCACAACACCTAAGACAGATGCAAAAAACATTTAACTGTACACAATGCCGTCTCCAGAATCCCAAAACAACAGTCCTCCACGAAGGGAGCAGCAGTCAACCAGAAGACTAGCAGCCACACATTTCTACATGAAGAACAAAAACCAGTCGATTTTGGGACATAGCCAGTCACCATTGCTCTGAACATGCAGATCATGCTCCTCAAACTTGGGCAGATTTAAAAGCATTTCACATGAAACTCACAGCTCACAGCGTCGCTCCACGCACTCAACTCAGTAGCAGGGTGACGGAACCACAAACTACTAATCCAACATGAGGAAAATGCGAAATGCACCAGTAGCCACGAGTATAAACACCCAAAGGCCTTAATCGTTTTACAGCCTATCTTCCATGTTCGTTACCGGAACACACAAAATATCCAGTTTACATGAAAATAAAGAAAGGGTAAACAGCGAAATGACGAAACAAGACTAGTAGACCAGTTTGAAATGTTCATTGCTATATACAAAGTTACAGAAACGTTAACGCATCGAGGTGGATATGGTTAGCACGATTGCTTGTTGCACTGTTATTCATGTTCTCGAAACAATTAATGCACAACATTAAAAAAATTTTAACAACTCAAAACTTAAAATATTGAAACATTTACAACATTAAAATTAATTTATAAAAATAAAAGAATTTAAAAACAATAAAACATTACATATTAAAAAAATAAAAATTAAAAACAAAATTAATTACAAATGTAAACATTGCAAACACAAATTATTTTTAAAAATTAGACAATACAAAAGTAAACATTACAAAAATTATAAAATTAAAAAAAAATTAAACATTTAAAAATTCAAAATTACAAATTTATACCAAACATATAAGAAAACAAACATTACAAAAGTAACAATTGATTATGCGCATTCATTCTGTAATAACAAACCATTCGCAAAAGTTCTTCAATAATTGTTTTCAAAGGTGATGTCACTATTGTAGTACATCGTTTATTTTTTAGTTGATTATCCTTTACATTACGCTGCAGTCAATACCAGCATTTTATTGCCGTTGCTGATGTCTTGACAAGTTTTACATTAAGTAGTTTTCCATTGCTTTCTGAACGATCGGCTCCCACACCAACATGTTAAAACCAGCGTGACACGGTTTGCTGCCAAATCGGTCACCGCTGTGTTTCTAACGCTGGTAAGCGGCATTACGAATCACGTCCGCAACGCCATCGCCACGGAGGTCGGTAGATTGTTACAACGTTAATAAACCTGCGTCGTCACATACTGTGAATAGCACCAACGTCACAAACAGATAAGTGCAACAAGTCGTACAACTGTGTCGTTAGCAATCAGTGCTTCGTGAAGTCAACATTATAAGTCTGCAGAATATTAGTAACCTATTACCACCAGTGAAAATGTCTACTACTCAGTCAGCAGACCGCCACTTATGTGCTACTTGCGGCCAGGTCTTACTCTTGTCTTACAATCTCACTCCTCTTATTCTGAAAAGTAATGAAAAACAAATGCATTTATGTCACATCAGTAGCTAGTTATACTATAGGAAAAACACTCTACAGCGGCACATCCGAACACATCACCAAATACCAATGGACACACCATCTTTAACACTTCTTAAGTACAAAGACCGCATCTTTAATACTATTTTCTAGAACGACGGGATCATCCCGCAAGAAGACAGCGCCTGCAGACTCAACCAGCGCCAAACATAGTAAATAAGACAAACACCCAGTCACCATCGAAACAGGCTCTTTAAATATTCTTCCAGCCGAGCTCTGACAATTATATACAGACAACTAAAGCACCATCACGATATATCACACGATCAGCAAATTAATGTCTGTCTACACATTCTTTTTTAGTTCACATACGAAACATCCTATAGACTGGACAAAGACCTTGTACAATATTTTATGTCAAACACACATATTCAAAATCAAATTTAGTCACCACACAGTCTTTAGACAGAGAAACACCCGATCGTAGACATCTTTCACGCTTCTGCTCATAACGTCTGTGTGTTACAACCCCCACGCCTAATCAATAATAGTCAGTACTATGACGACTTTGTCAATCAGTACATGAACACGACATATTTACCTTTGCCATGCATCAACGTCCAAACATCAAGTACACCGTAGAGACAATAGCTTCCACCTGATTTTATATATATAATATCACCTAGTTCCCCATATGTTGTTGTTCCAACAAGCTGGATTTAGACAAGGAAGAGGGACAAGAGATCACATTCTCAACATGCGTTTAATAATAGAGAAGTGCAGAGAATTTAATGTAAACCTATTCTCATGTTTTGTGGATTATTCAAAGGTATTTGACTGTGCACAACATCAGAAACTTTGGGAAATCATGAGGGATATGGGCTTTCCATTACATGTAGTACAAATGACCAATAAGCAGCGGATAGAACAGATGGCGAGACATAAGATTAGTTTGACATCAAGCAAGGAGTCCGTCAGGGCTGTGTTCTGTCCCCCTATTTGTTTAACCTGTACGCCGAAAATATAATGAGAAATGTCAAAGACGATATAAACAGGGGGATATATGATGCCCTAAATATCGGCGGTCGTGACATACCAGAGATTCGGAATGCTGATGATACAGTATTGCGATCCACAACACAGAATAGTATAGAAAACCTAATAGCCTCAACCAAATTGAATAGTGAAAACCACAACTTATATCTTAACGTAGCAAAAACAAAAATAATGCATACAGATAAAACTGCAATGGAGAAAGAAATAATATGGAGAGGAAAGATTGCAGGTAGTGGAAAATTTCGAATATCTTGAGTCATTGATTACCAACAACGGTGAGACAATGAAAGAAATTAAACGACGACTATCAATTGTTCTTCAAACACTAAAACAACGGAATAAATTACGGAGTAGTACAGACAGAACTACAAAATTAGATTTTTAAGAGCATCCCATTGTAACATACGCCTGTAAAACCTGGACACTTACTACACAAGCTGAACAGCGCATAAATGCATTTTAATATAAATGTTATAGACGAGTTCTAAGAATAACTTGGGTAAAGAAAAGAACATATTGCATTCATACTTCAAGAGCTGAATACTGAAGAAGGTTGGCTATTAAAGATGATAAATAAAAATTGAAATATTTTGGTCACTTGAAACGTCACGAAAGTTTGGAGAGAACAATAAAAGAGGGGTATATGCCTGGGAAGAGATGAAGAGGAAGGCCAAAGAGAAGATGGGCACGAAATGGAATAGTGTTTGGCTAGCACATCCATTACGTTGAAATGTCCTAATCTAACGCCCATATGCTGGTGCCATATAGTTATTCGGGGTATGTATAACAATCTTCTGGCTCGTCGAAAAATAACTCATGGCATATAGTTCTCACACTCCGAAGACAATAGAACTCGACTGCGTCCCAGTGATTTTTACACAGTTTATTAGGCGCACATCTCGTACAGTGTACACGCCGACGCGGACATGCTTTACTTCCGTACACCGCACTCCTTAACTGTCAGAGCTGTGGTCACCTGTCGGAGGTGGGCTGTGCTTCATCTCAGCTGTCGTAATGGTCTTTTCTATTGAATCGTCGAATGATATACTATTTGAGTAATGAAACAGCTACTTGCATTCGACTACCGTTGAAAATGACACCACAATACACACTGGGCTCAACCCTAACTAGATCTTACAATGTCATGTCACATTAACTTGGACGCCTCGCCACCGCTATAGCCTTTCACATTCGACTGGCGTGGCTACAAACCAGAGTGGCTTTCAGCTCCATCTCTAATTATGAGCCATTTGTAACTTGCCTTCACTCTGTTCCAGATGCTTGAATCATCATAGCGAAATATGATTGATAAATGCTGAATCCTTTCGAACACCTTAGTTGGTAAATTCTGAGTCCTCACTAACAAAGTAGTTGGTAACTTTATATCAACGTAGAGCCGTGATGGTAATCCTTGAACGCCCAGCACTCAAATGACTCCCCGCGCTGTCCCTGCTCGGGCTGCGCTCTAACGCGTCATGTTTCACGTGGTCTCCTGAATACTATGCGACAGGTGTGTAACTTCCCTGCGTGTCTTGAGCAGTAACCAATTATACTGACTGACCCCTTTCGTAAGGTACCTGTACTAACTGACCTTAACATTCTAGTTTCTTCTCTGCTTATATTAACTCCTTTCCGACCTATCTGACTCATGGAGGCTGGCAACATGAACGATTAAAAATGTCACAATGGTGCGAAATTGAATATTGCGCCGCTAGCATATCCATTACGTGGAATATCTGCATCGAAAACGCGCTATGTGGACTTCATTAAAGGTGGAAAATGCGTCTCAGTGGCACCAAATGGAATATTGCTCTGCTAGCATTACGTGGAAAAGTCCGAATTGAAGGCTCCATGTGTGGATGTCATCTGCAGACTAATATCTCCTGGTTTCCGAAGGAACAGCCTTTGGTGCACGAGAGGTCCAATATACGGAAGTGAGGCTAAGCAGCCATGTGCAGGACGTGACGATTCCTTAGGTGAGCCCAGTACCAGGGCGCTATGTGTCGACTCTGCAACTATGGAAGCCTCCTTGGATGGCTGGGAATGCCCATGGTCTGCCACTGCCTTTCTTTTTTGAGAGCTGATCGTTACGTCTTGGGTTGTTCTGAATGGAAAAACTGAGATTGGGATAACACCACAATAGTAAGAGTTGACCGTCCTACGAAACACCTGGAAAATCGTACCAGTGATACATAATGGAATATTGCTTGGCTAGCAAATTCAGTACTCGGAACGTCTCCATCGAAAATTCACTGGTTGCGGCTTCGTCAAAGGTGGCAAAAGCGTCCCAGTAGCACAAAATGAAATATTGCTTGGCTAGCACAACATTAAGTGAAAAGTCCAAACCGAAAGCTCGCTTTGTGGGTGTCATCTGCAGGCTGATCTCTACTGGCTTCCGAAGGAAGAGTCTGTAGTGGACGAGAAGCCCAATATACAGAAGTGAGGCTAAGCAGCGATATGCAGGCCGTGGCGATTCCTTGGGTAGCGCAGTACCAGAGCGTTATGTATTGACTGCAATTATGGAAGCCTCCTTGGATGGCGGGGAATGCCCATGGTCTGCACCTGCCTTATCTTGAGGGCTGATCTGACTGGATCAGCTGAGATGGGGATGACACCATAACAGTGAGAATTTATCTTCATAGGAAACACCCGGCAAGGCTAACCAGGTCAACAAATGCCCACAGAAGTCGTATGTGTCGGCCGAAATTTGCAAATTTTTTTTTCTTCAGGATTGCATCCTCCTTTTAGCACTTTGCAGTCAACACCAGCATTTTTCAGCTGCTGTTGATTTACTAGGCAAGTTTTACGTTCAGTAGTTTGCGTTTGCTTTCTGAACAACCGGATCACATACCACTGTAAGTTACCAGAGCGTCGCGATCCGCGATAAGCGATCCACACAACGCAATTACGTCCAAGAAATATTCTGGATGAACGCAGAAGAAGACAACCTTAGAATGTCTCCACTAGTACATAGTTACTCCTAAAGTGAATTCCAGGCTGGTGATGATACACAATGTCTTTTATCACTATTAATGAATAAATGTAATGATTGATTTGAAGTTTTCGTAAAATCGTAGGGACTGGTGAAGCCATAATTTTGAGAAAAAGAATACGAAGAATCACCCCCTACACATTCAACAAATGTTATAATGTTATATTAACCAATTCGGTCAGGGCAACCATGGGCAGGCTCTGGTGGTCAACAATGGTTTACAGCATAGGATACTGGAAAGTAGTTCTTGAAAGTATGCTGCCCACCTTGCTAGTCTTTGTTGTGGATTAACTATTGGTAGATATATAGATATAGATATGTGGTCTACAATATGTGGACTGCGCCTGGCCCTGCTGCCAGCAGGGTTAGGATCGGCTAGCCTCTTCCAGGAGGGGTGAAAAGTAAAAATTAGTAGCCTGCCGATGACCCACAGACTACACAAGTCAACCCCACCTCCACGCGATGTAGACTGGGAAACCATGACTTGCGAGGTTAACAGGGCTATGGCTCGTCATAGGGGATGTACTCCCTGTGGTCAGATTGTTGTCCTAAACCTGCGACTGGCCTAGCAAGCCCGTAGGGGATCTTAATACTATTCGTAGAAAAACTAAGATATATAAACTGAGTGACCCAAAGGGTTATAGAACCGGCAATGTTAATGGACTACGAGATATATCAGCGATTCAGAACATAGGCACAATGAAAGTCTGCGGTTTTAATAGTCAAGAAGAAGAACTTATAGAAACAATATAAGAGAGGAAAATTGGACTGATGGGAATAGCGGGCACCAGAATAAAAGGGGAAGGATGCAAGGAGATCCACCACAGTTACACGTTTGTCTACTCTTGAGTGGAACAGCACGGTGTGGGAATAGTCATTGAACCACGGCTAGCAAGAGGAATACTAAAAATAAAATATATATCTGAAAGAATCATAACAGTGAGAAAAAATGAAAAAACAATTACAACATATGTACAAATATACGCACGATGTAACAAACAATAATGAGCAAGAATGCGAGGAATTTTACGAAGACATCCATGGCGTGCTAAATAAAATAGATAAGCAGGGCAACATCATAGTTATGGGAAACTTAAACGCAAGACTAGGACACAACAGAGCGGGCATAGAAAAACATCTTGGAGCATTTGGAGACCAACATAATGAAAGAAATGATAACCGGAAGTAGACTGATAGAGCTATGCAGCCAACACGACCTCTATATAACAAACACATTCTATAAACACAAAGACTCACAAATATACACCTGGTATAAATGGAACCATCTATATATTAAAAGCCAACTTATTTTTATACTAACAAGAAATAACAGAAAGATAAATATATTAGATGCCAGGGCAGTGCCCAACTTAAGTATAAACACGGACCACAAAGCAGTCGTTGCCACAATAAGAATTATTAGTAGAAGAAAGCAAAGACCAGGAAAATACATGCCATGCGAATCAGTACACTTAATAAACCTAAACGACGAGGCAGCGAAGGAAGATTATGAGAAAGTATAACAGTAAGGGATTTAGGTTAGTAGTTAGAGAGTTAATGAATGCTGCGCATTCATTAACTAATGGGGAAATAAAGTTAGTGAACGCGTGAGCACGAATGGGTTTAGGTATCCAGGGGTTGCTCACGCGTCACTGGGGATTCGGCCATGAGAGAAACAACAAAGATGTCTGTATTTACATCGGCAGCATGAAAATGTAATTGATGACTGAATAAACCTTTTATACACTACAACGCGGAGTTTGTCATCTATATTGATGTCAGCCTACTAACGATTCACAGCCAGGCCATGATCACACTGTGATATGACCTGATTTGGCGCCGAGTATACCAGGATTTCGGAATCGTGCTGTCGCGGCCACTACTGATCACAGAGGTCCTCATAAAATAAATCAAATTGGAATATAGAAGTCAACAGAAGTAATGAAAGGTTGTGTTGAAGTCCTGCACTCTGGAGGAACAACTTATGTCGTATTTTCAAGTCTTTGTGATGGGGTTGATGGTTGTTAAAACCGCCACACAACACATAATGTTCCGAGTGGTGAAACAGAGCAGCCATCGTCAGTCTTGAATCCTGTGTTGACCTGCTCGTTCTTTTCGAAACGTATGGATGTTCCAGATATGCTGCCGTGAAATCTGGTCTTGCTGGAACTGTCGATTTAACCGTTATCGTCTGAAGTACATTGAAGGTGACCTTGGTTGTCTGAAGATAAAGTCCGGAGTTGTTGGTCAACGCTTATAGTGAGCCGGCTCAATCAATCAATCAATCAATCAATCAATCAATCAATCAATCAATTGATTATTGTCTCGATCGTTGTCATTTCAAATCCAGACGAGCACAATCAGCGGCATGAAGACGACTAGAAGGGCCATTTTTCGGTGAAAGTAAGTCAGAAGGCACCGACTACGATTGAAACGAGGAACCTAGCAAATACGCTCGTTTTTCCGTTTTTCTACAATCAGCGGCATGAAGAATATCGATTGAGAAGTGAGGAATCCAGAGGCTCTTCCTTTTCTTTTCCTGCGAGAGAAGAAGACAACCTTCAATTTTGTCGATTGGGCGTCATACTCCTTCAATTTTGTCGATTGGGCGTCATACTCCTTCAATTTTGTCGATTGGGCGTCATACTCCTTCAATTTTGTCGATTGGGCGTCATACTCCTTCAATTTTGTCGATTGGGCGTCATACTCCTTCAATTTTGTCGATTGGGCGTCATACTCCTTCAATTTTTTCGATTGGACGACAACCATACTCTGCGAGACGCTGGAATTGTTAAATTTAAAAATATTGTTAAATTTTAGATTAAGATGTCCAACTGCTTGATTTAGGACATATTAATATATTAGATTGTTTGGTACTGCTGTATTTTCCATTTCAGATTTTTTTAGAATGGAAGCCCAAGATCTTTCACAAGTACTTAGTGGAGTTGGTGGGGCAATATCAAAGTTGGACTCGGTGTTAAGACAGCAAAGTATAGTCAGTGATGTCGAGAGGTTTAATGGACAAGCGAGTCAATTTAAGAAATGGATTGTATCCATTGAGAAACATACTTATCTAGTGAACGCTACAGATGAGGATAAAAAGAATTTGGCTTATAGAACTAGTGCAAGTCCTGTTTCTGATCATATAAGAAGAAAGCTAGAAGCTGGAGGAGGTGAAACCTGGGAACAATTCAAAGACGACCTAGCTCACAAATATGCAGAGATTACTGACCCTCAACACGCATTCTCAGTGTTGCGACAGACGAGACAAAATACTACAGAAAGTGTGCAGCTATACAGTGATAGGTTGATCAATTTAGCCGAAGAGTCATTTTTTGGGTCAGAATGTCCGAGCTGAGGAAGTGGAACGGATGTTGGTGGGGATTTTTGTTGATGGGATTAGGTCAGATGGACTGAAATTTAAATTAATGAGAGAGAATCCTGCAAGGTTGTCACAAGCTGTAGATATAGCTATACAAGAGGAAAGCTTGAGAAGAAGGTTTAGATTGAGGGTAGGACGAGAGTTAGGTAGTAGTTCAGAAGATAGAATTGAAGAACCAATGGAAATAGGACAAGATAGATATGGATGGAGAAGAAGAAGGGGAGAAATACACATGTTACAAGGAAACAGTAACGTATATAATCAAGGTAGAGAAAGACAAGTGAGAAATACTGTAAGAGACATGGTAGGTAACACAAATAACACAAATGTGGTTTGTTGGGGGTGCCGCCAACGTGGACACAGTTTTCGCTTCTGTGGTAACAGACGTGTCCAGTCGAATACACAAAATAATAGATGTGCTCAGACTAGTACACAGAATAGAACTGTAAATGGTAGATCATCAAATGGGAATTATGGAGAGGTGCAGAGAAATTTTTATAAGGTCAGGAGATCAGGGAAATTGGCATCCCGCTTACTGAACAGGATCGGCAGTAGGGGGGAAGATAGTAAGGTCCAAAAGATGAATAAATATATTAAAAACCCAAATAATGAGTATAATAGGACATTTAGAAATAAAAAACATAAGAAGTGGCCTCAACTTGGGGAGATAAAACAGTTGTCACTAAATATGACTGATCCTAGTTCATGTATTATAGAAATAGGGAAATATAAAATTAGAACATTAGTTGACTCGGGAGCGCAAGTTAGTGTTATTAAAGAAACATTTGTATATCGAATATTAAAAAATTTCAAAATATTTAGAATTCAGGATAATCTTCATTCGGTAACTGGACAAAATTTAGAAGTGCTTGGCCAAACGATGATAAATTTTAAATTAGGAGGGATAAATGTTAGGCATATGTTCCATGTAGTCAAGGATTTAAATAGAAATATGATATTGGGTAGAGATTTTTTATTGAAAAATGGGGTGAGACTTTATTTTGATTTACATAAATTAAAATTTCAAGATGTTTACGTGGATTTAGAAGAGGATATGCATGTGTCGACACTAGTTAGAGTCAAAACGACCATGAATTTGAAACCACAAACGGTTAATTTAATACAGGCAAAAATGAAAAAAAAATCCGTACTTTTCGGTTGGACAAACAGTTAAAATAACGGAATTAGAGAGAGAAATAATAGATGAACCTGGCTTGGAAGTCACCGATGGGTTAATAATATTAGATAAACATCTCAGCTTTCCAGTGATGCTCCTAAACAATACAGGAAAAAATATTAAATTATATAGAGGCTGTGTAATCGCTAAAGTAGCGTATAATAATGATAACATGTTAACTATAGAAAGAGAAAACATGTTGGGAAATGATTATTCAGAAACTCCCATGGTCAGAAATAATGTCAGAAATAATTATAAAAGAAGCTGGAAAAGACGGAATGATGAATTGATCCATACATTCAAAAAATATCTATCTCAGATAGATACAGTAGACAAAAGGACAAGAGAACAAGAATTGTTATCACAGTTAAATGCCCCACCGGAGAATAAAGAAATATTAGAACAATTGGTGAAAGAAAACCAAGACGTTTTTGCAAATAATGATTTAGAATTGGGAAAAACTAGTACAGTTACAATGGAAATAGATACTGGAAATCATCCACCAATTAGTTTAAAACCATATAGAACTCCTTTAAGAAACAGAGAGATTGTAGAGAAGGCAATTGAAGATATGTTAAAAGCGGGAATAATAACAAGAACGAAGTCTGAGTGGTCATCTCCGATTGTAATTGTGACCAAGGTCGTGGTTCACATCGATTCTGTTGTGATTATCGGGCGTTGAACAAAATCACTAAGAATGTAGCATACCCATTGCCGGTGATTGATGATATTTTGGGCTTACTTAATGGCTCTACATTCTTCACTACACTAGACGCAAGATCAGGATTCTGGTGTATCCCGATGTCGGAGGATGCTCAAAAGAAAAGTGCTTTCTGTACTCATATGGGTTCTTACGAATTTTTTCGAATGCCATTCGGAGTTCGCACAGCTCCATCTCACTACATGTTATTAATAAATGAAGTATTACGTGAGTTTCAAAAGTTTGCGTTGGCATATATAGATGATATTTTAATATATACATCAGGAGACGTACAAGGTCATCTAAAACATGTAAAATTGGTATTTGATAGGCTAAGAATACACGATGTTAAGTTGACATTGAGTAAGTGTGAATTCTTAAAAACATAAACCAAATATTTAGGGTACATTATTAATAGAGAGGGAATTAAGCCTGATCAAAATAAAATTAAAGTGATTAGAGATTTATCTTCTCCGACCAACGTGAGAGAAGTTCGAGCTTTTATAGGTATGACCGGGTATTATAGACGATTCGTTCCAAATTTTGCACAGATAGCAGAACCTATTATAACATTGACCTGTAAATATGCAAGGTTTAAGTGGACTGAAGATTGTCAGAAGGCGTTCGATTTAAAAAAAAAATAGCTTAACAACAGTTCCACTATTGGCACATCCAGATTTAAATAAACAATTGGTTTTGTATACAGATGCGTCAGATAATGCCATAGGAGCATGTTTAACACAACCGTATGAAGGAGAAGACTCAGGAATACCAGGAGTTAAGAATGAAAGACCAATCTATTTCTTGTCACATAGACTTAGCAAATCTCAGCGAAAATGGGCGACTATTGAGAAGGAGGCCTACGCTATACACTATGCTCTCCAAAATCTAAATTATTATCTACATAACGCCAATTTCATTATTAAAACTGATCACATGCCATTAAAGTCTATATTAGAAGCACCAATACAAAATAGGAAAATACAAACATGGGCACTAAATTTACAGGGATACAATGCTAAAGTAGACTATATTTCAGGAAAACATAATACATGCGCTGATTTATTGTCTAGAATTCCACATACAACAATATCTGAAACCACTACTCAAGATGAGGGAGAACCAGAAATTGACGACAGGAATTGGCAAGTAAATATATTAGATTCTGCTAAAATAAATTGTAAAAGCTCACAGACAGAACAAGATTCTGAATCAATAGAGGAAGATACACAGTTGATGCATTGTAATATGAAAAATGAACAGGAATTAGATCCAAAAATAATACATATTAAACAAAAATTGAAAGAAACAGGGGAAAACAGTTTTAAAAGAAAATTCTTAGAGCTGCAAGAAGACAATCAATTATATTATGTCGGTGAAAATGGTGAGGGACTAAGAAAATATATTCCGAAATATTTAGAACGGGAAGTTTTAAAGGCATATCATGATAATAATGGTCATTTTGGACGAGATAAGTTAGTTAAGGCTATTAGCAGTAAATATTACTGGCCGAATTTATTTAAAAGCGTATATGAATATGTTGATGCATGTGAAAAGTGTAGGTTAAGAAACATGAAGATAATTAAATGTCCCTTACAAGATACAGATATTCCTCAATTTCCAATGCAGAAAGTGAGTTTGGATATTTCAGGTCCTCATCCAAAAACATTATCGGGAAATGTATATCTACTACATATCGTAGATTCATATAGTCTCTGGCCAGAAGTTTATCCAATTCCAGACAAGAGTTCTGATTCTGTTATAAATATGTTTTTACAAGAATTTATACCAAGGTTTGGGTGTCCACAGACAATACTTACAGACAATGGGAAAGAATTTGTAAATAGAAAGTTTGAAAAATTGTTAAAAGATTTGAATATAAAGCACATTAAAACTTCGTACTACAGACCATCTTAGAATGCCAAAAATGAGAGACAACATAGAACATTGTACAATATACTGGCGAAAAATGTAGAAGAACACGATATGGATTGGGATCTTTATTTGGGAATAGCATTGGGGGCGATCCGTACACACCAAAATGAAGGAACAGGTTTCTCACCATGTTACCTACTACATGGAAGAGAACAATATTACCGAGTGACAATTTATTAAAGCCTAGAAGAAAATATATGGGGGAGGAGTTTCAGGAAATGAGGTTGCAAGAAATGCACAAAGCACATATACGTTTAAGAAATAATATAATTAAGGCTCGAGAAAGACAGAAGAAATACACAAATAAAAATGCACACTTACAGGAGTTTAACATAGGTGATAGAGTTTATTACAAAAAACATAGGAGAAACTCTAAGTTTGATGCTCATTGGGTCCCGGGATATTATATTTTAGAAAAAAGGGTCCAGTATCATATACTATAAAAAATCAAATTACAGTTCATGTTGCACGTTCACATGTAGAATATTTAAGACGGGATAATGAGGAAAAAGATGCAGAGGATAATAATAACAATTATTATTCAGAAGAATTATTTTCAGATGAACAGATTGTCAGACGAACGGAATATCCGATACCTATAGATAATGGGAGAGAATTGGTACAAAAACAAATAATAACAGCATCTACTACTGGTGAACAAGAAGAAACAATACCAAAAACGATCGTGACAGAGGAAAACAACACGTATGACGCTTATAATAGTGAAGAATCAATCAAAGAAAAAATAGACGCTCCATTTATGAATACTAGACAGGCAGTAAAAAGAAAGTTAGATAGACAGAAAGAAAGAGAAATTAAGAGGCAAGGAAAATTTAGAGAAAATTCCTCAAGTGATGAAGATATGCCACTATTTGAAAGATCATTAAGACATCAAGGTAGAAAGATTAGATTGGATTTATAAAGGAAAAGATTAGCAGTTGCTAGTAATGGGTATACAGACGCGGAACAAGATATGGATGAAGAGTCAGAAACTGATGAGGATGGTGCTATGAAAGAAGATATTTCTCCTCGGGAAGATGACGACATTGATGTAGATATTGCACTTATAGAAAAAAATTTGGAGTTATTAAGAAAATGGAGAAGTGATGAATAGCTTGGTAGAATATTCTGCAGATTGCAGATAGAAGAAGAAGTGGGACACGGTAATTGTGAATTTCAAATGTGAAGGTTAGCAAATAACTTAATCAAGAGTTGTTGAGAGTTGTCGTGATGAGTAGACATAATATTGTATTAAGTTAGGAGTGATTGATATATGATTTATTATCATTTTGATTTTTAAGTTTGAAGTGTTGAGTTTTTCTTAGACGGAAAATGATTGATTAGTAGTCATAATATATTATGGCGTGTGTATATATATCATTTTTCATTTCATCACATATGTTTATTTTGAATAATGTGTGGGGATAAAAATGATGTCAAAGAATGAGGGGGTTGATATTGTTTGCTCTATTGTTTTGACTTCAGTTATTCTTTATAAAATGTGATGATATGTTACCTTAGCTGTTTAATTTTACAAAACTTTGGTGTTTTTTTTTTTTTTTTTGAGTTACCCTGGGTGTGTTTAAAATAATTTTTAGGTTGACGTTCAGTTATGGGGAAAAATGAAGAGTTGTTTTGGGGAGCTTGCAGAAAATATGAAACATGGAGTAAGGGCCATGCTTCGTTTTATGAATTTTGTGACTTGAAGTTGAGTTGCTTACCGTGTATAACGTTTATAAATAGAAATTGAGGGTGAAACATGATTGAGTTAAGGGGAAAGTTGTGGTGATTAGCGAAGTAACTCAGTATGTTGTAGAGAAAGTAATAGAGGAGTATATTTAAAAGTGGCTGGGGTTGTCAGCAACAATTGATAATTACATGGGGGTTGGAAAGAGTTAAACCGTTAAAAATGGTTTGGGGGATTGAATTAGGGACTACATTAGACGGTTCGTAATGTAAATACATGGATTGAAAGCCATGGATGAGGGGAATGACGGGCGATACTGGGTAAATGGGGGTTGAAATAGGAGCTGGGTTGAACAGCATTTAATGGGAGAATGTGGAATGCCAGGTTGAATTTTGGCATTTAAATAAGTGGACTCTGGAGATTTTGAAGGAATGGTTGAACTTGACGAGGTGAATAATACAAAAGGTTGTAGTTTTGGATTAACATAACATTTTGATAACAAAAATTATTATTGACGGCAATGAAGATAAATTTTGAAAAGTTTATTTTATAAAGTTTTGAGAATGCATGGGAAGAGAAATGTGATTACTTCTTACTATTTTCTTACTTTCTAATTTTCTTCGGTGCGCACCAAACCAATCTAAACTAAACTTTTTTCTGTCTATCCTGGAATAGTGAGAATGTGATTAAGTGAGAAAAAGATAAGGAAAATATCTTCAATTTTTGTCAATCATAATTTAGATGGACACTTTAAAAGCGGTTCGCTTATAGAGAGTTTTGTAGAGAGTTTTGTAGAGCGTTTTGTAGAGAGTTTTGTAGAGAGTTTATAGTAGGGTTTTGTATTACTGACATTGTATAAAGTATGTCTCTGCTTAGCGTTTGGCTATGATGAGATAGGAGGATGAGATTTGAATTATGAAATATGTGTTGAGGGATTGTTGGGTAGAATCGGTATAGAAGAAGAAATATTTCAGTATTGAGTTAAGTGTTTAAGGGTTGGAGTTGAGACTTTTCCAGAGAAAAAGTCTTTTTGAAGAAGGGGAGGTATATAACAGTTAGGGATTTAGGTTAGTAGTTAGAGAGGTAATGAATGCTGCGCATTCATTAATGAATGCTGCGCATTCATTAACTAATGGAGAAATAAAGTTAGTGAACGCGTGAGAACGAATGGGTTTAGGTATCCAGGGGTTGCTCACGCGTCACTGGGGATTCGGCCATGAGAGAAACAACAAAGATGTCTGTATTTACATCGGCAGCATGAAAATGTAATTGATGACTGAATAAACCTTTTATACACTACAACGCGGAGTTTGTCATCTATATTGATGTCAGCCACTAGTGGTAGAAGAATGGGAGATGTTCAAATCAAACATTTTAAATACTGCAAAAATAACATGTGGAACCACGAAAAAACACAAAATACAGATAAAGAAAGTAACAAGTAGGTGGAACGCAGAAGTATAGAAAGCTGTAAAAGACAAAAAGAAAAAATATAAAAAGTGGTCGACGAGCAAACAGGAATGCGAGTACATAGAATATAGAATAGCTAGAAGACATGTGAACAGAATAGTAAAGAGAGGAACAAAAGACTGGGAGGAGTATGGAGAAACCCTACATACAGACTACAAGAAGGCAACTAGAAACTTCTACAAAAAGATCAGTGCAATTAGAACCAGAGGAGAACCTTCTGACCTAACTGAAATAATTAAAAGCGAAAATGGAGAACCAATAAGTGAACAAAAACAAATCCTAATAAGATGGAAACAGTACTTCCAACAATTTCTCAACATCCCACCAGATGTCACAGGAATTCAGGAAACCGACACAGATGCCCCCGAAGAACTAGCGCCAGACTATTAATATTTTAATATTATATTATAATATTATTATAATATTATAATATAAAATAATATTAGAATAATTATAATGATACTCACCGCTTTTTTCCTGGTTCTCCGTGGGCTGGAAACTTCTCGAGGTTAATTCTCTTCTGTGATGCAGCAATAGAATAAGACTTAGCCTTTACGTATGGATGTTTTATAGCGGCAAGTCACGTGGTACAATATAGTTATAGCCATAACCGGTTCTAACCGGTCTATACGTTCCTACATAGAAAAAACTGCTGACATTGCTAAGTCATACCAGACTGTAAAATGTTGACATAGCATGTTCAGCCATGTTTTCAGCGCTGAATCATGAGTTGACCGGTCACGGACAGGGCAGATAGATATTTTGTCAAGATCGGGCACAGCGGTTCTAATGTTAGTGAGGAGTGTGAGCCGCCCACCGAGCTATATAGAGAAGTAAAGAAGTAATGAAAAAAAGAAAGATGGAAAGAAATAAAGAAAATAAACAACTAAAGACATAATGACAGACAGAAAAAAGAGAAAGAGAAAATATAGACATAATGACAGACAGAAAAAAGAGAAAGAGAAAATAAAGAAATAGAGATAGATAGAAACAGGGCCTCTTGGTATATTTAAAAAACCCCTGTCAGCATTTAGACTTTGGACTTTTCATCACTCGACTATAAATCGCATAGTTGAAATTTTTGTTACCTGTTATAAGTAACATTTGTTACAGTGCAATGAAGGGAGACAATTTATTCTGGTTGAGCCAAGAGGCAGGAATCGCCTCCCTTGGTAACTTTTATTTTGTTTGGAAAAAGGGGAAATTGGGTTGTTTATAACGTATTTCAATTATATCTTAGCAAGTTATTGCTTATATTAATTGAGATTTATATTTATATTTACAGACTAATATTCTAAAAGCACTATACAAGAAATATAGACATTTAATACATGATTAGTATTAATAATTTATGTTAATGTATACCTGTCTAGTATATTTTTAAACCAGATTTTCACCACTCGCTTAGAGTCGATACATGGGTACCCTATACGGACGCCTGTCGAAACTATCATGCTGAGCCGTGGAAATTGTATTCATGGATCCAGCTCTGGAAACTCGAGGTAACACGAGTGAATGACTAATGTCATTTTTTATTTCAATCTGTCATATTGACTTCGATCTCCTCATCGAGGGGTCCATATCTACATGGATGGGGTTCGATCACACCACGTGCTCGGTCACCCACGCAACCAGTCGCGTGGCGATGTCCGGTTCGGTTCGAGCCGGTTCGCGTGACGAGGCCCGGTTCGTGCCGAGTCAGTTCGCGCCGTCGCTGCCGCTCACCTGCCCCCGGGAGACACGGGAAGTCAACAGGAAGTAGTACACATGTCGTGACAACCGAAAGTAACCCAAGAAAATACCCGCCGAAAATTCAAAAAATGAGGTCCGTTTTCTATGTGGGCAACTGGGGGAGGTATAACATTCATATAAGGAAATACGACTTCCTGCCCTCCTCCATGGCCCTCATTTGCTACCTGATTTTAACATTGTATACTACTGATAACTCTCTTAAGAAACGAGGAAAGACCAACGCTTAACACTCAAGGTGAGCTAAGGCAAGCTAGGAAGGATGTGCAAAAGGCTGCCAGTCAGTGTGCAAATGATTATTAGATCAAGTTATGTGAGTCCATTCAAATCGCAAGTGATAAGGGAAACAGACGAAGCATGTATGAAGGAATAAAGAAAGCCTGTGGCCAGGTAATCAAAAGAAGTGCACCATTGAAAACCTTGACTGGAGAAATCATAACTGATAAGAAACAGCAGATGGACAGATGGGTAGAGCACTATTTGCAGCTTTACTCAAGTGAGACTTAACTAGCGGATGATGCCCTCAACGCCATAGAGGCTCTACAAACTCTTGACAACCTGGACACACTTTCCACCATAACAGAAGATAAGTGTGCTATAAATGAACTTGCATCTGGCAAGGCTCCAGATACGGATGGGATTCCAATAGAGGTTATCAGGAGTGGGCAAGACACACTCACTCTACAGATCCACCAGCTAATAGAGCTATGCTGGCGAGAAGGACAAGTCCCACAGGATTTCAAAGATTCAAGCATCATAACACTGCACAAGAACAAGGGAGATCGGAATAACTGCAACAACTATAGGGGTATCTCACTTCTGTGTATTGTTGGAAAAGTATTTGCCAGAATTGTTCTGCGCAGACTTCAAGTCCTAGGAGATCAAGTCTACCCCGAATCACAGTGTGGCTTTTGACAGAACCGGTCTACCATTGATATGATATTCTCATTGCGACAAATGCAAGAAATATGCCGTGAACAGAATCAACCACTGTTTATTGCCTTCATCAACCTCACAAAGGCATTTGATTTCCGTCAGTCGTGAGGGTCTTTTCAAGGCACTAAAGAAGATTGGCTTCCCACCAACCCTTCTGTCCATTGTGGAATCGTTCCACACAGGCATGAAGGATATAATCAAGTTTGATCGTACAACGTCTGAAGAGTTTAAAATTAAGAGTGGAGTTAAGCAAGGTTGTGTACTAGCTCCCACACTCTTTGGAATATACATTTCACTTCTACTGAAATATGTCTTTCGTTATCAGGATGGTGGTATATACATACATTCACGCTCTTATGGCGGCCTCTACAATGCTCAGAGATTGAAGGCCAAGACCAAAATTAGAAGGCTACTGATCAGAAAGTTGCCTTTTGCAGATGATGCTGCAGTTACGACCCACTCTGAGGAAGAATTACAATGTCTACTATCTGCATTCTCCAATGCTTGTTCTGAATTTGGTTTAATGATTAGCAAAATGAAGACACAGATTATGTCACAAGGTGCATATGGGGTACACTCAATCTTTATTGGCGACGCCGAACTAGAGATGGTAGACCATTTTACATATCTAGGATCAGTGGTAAATAGCAAATTATCCCTAGGTCAGGAAATCAACATCCGGATTGGTAAGGCAGCAACAACAATGAACAGGTTAAGAAAAAGAGTCTGGGAGAACAGGAAGCTTACTGCCAAAACAAAAGTCCTTGTCTATCAAGCCTGTGTCCTTAGTACTCTTCTTTATGGCAGTGAAACCTGGACAACTTACTCACACCAAGAGAAACGTTTAAACAGCTTTCATATGCGGTGTCTGCGAAGAATTCTTGGTATTAAGTGGCAAGACAAAATCACAAATACTGAAGTATTGGAAAGATCAGGTTGTGTGACGGTTTATTCCATGCTCAGTCTTCGTAGACTTAGAAGGATAGGACATCTTATTAGGATGGATGATGGTAGAATACCAAAGGACATCTTTTTGGTGAATTACAGATGGGTAAGAGATCTCAGGGTCGGCCTCTACTACGATAAAAAGATGTGTGTAAGCGGGACATGATTGATACATACATTGATATTGCATATTGGGAGCACGTCGCCGCTGAACGTGTTGCATGGAGGGCAAACATCAGAAATGGAATAAAGACAAATGTGAAAATTATTGCAGACAAGTCAAACACCGAGCGTGTGATACGTAAGATGGTGCATGATGGTGAAAATGACCACGTGTTAACATGCACCCACTGTGAACGAACATTTACAGCGTGAATAGGCCTTAGTCACATTCGCTACCACCATGGGTAAAAGTTATTATGCCTTTTTGAAGCACGAACTATCGTCTGTCAAGACGGCAAGATGCCAATGTACAAAATGCATATTACCATGTTATGAGACAGACACACGTGCACATGTACATTCATAAACACACGTGCATACATGCATACTTGGATACATATTTACATCATTTGCACAAACTCTCACAGTAATGCACACACTCACTAACATACAAATACACACTACCTCGCTTAAACTGCATTCATTCACGCAGTCACACATAAACATATTCACATACATACACGAACATACACACACTCACACATATATACACGCACTCATGCACACAAACATACACACACATGCATACACAGACTCATACACACCCATATACTGTCGTAAGTCTTCCTTTCTTACTTTAGTGTCGTCCCTGGAGTGAGGGGAATCAACACCACATTTTTATTACCCCAATAGTATTGTCCTAGAGAAACCACCAGAATCCGTCTACAAAACTCCGTAAATCTGTCGACACCTCTTTCTTACTCTCACTCACCCCTATCATGCCCCCTCTCATTCTTCCCCAACACAACATACTCAACAACTCTAGCTCTAACAAATAAATACAAAATAATTTATTAAAGCAAAGAGTATGTGTGTGAGAAGTGTGTGTGTGTAATGTGTAGAATGTGTGTCGAATATTCTAGTGTGTGCAGACTCAGACCAAGCAGCTGAAGAGCCCAGCCCGATCATCCCGGAAAGGATCACGCCACATCTTCATTCAGTCCACATTGACCTCACCAAGGAATGTGTCCCTCCTGCTAGATGTAGACTTCCCCCGGTCGCTGCTTTATCACTCATACACCTAGTCACAGTTTGACACTGATCCTGCCTGGATCACACACCGTTATTACATGTCCCTATTGTTCTGAGACTTATAACATCCTTGTCTAGTGAGGACACGAAAATACTGTTCCCTGAAATAAATGTAATTCCTGTCTAAAGTTTCTACTGTTCACAAGACCACTGTTTTAATAACTTCCTAATCAGTTTATACTGTTCTATTCCCGTGTGATGTGGAAAAACAGTACCTATTAGTCTTTTCACCTGTCGTGTGAACACATAATACCCACTGGAATTTTCCCATGTGGTGTAAAAAAAAAATAAAAACAATTCTATTGTTCTGTTCACATGTGATGCTTGAAACATTAATGTCACGATTTTTCCTTCTCCAAAATGATGCGGAAAAACCAATCTCTAGTACTCTGCTAACGTGTGACGTTTGATAAATACTCTCACGATTGTTCCTTGAAACCCCTTTCATCATGGGCCCAGTGCAAAAGTTGCTGAATAACTGCCTGCACTAAGGTCTCCATTCTCAGTGACTTGAGTGACCTAAGGGAACCTGTAAAAGAGAGAACGATAGACTTGGTGAGAGCACCTGTCCCTGACCTCCATTAGATGGGGTTAGGCGGACAGCCTCACTCAGATACATGACAGCGAACCAAGTCTGTCATGGGCAGAGGAGCTCTTCACTTAGGTCTGAGAGGGGTTAAGACCAGGACAGAGCAAAATGCAAAGTGTAGACCCCCAGCAGACCTCACTGGAAGATCCCACCATTGGACATTCTCCCCATCCCCAATCTCCCCAAATATCATCCCATTTCACTATTCCCCATCAGCGGAGCCACCTGCCTTCTGACACTAGTTAATCTTACCAATGCGACTGCCTATTGTTGCTGATATTCCTTGACTACCTAATCACAATTCAACAACACTATTATATAGTTCTAACTATATCTATCACTAAGCTATTCCATATTATTTATAGCTAGATGCACTCTCTAAAATACCTTATGCCGTCCTGACTCAACCTCTGAATCGAATACACAATTTGCCATAACAGACACATGTTAAGCAAAACCGAACACATGCGATTCTATTCAACACGGATCGAGCCAGCTATCACTTCTGCCTACGTCAACTGTCTGAGTTACACTGACGTACACAAGTCTTGTTTATGTTACACAGAGCCGGGAGTGTTCTAGTGAAGTTCTTTTCATGTCACGCAGGTGTCTTCAGGGGCACTAACTATTTCCAGAAATCTTATGTCCCCTTGGTTAATCAATGCAAGAGTTGTCTTTCTTTGTTCACAGTTATCTCCTCCTGTCCTGACAACCAAACAAGCCCGCGTGCCACAACCGCCTGGCTACAATTTCCCGACTGGTGGGGAACTTTCAAAGGACGGTGTATTGATTCATCTCACCGACCCCCGTAGTAAACAACTGCAGCTGTTAATATGACTTGTTTTTTCTGTACTGGTTAAAAACAATTGTGGCCTTGAAAACATGCCGTGAATCCGACTGTCTATATTATCATCATCTGGTTAATCCATAGTGATTTCATGACATATACACACATACACGCATGTACACACACATAAACAAAGATACACACACATACTCACACATACACACTCATGTATATTTACATACTTACACGAACATACGCACGCACTACACACGTACACACACTTACACACATACTACATGCTTATACAGATATGTACACACACACACACACACACACACACACACACATAAACACCCATACAGACACATGAACACACATACACACTTACTAACATACACACGCATAAATACGCATACACACACAAGCACACACACACAAGCACATAAAGACACACATATACATACATATACGCACATAGAAACACACACACATACACACTGCTACACACATATATGCACACATACACACATACACGTACATACACACATACACTCACATACAGACACATACACATACATACATATACAAATATATAAACAGGCACACATAGACACATATACACACACAGAAACACGCAGATAGAAACATAACACCTACAGACACATACATGCGCACACATACACACACTTACACACTTGTACACATATACCCATACACACATAGACACACAAAACACATTGAGGCATATACACACACATAAACACACATACTCACATACACAAACATACACACGCATAAACAAATAGCGCTCACACACACACACACACAAGCACACATACATACACACATATACACACACATACACTCACATACACATATACACACACATGCACGCACACACAAATATACACACATACACTCACATACACACACATAGACACACATTCACACCTACACACATATAAACACACACATAGACACACATAAACACAATCCCCCCACACACATACGCACACATCAAAACACATACATAAACACAGCCATGCACGTGCATACCCAAATACATACACACACATAGACACGCATAATACATACACACCTACACACATAAACACACAGACACACATAGACACACATGCACACAACCACCCACACACATACTCACACATTTAGACACATGCACGCTATCCAACATAATCACTAAAAGTAATATAAACAATCTCCCACACTTTACACATACATATACAGTGACGATTATCGTGACCATCCTCACAAAATTGGGGGAAAATAGGGTGAGATGGAACAATTGTGAAGATGGAAAAAAAATGTTATACATCAATGTAACGTAAAAAAAAAACATGATGCAAATCAGTAATATAATTCCTGAAATTAACATAAACATTATGAGATGCTCTGTGCACGGTGTACATGTACTCACACATAACCACACATACGCACATACTCACAGACACACATAAACACACTTATACACATGCACACACAAGCCCACAGACAGACAGAAGACAGACAGACAGACCGACAGACAGACAGACCTTCATACATACATACATACATACATACATACATACATACATACATACATACATACATACATACATACATACATACATACATACATACATACATACATACATGCATGCATGCATGTTTTCACGCACATACATACATTTCACGCACATACATGCATGCACGCACGCACGCACGCATGCACGCACGCACGCGCACACACACACACACTCACACACACATACACCCATACATACACACATACATACATACACATATGCACACACTGTTGCAGGACATCGCTGTCAAAATCAGCATCTTTCAGCTGATTGTTGATTTCTTGGCAAGATTACGCTCAGTAGATACATATGAACACACATACACGAATATACACACATACACCCACATAACACATACACCTACATACACATACTCACACATACACATATATACACACATATATAAACACACACATAGACAGACATACACAATATACACACACATACACACCTACACATATACTTACACACACACACACACTACACGAAAACACATGCCCACACAGACATATACACATAAGGCATGTACACACACATACTCACATAAACACACATACACACATAAGCACATACAGCACATACACACATACACACAAGCACACACACAAGCACACATATACACACATACGCCCACATACACACTCATACATGCATATATAAACACACATACAGACACATATATACACATACATACACATACATAAACATACACACGCATACACAAATACACCCACATACACACTCACAGACACGCATAACCACACATACACACCTACACACATATAAACACACACATAGACACACGTACACACACACTCACACACACGTGCATACACAAATACACCCACATTCACACTCAGAATCATGCATACACACACATACACAGCTACACGCATATAAACACACACAGATACACATATACACACCCACACTTCCACCCACACACACATAATCACACATAAAGGCTGTCTCACATACCCACTAAAACCATATGAACATTCTCCCACACTTTACTCACACTGAACTTTTCACTGACGATTATTGTGAGCATTCTCACATAACTAGACAAAATTTGGGGAAAATAGAGGGGGGGGGGGGAGTGGTGAAAATGAAAACAACATATTATATATTGTGTAACGAACAAATTAGTGAAGCAATTACATGAATTATAAATAATATAATTGCTGGAATTGACGGTAGAGAGATTATATATATATATACACAGACTTAAAAGCACTTGGAATCAACGACTGGCAAGAGAAGGTCAACCAGAGAGACGAATGGAGACGGATTGTATCTGCAGCAAAGACCCTCAATGGCTCGGAACGCTGAAGATGAAGAATAAGAAGACAGAAACATGATAAAATAGGCAATGCATATAGTACATATTAAAATCAAGCAGCAGTAAAAATGAGACATAAAAACATATGGAATAGCATGTCACATGATATGCGTGCGCTCAACTCTCCCCTCTCTCTCTCTCTCTCTCTCTCTCTCTCTCTCTCTCTCTCTCTCTCTCTCTCTCTCTCTCTCTCTCTCTCTCTCTCTCTCTCTCTCTATTTTCTACAGAAAATTGCCGCGCAGCCAACTGGCATAGGTATTTAGTTTACAATTAACATTTTTTTCCTCCAGCACGAAAGAAAATGGCACGAGCTTTAGAAACAGACGAATAAGTGTTTCGCCATCTTGCTGCAACGGAACTCCCGCTCTGATTAAACCAGAAATTAGTTAGGAACAGTTGTTTTTCTCACTCGCGTGGATGCAACTAACTAGTTTAAAATCAATTTTTAATTTTTGGGAACGGGAACGGGAGTGGAAATTATAGAGGAATATCACTACTGTCCACAAGCTATAACATACTATCCGCAGTATTACTAAATAGACTAAAACCATATTCAGAAGACATATTAGGTGACTACCAGGCGTGTTTTAGACAAAACAGATCAACAATAGATCAGATATTTATCTTACGACAAATAGCCGAGAAAAATTGGGAATATAAAAGAGATCTCCATAACATTTTTGTGGATTTTAAAAAGGCTTATGATAGTGTCCATAGGAATAGTCTATGGAATGCTATGCAGGAATTTGGAATACCAAGGAAGTTAATCAACATGACCAGACTATGCATGGAAGATACTTATAATATAGTAACATATAAAGGCAGGAAATCAGACCCTTTCCAAATAACATCTGGCTTGAAACAGGGTGATGCACTATCGCCGCTACTCTTCAATTTGGCTCTAGAGAAAGTTGTAAGGAAGGTAAAGGAGGAATGCGATATTGGAGGAACATCCAAGCTGCTTGGTTATGCAGATGATATAGATATTATAGGGCAAAGTGAACAAAAGACGTTGGAAATATTGACTCACTTAAAGGAAAAAGCCCAACAGATGGGGCTGGTTATCAACCAAGATAAGACAGAATATATTGTAATTTCAAGAGACGGAATGGCTAAAAACTCTGGCCACATACAAATAGATAATATGACCATTAAAAGAACGGAAACATACAAATACCTGGGTACAATCTTCAACTGCTCCAACATCATAAGGGAAGAAATACAAACTAGAATCAACTCTGGAAATAAGATATACTATGCACTACAACATCTACTAAAATCAAATGCGCTATCTCGTAACACCAAATTCACAATATATAAAACACTGATCTGACCAGTTGCGCTGTATGGCTCTAGAAACCTGGAGTACAACGAAAGGAGACGAAGCCTTGTTACATACCATTGAGAACAAAATTTTAAGACGCATCTTTGGACCCATTAGGGATACACAAAGTGGAGAGTGGAAAAGAAGAAGTAACAAAGACATTTATGATCTGCTTAAGTGCTAGCTAATCACTGGTATCATAAAGGCTAATAGACTACAATGGCTGGGGCATATAGAAAGAATGGAAGATAATAGGGAAACAAAACTCGCTTACACTCAGGAAATAAATGACCATAGACCCCGAGGTAGACCAAGAAGGCGGTGGAGAGATAATACATATACAGACCTACAAGCACTTGGAATCAACGACTGGCAAGAGAAGGTCCACCATAGAGACGAATGGAGACGGATTGTATCTGCAGCAAAGAACCCCAATGGCTCGGAACGCCGAAGAAGAAGGGAACGGGAGTAGGGGCCGAATATGAATTAAATTAGACGCTCCCCGCCAGTGTGGGCGAAGCCGGGCCGGGTCGTCTTTTTTAGGAACGGGGACGGAGCAGGGGCCGAATATGAATTAAATGAGACGCTCCCCGCCATGGTCTGGGCGAAGCCGGGCCGGGTCGTCTAGTGTGTGTGTGTATGTATATATATATATATATACTAGCAGACCCGGCCCGGCTTCGCACAGTCCCTGGTGGGGAGCATCTCATTTAATTAATATAAGTAGTCATATAAGCTCCCGTTCCCGTGCCTGACTGTCTGTCTGTCTGTCTGTCTGTCTGTCTGTCTGTCTGTCTGTCTGACCCTGCCCGGCATCGCCTGGCTCTGGTGTGGAGCATTTCATTTAATTCATATAAGTAGTCATATAAGCTCTCGTTCCCGTTCCCGACTATCTATCAGTCTGTCTATCTGTCTGTCCCTCCCTCCCTCCCTCTCTGTCTGTCTGTCTGTCTGTCTGTCTGTCTGTCTGTCTGTCTGTCTCTCTGTCTGTCTGTCTATTTATTGGTTGCGGTTAGAACAACCTTAGATAAACGGACGAAAAGCATTAGAAAGAGCACTTGAAAGATCTTTACATATTCCCCCAACAATTAACTTGGGTAAATGGAGCTGCGGCAGTAGCAGCAGAAGAAGAAGAAAAAGGAGGAGTAGGAGGAAGGAGGAGGAAGAGGGTGGAGGAGGGTGGAGGAGGAGGGAGGAAGAGATAGGCAGAGAGAGTAGGAGGAGGAAGGAGGAGGAGTAGGGAGGAATAGGAGGGAGGAGTAGGGATTAGGAGGAAGAGGGGGGAAAGAGGAGAAGGAGGAGGAGGAAGGAGGAGGAGGGAGGAGGAGGAGTAGAGAGGAGGAGGGAGGAGGAGGGAGAAGGAGGAGGAAGGAGGAAGGAGGAGGAAGAGGGAGGAGGAAGAAGGAGAAGGAGGAAGGAGGAGGAGGAGGGAGGTGGAGAACGCAGGAGGAGGGAGGAGGAGGGAGGAGGAGGAGGGAGAAGGTGGAGCGGAGAAGGAGGAGGAAGGAAGCGGTAGAAGAGGAGGTAGAGGAGGAGGGAGGAGGTAGGAGGGGAGAAGGAGGAGGAGGAAGAATGATGAGGAGGGAGGAGGAGGAAGAGGGAGGAGGAGGGATGTGGAGGAAGGAGGAGGAGCGAGGAGGTAGAGGTAGGAGAAGAGGAGGAGTAGATGGAGGAAAGGAGGAGAGAGGAGGAGGAGGGAGGAGAGGTAGGGAGGAGGATAGGAGGGAGGAGGAGGGGGAGGAGGAGGAGGGGGAAAGAGGAGAAGGAGGAGGAGGGAGGGAGGATGGAGGAGAGGAGGAGGAGGTATTAGGAGGAGGGAGAAGGAGGAAGGAGGAGGGAGAGGGAGGAGGAGGAGGAGGGAGGAGGAGAACGCAGGAGGAGGAGGGAGGAGGAGAGAGGAGGAGGAGGGAGGAAGAGGTAGAAGGAGGAGGGGGAAAGATGAGGGAGGAGAAGGAGAGGGAGGAGGAGGAGAATGATGAGGAGGGAGATGAGGAAGAGAGAGGTGGAGGGAGGAGGAGGGAGGAGATAGAGGGAGGGGGAGGAAAAGGGAGGAGAGAGGAGGAGGTAGGAGGAGGAGGAAAAGGAAGGAGGAGGGAGGAGGAGGAAGAGGGAGGAGGAGGAAGAGGAAGGAGGTGGATGGAGGAGGAAGAGGAGGGAGAGGGG